>CM061920.1:82573580-82620847 GCA_031002005.1 Vandiemenella viatica
TGAGTTGATGAAACGCGACAGACTAGGTACGAGTGGACAAACGACCTGGTATGCGGCAGCGAAAGGGATATGTTTCTGGACCAAAGTAGTGTGAGAGGCGTTGGGTGGGGGACTGCAAGAATCATAAGGTAGCAATAAACTTTCAAAGTCCGCGTAAACGACGACGGGTACACGCTGTTGGTGCACAAAATCCTTAAACTTTAAGGTTTTATCGTCGTCGCCGGGTAAATCCACTCTTACAGGATCAACCCTTGCACAGTCAATCTCGTGGCGGTCCAGGAGATCTTTGCGTCCAAAATGTTGCAGACATCTATCACAAATAATATAGCACACTTATGCAAACTTAAAGAAGATTTGACTAACGCTGACAAGTTGTGAATCCAACAGTAATGGAATTTTTTCCCACTGCCGTCGGTAATCATCAACATGTTTATGTGGTGAACGCGTTTGTCTGCAGTGTGATGGAGGGCCCCGGAAACTACATGTTTACCTTTAACTTCATCCAGACCGAAAACATTTACAGAATAGTCTGGATTTTGCCTCTAAAATTTAGAAATGTCAGAGAGTTTTACCGGAAACTCAATACCTGAAAAATCGAGGGGATAGAGTGAACGTACTTTCTTATATATGCTAACCCTTGTAGGTTTTTTGCTTAGCGCCTTTACGTGATATGCAAGAATTGTCCATAGAAAGCACAACTCGTCATTCTTGTTTTCAACATTGATGACGGCATTCTTTCTACAGATATCAAGTGGCAGAGCAACATAGGAAGACCCACGATAGAAAGGTTGAAAATTAGAAATGCTAATGTCGAGGGATTCTATTCTATCGAGAGTTTTGCCACTTGTCCTTTCTTGAAATTCACACAATTTTACTCTGAGCTCCGACTTCACATATTTTTCATACCAATCCGACAGGCAAGTGCTGGTTGTGACTTCGCGCATTTTAGTTAAAAAGCACATACGGGCGGTTTCCAAAATCATTTCCTTCTGTATTTTATATGTGTTAATCAGTCCAACCTGCACCTTTACAGATGGGGAGGACCGATTATCCACAATTTCGCGAACTTTACCGGCAACAAGTTTAAAGCAAGCATCAATGAAATTCATTGGATCTATGAAATTTTGAGAATTTGAAATTGTCCCGGAATAAATTCTATTTTTAAATGCACTAAGCCTGTCTTCAAGGACTAAGCGCGATGCTGCTGACTCACCCATCGTTGCTGCATGATCATGACTGCATAAGGCTACCCCTGCACCGGCATACTGCCGACTTGGGCCCGGCGATGGACCGGCGTACTGACGGCTGGAGCCGGGCGATGGGTCGGCGGACTGGCGGCTGGGCCCCGGCGATGGGTTTGTTGAAGTGCCGGCTGGGTCCCGGCGGTGGGTTGTTGAAGTGCCGACTTGGGCCCGGCGATGGACCGGCGTACTGACGGCTGGAGCCGGGCGATGGGTCGGCGGACTGGCGGCTGGGCCCCGGCGATGGGTTGTTGAAGTGCCGGCTGGGTCCCGGCGGTGGGTTGTTGAAGTGGCGACTTGGGCCCGGCGATGGACCGGCATACTGTCGGCTGGGTCCCGGCTGTGGTCGACTTGGGCCCGGCGATGGGTCGGCGGACTGGCGGCTGGGCCTCGGCGATGGACCGGCATACTGTCGGCTGGGTCCCGGCTGTGGTCGACTTGGGCCCGGCGATGGACCGGCATACTGTCGGCTGGGTCCCGGCTGTGGTCGACTTGGGCCCGGCGATGGACCGGCATACTGTCGGCTGGGCCCCGGCTGTGGTCGACTAGGGCCCGGCGATGGGCGGCTGGGCAGGCGAGGTGCTGCTGCTGTGGCGGGCGGTCGGCTAAGTCCTGACGTCTCCCATGGTCGCCATATTGGTGGCGGAACTGCCTCGTTGTCCTGGTGTCCGACCGCCCTCTCTGAAACATAAAAAAGAAGAAAAATGTTTTAGTATCATGAAAAACATAATTTTTGTAAGCATAAAATAATATAGGTAAATTACTGATGTACTGGACTTACCGATATTCCAGTGTGCTGGTGGTTGTGGAAGAACCCATTGTGGTGGCGGAGTTGGCGGCATGCTATGTGGTGGTGACATGCTCTGCGGCACATCCACGTCAATATTTGGGAGCATGCTCCATTGTGAGGAATCACAAGCTCTTTTTGGGCTACTTATTTCTTGAGAATTTCCCTTACGCTTCTCTGGGCGTGATGGTTCATCTGAAAAAGAAAAAATGTATTAGCAATAGTTATAAAGACAACGGGAAACAAATAATTATCTATAGATAAATACGTACTGAAATAAAAAAGGTCGCTGAATGAAATATCCAAATCACCTGCGAACAAATAAATTAATAATATAGACTACTGCTTCAGCACTATACATTTTCATAAATATAGTTACGTTAAAAAAATATTATCATTACCGAAATCATCCTCAGCGAGAATTTCATCAATGTCTGAAGCAGAAAAAAAAAAGCTCATCAGTATATGTGAAAGAATTTAAAACAGCCAGAAAAAAGAAGTTAAATAACAATAATTTACTTACCAATATCGCTGAATAAGCTAAGATCCTCAGAAGACATTGCGATGATTGAAGTGTTCAGCTCGGGCGCTCAGAGAAGACTGGATGGCTGAAGGGGGGTCTCAGCCCTATTTATACACGCGTCTGGAGCCATGGAGAATTGGTGTGGGAAGACTGCGCCCACGATGATGAATGTAGTGGCGCAGCTGTGTGCATTCAATTACGAACCCGCATCCTGCAGCTGCGTGGGGAGCGATAATTCGAGTGTGGTGCAGCTGTGCTCATTCAATTACGAACCCGCATCCTACAGCTGCATGGGGAGCGATAATTGATGGCTTCCGGGTGTGGCGCATTCAATTACGAACCCGCATCATGCAGCTGCGAGGGGAGCGATAATTCGAGTGTGGTGCAGCTGTGCTCATTCAATTACGAACCCGCATCCTGCAGCTGCGTGGGGAGCGATAATTGATGGCTTCCGGGTGTGGCGCATTCAATTACGGACCCGCATCCTGCAGCTGCGTGGGGAGCGATAATTCGGGTGTGGCGCAGCTGTGCACATTCAATTACGAACCCGCATTCAATTAGTTACCGGCACGTGCGCGGCGAGTAGGGGGGAAAAAGTGGGCTCACTCCGCTGTCCATAAGGGAAAAAGTGGACTCACACATACGTCCATAAGAATACATGGGGAAAAAAGTGGGCTCACACACAGGTCCATAAGGAAATAATAAGATCAATCTGAGGTTACAGATGTGAGACCCCCTCCCCGCAAATCAATTAACAATAATTAAAATCAATTAGCCTCAATTAAAATCAATTAAAATTAATTAAAATCAATTAACATTAATTAAAATCAATTAAAATTAATTAAAATCAATTAGCCTCAATTAAAATCAATTAAAATCAATTAAAATCAATTAGCATTAATTAAAATCGATTAACATTAATTAAAATCAATTAGCATTAATTAAAATCAATTAAAGACCCCACGCAATTCAATTAAAATCAATTAGCGTTAATTAAAAACTGGCAACGCAACCCCCTTTTAACACTACTTGCATTATACTGCCCGCTATCATAGTATCATGCACTATATTCGCTATCGGATCAGACGTCAATTTTCTTAGCACAAGCAAAAGCGATACTAGAGGCAGTGAAATATAGCCGCAACTTTGAACAAACTGAAGTAGTAATTATCACAGATTCCGTGGGTATAATTAAAAGTATGGAGAAGCCTAGTTATAACACAAGGATGACAACTGTAATAATAGACATTATCCATGAAATATACATCAACAATTTAAGGTAATTTCAATAACTTTCATGTGGGTGTCCTCACACAATGGAATGAGTATGTCTTCAAGCTGGCGAAGGAAACTATAACTTAACTTAACTTAGTCCACAACCCGAAGGTTGGTTGGATCCTCCCGAAGGAGGTATACTAAGCCATTGGTCAGTTCCTTTACTCTGGGACCTACAGTTTAACGTGGAATCCGAACCACGGAGCGTCCTGGCATAGCTCATATGATTAAACACAACTCTCAAAATTCCTGCGCCTGCCGGGATTCGTGCCCGGAGTAGCGAACGTTTTGAAAGAAAGCGCCTTAGCCACTGAGCTACCAGAACGCTCAGAGAGGACTTAAAACTCCACAGAATTCTACAAAACGATTAAGCAGCGAGCTAGGGAATTATGGCAAACGTAATGGAGCAATTCTTTGCAACAAAAAGGTTCTCACTTCGGCCGTATACAACAAACTATCCCCGCGAGAACTTGTCACTATAACTGGAATGTTACCAGGCGCTACATCACATGCATTTCTAGAAGTCGATTCAACCATAGTAACTTCCCCAATCATTCAAATCGAATACGGCTTAGAGAAAGTCCCCAATGTAACTGCTCAGAGACAGCAGTAGGTTACTTAAATCAAATTCTCTTTTTCCTGCCAAAATTATAGACTACCACAATACAAAATGCTAAAAAAAATTAAAAAATCACTGATATACCCTTTCCTACAAACATTACTATTTTGCTATCGTCTAATTACAAAAACATTTACAGGAGTTGAATGACATATTTTAAAGATGGAAATGTATTTATTTGAGTATTCTTATCTATACTAATATTATAAATGCGTACCTCTGTCCATCTGTCTCTCTGTCTATCTGTTTGTTAAGTTTCTTGGGTTAAAGCGGGATGGTACCGCCCACTGGTGCGTGGTGAAGAGATTTTGGGGGGTGGGGGGTGGGGGGGCGTTTATTGTCCAAGATAAACTTAGGAGGCGTTGAGAAACCCCCCCCCCCCCACACTTTTTCAAAAATTATATCCGGCTTTAAGGGGTGCATCAAAGACGTTTTTAATTGAATTCGCATGGTCATATGGCCGAAAGAGCATGTAGTATAGTCAGCAATTTATTAGCTAAAAAAAAAAAAAAAACTATATATTGTCACTATTGGAACGAGGGGTGATAAATAAGGCACCAACAAATACAGAAAAATTTGTGTCATCACACAGGTATCAGCCCTCTGATTAATAACATGTTTTTATAATATGTATTTGTCCGTCAAACTGTGAACAATACACCAATATTGTATAATGTTAATATCTTTTAATAGACTGATTTTAGAAATCTGTTTTGTATATATTATAAAACTGGATCCTTTAAACATCTTTAAATCTTCTTTTCAAACACATGTATATTCTTTCGCATTGTGTATTGTATATCTACATATATGTTCGTTTTCGATTGTATAATGATTAATTTTAACGTATGACTGGCAGGGTAGTTAAAAAGTGTTTTTCTCGAACTGTCATAATTCATGTTAGTATAACAATCAATTGAAAATTATATTGCCCACATAAATGGAAACTTTTGTGATGGCTGGCTGTATGGCCAAAATGCTAAAAGCCATTTAATAAATAAATAAAAGTTAAAACCTGTCTATTTCACAGCACTTATTTCAATCGCGGTAACTCGTTACAGTTTATAACTATTAATGTAAGGAAAAGATAATACTTTAATCAATCATTCAAAATGAATACATGATTCCATTGAAGTGATATATTGTGTTTATTGCCGACCGTGCCGTGTGAGCAGCAACGTGGCCTCAAATTGCGGAGATAGCGGGTTCGAGTCCCCGTTCGGCCTTGCAAATATAGGTTCTTCTTGGTTTACCAAAATCACTCCAGCTGAATGCCATGACCGAATTCCTTCCCGTTCCTTGCCTCCAATCTTTCCCAGCCTTTAATGACCTCCATGTCGACGACGCTTTCTTATTGGAAGAGACCAACTAAATATAATAAGCCTAACATCCATATTTTTGCAAATTGTCCATTTAATATTTTATATGCCGTAAAAAGTTCAGATTTCTAACTTTCAGCGATGCTGCTTAGTGCGGGCGGCCCCTAACAATATTCAGTGTATAGTGTGGATACTATAATGTCAAAGATGGAATGTCTGTACCTTTAGAGTTAATTGAGATAGTTCAATTTCTGACTATTTTTAATTGTTAACAATATATACTTTTGTGTAAAATTCGATGGCAATGATAAGTATCAACATGTAGTACAATGTGTGCTGTAACTAAAGGGCCAGGAGATAAGGTCAATTCTTTTTCGTATTTTGGAAACGATACTGTGACTAGCCTTAACACTAAGTGAATGGTTCAGTTGTGTATATCGAGGTACGTTTAATGTAAGATATCGATAACAATCAGATAAGTAATGGCGCTGTTTTAACACCGTAGGAAGAGTATCACACATAAAACGACATATAAAAATTAATGAATAAATGCAAATGATGAAAAAGAAGAAACCAATCTCATATGAGTATGACGTACTCGTATCAGAAACTGAAACAGTGATTTCATTCAAGGAGGCGGTTATTGACTTAAAATAACATGATATGAGCCCAGCTAACATTAAAGTGCGCTTTATTAAATTTCAGTATCAGAATTTTCATAGGCTGTAAAGAATACGTATCTGGTAAACCGCCTGGAGCTCTTCAGCAGTCTGGAAAAACAGAAGGAAATGAATGAAAGGCGGAACGATGTATTTCCCTTTTTCTGACTGGTTTTTACAGCTCACATACGAACTTTAGAACCTAATAAAGCTGTATATTGGCGTCTTCAAGACGGTTGGAAGATGTTGTGCCAACGCGTAAATATCGACTGTCATGTGAGATTTCACATTCTGTTCCGGTCACCTTTTGATGATCACAAGGGCAGAAAGGCAGGCTCAGAAAAGTAATATCCAATAAAAATATCTCAAAATATATAAACCCTGGAATAATTGATTCACATCGAATATAGGGACTCAATAATTTGTGGTAGGAATCCTCCGTTGCCTACGACATACGTCTTCAATTATCTGCTTCATATATTCTAATCTTTGTGTGCCTGTACACTTGTAACCTTAGACCAGCGGTTCCCAACCTATGGGTCGCGACCCACTGGTGGGTCGCGGCGGGTGTTTTGGTGGGTCGCGGAATAATCTAGGTTTTTGCCACAAAAATATATCTTTTACTTCATATATTTTTGAAGAGGAACATTTGAAAGGCCCAAAACTCTTAACAGCTGAAGAAAACTCGCTAATAGAACTGTCTTGCAATACTTCTTTAAAGACAATTTTCAAGGTAAAATCCTTAATTTCCTTCTGGAGGAATGTACAAGCAGAGTATCCAGAAATCTCTAAATTAGCTGTGAAGTTCTTGACGCCGTTCAACATGATATACTTGTGTGAACGAGCTTTTTCTACTTTATTGTTTTTGAAAAACAAATATAGAAATAAACGATGTGTAGAAAGTGTCTTAAGGTTAAAATTAACCAGTTTTAACCTTGATATCGCTGCCCTCGTCAGTAAAAACCAGTGCCAGAAATCTCACTGTTTGTGAAGTTGTGCTTTTATAATATTTTAAACTTATTTTTCATTATCTTCGTAATAAAGCGGGAGGCAGCTGCACAAAGATTCACCTCATCAATTTGACGGCTGAAATTCCAGGATTAGTTAAACCTCTATTTGCACATTAAAATGCCACTGATGTGCCAAGTCATATCTTGGTGGAAAAGTCCTACAAATCCCATTTTAGTGGTTGACTGGTAAGTTTACCATTGTGTTTTCCTGCTCCCGGTCTTCCATATTTTCAAACATTTGGGTGCAGTAAAACACAATGATAAACCTACCAATCAACCACTAAAATCGGGTCTGAAGGTGGTTTCCAGTGACTTGGTACACCAGTTGCATTTTAATATGCTGATCGATTTACTTCTAATCGTGGAATTTCAGCAGTGAACTTGATGAGATTATAGTCTGTGCAGCCACCTCCCGGTCTATTATATGTTTGTTGTTGTATGTATTATCAATTCTTGTTTTTGTAGATAGTATATCCTTTGTACGAAAATTTGCCTTTTCGTAGGATAGGATAGACGATAGCATATCTAGGTCATACAACAGTTCCCATTCTGATATTAGATAGCTTCTCATATTAGGTGGGTCGCAAAAATTGTTTTGCTTAAAAGTGGGTCGGGTACCAACAAAGGTTGGGAACCGCTGCGTTAGACTGTTCCCTACGCTAACAAATTAACCAATCCCGCAAGTCTTAAAATGTGACCCAACATCCAGTGTCTTCATTCTCAAAGACTATTCCACAAACTTCTTTACTCAACCATCATTTCCAAAACACGTTCACTTCTTACTTCATTTGTTTCCTTTCACAGCACCTTATTTCAAATGCTTCAATTACTGTGCTCCAAATATAGAGTCTAACAAGTTCTTTCTGAGTCCCATATCAATATTTGAAACTAAAAGATTTATCTTTTTCATGAAGGCTCTTATTTCTAGTGCTATTCTGCTTTTAACATCATTATTACTTCGGCTATCAGTTGTAATTTTACTTCCATATTAATAGAGTTCATTTACTTCTCCTATTGCATGGATCCTATTTTTATATTTGATCTACTATTTATTTATTGTTATCAGTTCTGCTACACTTTATAATTTTTGCCTTACTTAGTCCAAAATCTTCGTTCAGTATTCTGTAACTTCTCAAGATCGTCTGTTCTGCTAACAGAATAATGTCATTAGCAAATCGTAGCATACTGATTTTTTTCTCTTTGAGCAATTATGTCACATTCAATTTTTTCTTTTGCATCCTTTGTTTCTGCGTCTACAAACAAGTTGATTATTACTGCGGATAAACTACAACCTTATCTCTAAACCATTTTAACTGATGTATGTCTCTTATGATTCCGTCATTTGTCAGTAATAAGAAAATTGTTTGCGTTGTACACATTTATATTTGGTTATTTATCTATATTAATAGTGTTGTCACGCGGTTACAGTATTGATGGGTGCGGAATTTGCAACAAACTGAAAATATGTCACCGTGAGTTTTTTTTTTTTATTTCTTATATTATTCATTTAAGTGTTTGACTCAATAATGAGTCAAGTTGAACTCTAAGTAATTAACCTCGAGACATATTGAGGGCTAAACCCTGGACGTTATTACTTTAAGTTTTTGTGATAATAGTTTATTCATTAATGTATAAGAAAATCTCTTATATAAAAAGCACCAGTGCATAGTAAACTAGTCACACATCGCGTAGGAGGGGTCTGCCAACAATCAACATACGCATGTCGCATATATATTTTACGTTTTGTACATTACTGCGGGGAGAAATCAAAAAGTTGCCATATCTAACCGGTGCGAATTAGTGGAAGTTACATTACTTTATTCCTTTTCACTTCTACTAAAAAAATAATATTACATATAATCACTTCAAAGCCAGTGCCTTTGGCTCGGATGCAGTACTGTGATGCTGCACGGAGGGGTTAGTTGATTCGAGTCCCCGTGGTGGAAGAAATTTTCACTGCCAGGACTCGGCCGGAAGCGAACAAGAGGTGGTGGTGCATAAATCACAAGATTGTGCGTTAAAGTCCTGGTATAATGCCAACCTCAGTGTGTATAGAGTTGGAGCATACGATACTGTTGATGGTGATTCGTCAGTTGGAAGCGTGGCGGTGTGGATGTCTTTTGGAAGAGTAGGCCTGATTGGGCCGACACCTGGTTTTACCCTCTCCTTTCTTCATCCCTCATTTTATACAACTCTATACTGAACACACACCCTATCACAGTCAACCACACCAACAATAATACATACTAACGTACATTGGCTAAGGCAGCGGGAAACCACTCCAATTCACAATTCATCCTCCAAAAATAGTTTCCATGGATGGTTATATCCTTCAATTGTATCCGCCTACGCCCAAAATCTGGAATGGATTTGTAAGAAAAAGAAGATTCACTTCAAGTTCTCTTTTTTTACTTATGGTTTACGCCTCATTGACGTCGAGGTCCTTAGAGGAGGGGTGGAACTGGGGACAAGGAATGAGAAGGAATTCGGCTACTACCTTTTGAAGGAAGCATCCAGGCATTCGCTTGGAATGATTTTTGGAAACCATGGAAAACCCAAATCTGAATGCCCGGATGGGGATTCGAGCCGGTGCCCTCCACAATGCAGGGCTAAAGCGTTAATCGTTCAGCCACCACTTCGGTTTCATGTTCTCAACCGTTCTCACATAAAATTTAAGATATTTCCTGGAAAACCGTTATCGATGTATAATTTGTAGTCTGCTTTCATGCTTCTGCTTGAATTTGATGTTGTTATTGTTAGTCGGACTTTAGGGCGCGTCAACGTCGAGATTATTAGCGCCCTATTGAATCTGAAGCAGTGCTCATCAAGTAGTACTCACATGACATCAATCTAGGGTCTATGTGGGAGTCAACATACGACGAATTCGTATAATAGAAGCCTTTCTTAGTTCTCTGTGCTAGGTTCGGCCTTGTGCACCTTTAGCGGAATCTTTGGCTTAGATGAAACATCGCTGATCCTTATACTGAACAGTGATGGTGTAAAAACACCACCCTCCAACGGTTTTTTTTTTTCAAAGTATAACTTAAATCATTCAAATCTGACGTGGGGTTGCAACAATTTAAGTAATGGGGTCATGAATTAAATGATTATGCTTGGTTACAAGATTTTGTGATTTTCTGTGTTATACGCAGCATTCAGTTTCCATGAAGCCATTATAGTCCATATCTTCTCATATGGACCCTCATAACACTAGGTGAGTTTAAGAATTTGATGCTTACATCATATTCCAGACCTAAAGCATCCCTGTTATAGACTTAGTTTGTCATGGACTGCTGGTGCTATTCATTCAGGTACTGGAAGTTCGGAAACCTGGCATAAAAGGCAGAATATGGATAGCAGGCGAAAGTTGTTTGTTGCTGTTATTATTATTATTATTATTATTATTATTGGAACTTAAGGGCGTGTCGACGACGGGGTCATTAGCGCCCAAAGTTTGTTTGAATCTATTGTATATTTACCCGGTTTGACGATGCTAAAAGGATGAGTAAAAATCATCGAAAGCAGTCGACCCCAAAATGTTGGGAAAAGGTGATAAAGAAGAAGAAGAAGACTTGGGTTCCTAATAAGTATCCTGACTCTGTTTCAATTTCGTTACATATCCAGTAGACTACAATCAAAAGATTTCTTCACTTCTCGTTTCCTTCCAAAGTAAACCTTCACATTAGTTCTCCACCAGCCTATTTGGTTTGGTGATTGAATGGATCCAAGCCTTTGTCTTTAACGCGTGTCGCAGTGAAATTAAATTTGGGATTTAATATGTCACATCTGAGCGGCGCGTTTTGAATGCCACGCAGTTTTCCACGTAGTAATTGAACTTCTGCTGGGAATCTGTATTGAAGCAAATAATTTACTGTGTTAGACATCCTCGAGTTTGTATTTCCCTGAAAATTTCTTCATCAACTGCGCAAATTGTGATATCTATATGGTGCTGCCTCCATCGTCTCTATTTTAAACAGTTTGTTCTTCAGTAAAGTCTTATATTCTTATATTAATTATTAAGAATAATACGTAATTGTAAGACGGAGCTTTGAGGTTTTCCACCAAATAAAAACTATTATATTTTATTCCGGCCAGGGAGCGATCTAAGGTCCTCTAGTCTTGAACCTAAGCGGCTTGCAGATTGCACTAGCACCACTCACTGCAGGTGCCGTGTTTTAGATACTAGTTAGTGAGATGAGATTAAACTACAATTGCTGAAAAACTATTGTTTTCACAAAATATAGCGTATCTAGTTATGCGGCATCACAGGAGCTAATTTTTAATGTCTAAGAGTAATATGTTTTAAACAAAAAATAATCGTTAATTTCATGTTGACATACTCGTTGTGAGTAGTCTTGTCCACAGATTTCCTTATTGCAGTAGAATAATGTCATGCGCTTAATATTCAGTTTTCGCCTGTGATGAAATCTACTGAAAACTACTAAAAACAAATTACATAATAGAAGGTTAAAAAAAAATTTCGTTTCTACTAATTCATAGATCTACAACATTTCATACCTCTAGCAGTGAACTTAAATGATAGAAATTATCTTCCTCCTTACAAAATAACCGGATACAACGGTGTGGGGTCGTTAGTTTGCAGAAACTTTGAGCTCCGTATTACAGCCGTGTACTCAAATACGCCGTAAGATTCAATTATCAACATATCCAAAGACGCTAAACAATGGAAAAAATATTCGAATATACTGAATTGGAATTATTCGAATTTCAAGACAAGTTTTTAAAATTGTAAATGGTCTCATAAATGTAAAAGAGAACCCTTGCCACAGAAATTCCATGCCTTTGTCTTTAACGCGTATCGCGGTGAAATTAAATTTGGGATTTAATATGTCACATCTGAGCGGCGCGTTCTGAATGCCTCGCACATTCAATGAAACTGCCGAAAGCTCAGATCCGTAACAGTAATGTGTGCATCAGCCTTCTTTTTTTCGTTCGTCGGGTGTGACAGGTTCAGAAACGAGCGCGATATTCATCCAGGAAGATGGCGCGTCGTAGTGAGATATGGCGACGGCCGGGATTGGTGGCCATGGTCTGAATGTGGAATCGCGCTTGCCGTCTGATAATTCACTGGCACAATTCTTTTCTTCTCTGCATGTGACCCGACTGTCCCTCTGCGAACCAGAGATAAATGACGAGTTGCCGCCACAAAACCAACCCGTGCCAGAAGGCCTACAGAGAGATGTATCGTCCATCCAATTCCCAGCAGCCGACTCTCGATGGTCAGCAAAAAAAAAAAAAAAAAAAAAAAAAAAAAAAAAAAAAAATATGAATGCCCGAAATGATGTAGTGGAAACAAGGAAACGGAAAACGCCTGGAAAATACCTTGAAAGGAATAAATCTTTTACTGAAATACAACTATACATGACAGAAATTCTTCGCGGGTGTTCTGCCCGATCAGTTCTTCCATGTGCGACGTTTCGACTACAGCCACTGTGTCTTCATCAGGCGAAAAGGTCGAAGTTGACACTGAAACAGCAGGTGTGCATGCCTCGCGAGGAATTCACAGTCGGTGTCTTGCTGTCGCAGTGTCAACTTCGACCTTTTCGCCTGATGAAGACACAGAGCTTGTAGTCGAAACGTCACACATGGAAGAACTGATTCGGAGAACACCCGACATGAATTTCTGTCATCTGTATGGCGGGAGAAGCTCAATTCTCACACAGCAAAAGAGGCCAGACGTACCATGAGAATTCCCTTATCCACCACAAACGATTTTAAGCACTTGCCAGATCTTAAGTGAGTGCTCAAATAGTGTTCTCCATTTTACTTCCTTGTCCATAGCATCTGTCCGTAGCACTCTGTTTCAGCGCAGACAAAGCAGTTGGTGAGTTATGTAGCAATACCATGGTCGAAGCAGTAAAAATATGGGACTTATTGAGCTAGAAAAATGAATCGTAAATTCACGACAAAGGAGCTGATGGCAGTATAGTAATAATACTTGATTTTAATAGTTTCAGAGAGTAGAAAGGGAAACTGACAGTAAGGGTAACTAATTAGATTTTTTGGTAGTTGATTCAGAACATGGAAGATGTTTCAGCATTTATAGGTTTTGGTGACAACCAAGTGGAAGCCATTCTGAAAATTTGCGGAAGGAGATATTTACTGCGAAAAACAAATAATATCGAACAGTGGATGAATATTTATTGGCTATAGCATACGAGAATAAAAATAAAAATAGCTAATTTCATTTTGTCAGTACCATAGAATGTTTACCAGGGTTGGTCATTAAAGAACTGTATTTGATTTAATGGTTGTAATTGACCTTGGCGTCAGGAATTTTCTAAGTGATTAAGGGTTAACAAGAATTCTATAAACCCAATTGACCATGCCCAAGTGGGCAGTTTCTGGGATGCATTCATAGCGTAAAGTCACGCCGGCCAGTTTGTCTAACAAGGGGAGGTCAAGATGTATGACTCACCGAATTTGATGTGCTCTGGCACATACCATGTCCATCGAAAATAAATGGTCGCCTCCCCGTAGATAGTCAAAGGCCATGGTAACATCAAGTCAAATTTACAAAGAACTTGGCAGTATGAGTCCACATACCAGTATGGTGTTCCGTTCCCAGAGGCCTCTACACATGCACTGATTCTGTTGGGATTGGTTCCATAAGGCCTTTGTTTGCTCTCCGTGTCCTTCACAGTAATAACTCGACTACTGACGCTGTTCCTACACCCTATCAGGCCTGGCAACAGCAACAAACACGAACGACACCAATGCACTCTGGTGGCCGTTCTGCCAGTCACAGAGAATTGTAACACTAGTTATTTACGTACCCGCTGATGGTGTGTGTTTTGTAGTGACATATAACCATGAGTTCTTGGTGCTACAAAGTTTTTGCAGCAGGTGTATTTAATTTCATGCAGTCGTAACAAATCTATTCGTAAAAACTAAATTCCTATCCACCTTCCACATGTCAGTATGCGTAATTTTTTTCTAACCAGAAGTGATTTTCAAGAGACAAATAAATGTACCTCAATCATGGAATTCCATACCAAACGGTGAATTAACCACTTAATGAAAATATCGCAGTACTGAAAAAGTATCAATTATAACTTCAGTTATTATAAGATAACTGTAATGATCCAACCACAGACATAAAACGAAATACTGTCCATTATAATCTTTACGTAAACAAATCATTCTAACACTTTGTTAAAATCTGAAATTAATTTCGATTCTTCGTACCGTATACACAGACACACATAGAAGGTCTTAATTAATATAATTTCTGATTAACTAATAACGTAATGATTCACTAACATTATGGAATGGTTTTTGTTTAATCATCAATATTTTCCCCTAGTAAAAAAATCTCTGTACCATAATTTCGTAAACCCACCCACTCGATAGTTATTGTCTGGAGAGCAGTGACGTTATGCAACTGTGATGAAATCAGTTACCAGAACACATTCATTAAGTTTGATTTTCGTAGCATTTCATTCTTTAAAAAATATGGTTAAACATTACGGCTGAAAAAACGCGGAACAAAATTGTGCATCACGATTGAATTAAGTCCCTCCCGTTGTTGCTATTTTTCAATCGCTACTGTGGGCCATCATTCGTACGTACGTATATACGTACTTACATCGGTCATCAGACATAATTTACATTAGACTTCATGTTAATTCTATTAAAAACGAAAACGTGTGCGGATTTTTCACTAGCGTTTTGCTTGCCTTTAACCTAGAGTTGGCATGTTGATTTTTTTCTGTGTAACTTACGTTATTTACTCTGCCGTCATAAGGTATTTAATGAGATCGTATCTGTCCGTGTTTAATGCTTATATTATTATTTCTAAGTCCCTCATGACATTTTATTCAAATTTTGCAGGAGGGTAACACAGTACCACTTCGTATTTTAGCCAGATCAGGTAAACCAGTCTACACTTCTGACCCTAAGAAATAGAAAATGGAAGTATTTGTAGACCCATGACCATGCCCAAAACACAGTTACGGACTTACGTGGCTCGTTCTAAGGGGGGGGGGGGAGTGTCAGTAGAACGATTGGCTTGTCTACGCAGGAGGCGTTGAGCCGTGCCACGTAGCTTTTCATTCATGTTATTTGTCACAGTAAAAATAAGGTACAAAATACTAAAAATCATTTGGATATTTATTTACACCATTTAGTTATCTCCGTATGTAATTTAGATACATTATATAGTGACAGTGACGAACAAGCGTGTGACTTGGAGTCATAACGTTGGGTTGCATGCGGAAAGTGAATCTGAACTAACCGACGCCACGCCGCTTTACGATTCGAAAGAAACATTAGACATGTTGTACCTGCCCTCAAATTCGCTTACAGATGCCAAAAGGGATTTTCTAAGGCAGTGGCAGTTTGTAATATATTTCATGGTTTGAAGTAAAGCTGTTTCGATCAGGTTCGCCCGAATGTGACCACACCGGTCGTTCATTAAAGAATCATAATTTTGTTCTGTCAAGTGAATTTCAGTGCAACTTTAATTAGTGCTCGCTGAAGTGTTATTTCAGTTTCAAAGTAGTGTGATGTGAAGTGGCACTGTACAATAAACTTCACGAGCCTTGTCGAAAAAGTATTTACAACGAGTTTTCATTTCATTTCCTGGTGATGTAGAAAGAAAGGCGATGGAACAGCAGGGAAATAGAACAAAAATTGGTGTTCTTAGCTGCTTCTTAAGTTTTTTTTTTTTTTTACGCGGTTTATTATATTTTATTAATTAATGAACAACGAGATAAGGATAATGTTTTTAGTTACGCTACAAGAATAAAATGGTCCCTGAATGTTCTTAGAAAGAGGTTTCTTCCAATAATTGATCTTTTGTAGGAGTGGCTAGTGTAAACATTTCATTCAGAATATTTGTCATTATAGAAAAGTAAAAACGCAAAAATCGGTTGCGTGCTTTACATACGCAATCATTTTAACGAAAGTCTGTTGGGTGAAAACAGTACAAAATGCTTTCTAGAGTTAATAAGGAAAAAATAAATAAATAATAATAAAAATAAAAAAAAATTTAAAAAAACTACGTTCCACTTAGGGGGCAGGGAGAGGGGGGGGTTGAGGCAAAGTGACGTCAGGCTTCACGGGGAGAGGGTGTGTTCAAAAGAGACCAAAATGAAGCCACATAGTTCTTAGGTGGTCCCTATACTATAATAAATTGCCTAGTCTAATAATTACCACATGATTTACTTTGAGTGTCTCGCTAGGCTGTAGAATGTTGTCCTCAATCATGAAGTGGACTGTCTAGATGATTGCGTAAGGCGTCTTATTGACCGGCCCAGCTTCTCCCGGCGAGCTGTTTCTATCAGCGCAGAGCTGACATAGCTGCCCGTAAAACACCCCGAACAAACAGCTTTACTGCCAGGTACTACAGTCCAGCGTAACGACGGCAGAGAGGCCCTTTACTACACCCCGGCCCCTCTCAGCCACGATTACTCGAATCCAATTTGTAATGGCTTAACCGTGGGAACAGAAAAAGTAACTGGTCGACTTAATAAATCCTTGTTCGGTTATCAACATGACACACGGCGAACCGTTTAATTAAATCCTGCTTTCCACATTAAAGTTGATTATATATCTTTTTATACGCATCCTATTTAGTTACACCTTCCGGTGTGTTTTCTTCCGAATGAGATGTTGTGTCACTGGCCGTTAGGGGGTACTATGCCGTGTAGGGGAGAGCAAGTGACGACATCTGTCTTTGAACGGTGCGTGTTTTGTTCTGGGTATAAGTATTGCTTTGATCTGTGGATTGTAGAGTTGTCGAGGCTGGAATTGGAACCGTCCCAGCTTTAGATTGGGGGTGAAAAATTACCTAAAACTGTAATAAGGGCAGCCGATACGTCAAGGACGAAATATGAACGCTCAGCCGTGGTTCCTCCCCATGACCTGTGCGGAAGCGCTCTAAACCATCCCCTAATTGAATGTTAAAGTTGATTTGTTATAGTTTGTATGATTAAAACCTCCAGTCACCGTGAATATTGGGCTTGCATTTCAACTGCGAGAAGGATCACGTCAGATAATATTGAATGGATTGATTCAATTACACAAGAATCATTTTAGCTGCCCAATTTTTATTTTTATTTCTCAGCGTATCACTGTCAAGTCGACACATAAGGTAACCTTTCAATATGGTCACATAATCTTTCACCATACAGAGTTTCGTTGAAAACATTACATACCCTGTGTCAGGACCGACTACAAAGCTTTCACTATGTGCTATTTAGTTGAAATCCATCCATCGGTTTTTATGTGATGCACGAACACAGATACAGACAGACATAAATTCCTGATATTAAAATTTTGGCATCCCCATCGACAGTAGTGTATATAATAGTAACACTTTTGATATAAATTTAATGTACATACCAGCGTTTGTACAATTTACTATATTATATAGATTTATGCAAATGATAGAAGTGGTGAAATGCAATAAAACATTTAGACGCCTAAGAAAGTCTTCGTGCAATGTGACAGGTGTTATGACTCATGAGAAGTGTTGTGATTTATGTGACCGTAAATGTTTAAAACGTGACTGTGATCCTTAGCCTGAAGATGACTACATAACTGGTTCAGACACACTATCGCAATCACTCTAAGGAACATGTCAAAACCAAGCGGTAGTTGTCTTTTCTGTATTTGTTTCATTACTTCGGTGCCGAAAAAGTCAGCACCAACTGTAAAAAACTGAATTACTGGATAAAAAAGATGTAAACTGATCATTTCATGTTATTTTACTACAGCCACAGTAAATATTTTTCTTAACATATCTAAATTTATTCAGACTCTCCAACGAGAAACTGAAACGTTTTATTCGACCTGTAACTGAAATGCCGTAGCCAGAGTAATGGTCAGCCCAGATCAACATTTTGGATGGTAGTGCAGAGATAATATTTTCTGCTGTCATGTACAAAGTCGTATTCTATAACAGAGACTGTAGTAGATACCTCAAAAATCACAGATAATCAGTGAACTCAAGAAGAAGAAAAAACCCGCCTAAATATTAAAATCATTTTTTTACTAACGTGAATAAAATTACTAAAAGGAAGTAGGAAAAGAAACTCCTTAGTTGCTGATATTTACACCAAGGTATTTTACATAAGCTGTTATCATTTGGAAAATAAAATCAATACTACTTTATTATACCAACTGTGTATCTCTTTGATGAACCTTGAATCATGTCCAAAACTTTCTTTTGCAATAAAAAATGAAGTTAAGAGCTGCCTCACTTTTGAAAGAAGCGAAGGTAGATTGTTTGGCAAATATTACGAATTCCTATCAGATTACAGCCGTTCGCCTACTGCTCGAGTATTCACAAATATTTATTAGGACTACACAGACGGGGTCAAATGTGAAAATATGCTGCTGCCTTTGTGAATGAATAGCAAATGGTGTGTAGGGAAGCACAGGAATCAGAACTGATCCTGCCATAGTACTAAAAAGGCTGGCAATACAGAAGTTTTACACGATGTATGGCGTCCCCTATCGACAGCACAAGATCATTTTATTTTACCGTTGATCTGATCCGCGGTAATACGTGATCGCAGAGCCAAAACACTGTTGGAAGTGTTGTTTCGAGGCGATAGTGGAAGTGAAGAAACAGCAGCAATTTCTTTTCTTTTTTTTTCTCTTTTTTCCCATTTTTTCCTTATGGATTTACGCCTCATTGGCATCGAGGTCATTAGAGTCGGGAAGGGATTGGGAACATGGAACGGGTAGGAATTTAGCCATGGCTTTTTGAAGGAAGCATCCCGGCATTTGGGGAAACCAGAAATTTCTTAAACAACTTCGTAAACAGTGGCAAACGTGAGTCATTATGGTAGAATAATAAATTCTAAACATTATTGTTGTCTTAAAAAAACTTTTTGCCAAAAGTCTACCTCAGTAACAAAAGATATTCTTAAAAAATTTGGCCACACCGTCAATGTATGATACTATAATAACTTTTCTTAGTTTTACTTAAGACTTAGATAATTCTACTATTTACGTAAATTTGCTGTTTGGACGTCATTTCATTAAGAGAAAAAAAAATTCTGATAATAATATGACTTCATCTGCAAACTACTAAATTAAGCAGCGACTTTTAGTATTACCATGATAATAACACATTGCAACATTTTTCTGCATACCATTTTTTATTTCTGTCAATGTCCTAAGTTTATTATTGGCATTCATGTTTCAGGAAATTTTACTTATCGTTTGAGTGATTCCGTTGTATTTAAACACTTGTAAACCAATAATTCTTATAAATACCAATATTACATAATAATTTTTCTTATAGGTAGAAATCGTAGGTCGAGCGCATTGGCCTCTCCTCTTCCATCATATCCTATACATTTATATGCAATGTGCGGTAAATTGCTGCCCATCCAGACGGCTTGAGATATGAATCTTGAATTATTGTAATGGAGTCCTCAATCATATTACAGAAACTCACTCCATGAGACTGGAATGCTAATAAGACTTCGCCCAAGATTTCTAAGTTGATTACCCAGTCGGTCAAGTACAATCCACGCAGAAATTGTCATGCGTACTGACAAAGAAATTGTGGAAACGACCTTGCTCCGCAAGCTAATCAGTTCAGAAGCTTGAAGGGAATGCCTCGTTTCGTTTCCCTCCGGGACCTGTGCGAGCCCTGCGGTTTCCACTCAGAAATCCTCTGAAATATCACAATCTGAGATAACACAATTGTACAATAGCGTCTGGGGTAAATGGGTGTTTAGCTGTAGCAGCTAGATTCTGCATTGTTAATCGGGCGTTTTCCTGCTGCTACAAATGGATGTTGGACTGGTTCCAGTATCACACTACGGCCCACAAAGCAGACAAACACTTTTTAATTGCTGATGAAATAAATTGCTCACTCTCGACACAGCAAATGATTAATGAACTCTGCAGATTTTCTCCACAGGTAAAGAAATTAAAATTAAATTTCTGGTGGGAAAACCAGAACTGTTTTAATTTTAATTAATGGTTCGGGAATCAGGAATATGAACCAAAGTTACCAGGTAGTTAAGACAACAGCCAGTGCATGTGTTGTATTGCTCACGTATACAAAAACGTTAGTAAGAATAGTATTATAATAGAGTGGTCCTTGGTGCGGATATAAATGCTTTTTTGTTTTCTAGCACCAAATATTATCATGGAGAGGCAACAAATATTACAATTCTGTGTTGTTAACTGATATTTAAAGATGGCAAAATAAAGTTGTAATTATTGTGCCTGAACGTGTCGACATTAAGAACAAGGATGTTTACCTTAAATCCACAATTACGCTACGCTTTCTGAAGTGTGACTATGATGTTGTGGTTTGATTAAGGTATTCGTTTATTTTCATTTTCTGTTTTAAGAAGCTGGAGAATAAGATAACAAAATGTAAAGTGTATGATAGTACCATAATGTTTGGTGGCTTTTGAAGTAAAGTTGCGCATGCAGTTTAAATATTTCTTACGCTGATTACGTATAACTGACGTATTTTATCAATGTTTTAAATTTCTTAGAACTGAAAAATTAAATAGCCGATGTCAAGAATCGAAACATAATCCTAAGATAAGTAATAAAATCTTTTGTCAATTTTTATTGTCAGGAGTGCTCATCCCTATTACAGAGTGATCCGTAGACCATATTTGTTCCGTCTATAAATTATTTGAATTACTTGCTCTGTCCCACGGTACATTTAAGTTGTTATCTATTACCGCAAATTTTAATCCTGATCATTATCTCTAAAAATTTGAAAACACCTTCAAAATTGCTGTTGTAGTTTTTCCGTGATACCTATCCAAACCGTCAGGCACAAGCTGCTTGCTTACAGACTTACAATAGCACTAGCAGTTACCCGCGACTTCGTCCGCGTTGAAGTGTTGTAATATAAGATTTTCTTGAGAGGTCTGGTTGTTCAGTGGTTAGGGCGTCCAACTAGAGATGGAAAAGTCCCCAGCTTGATTCCCAATCTCGGCGAGGATTTTCAAAGGTCCTTAGCTCGATCTTCACCTCTGGCATTGGTTGTTGTGTGATGTGAATTACGCCAGAATGCTTACTTCGATCTGATTCCGTGTTGAACTGTGGGTCCTCTATATCCGGTAGGATTACTGGGTTACGTTAAGAGGCTACGATAGGGGCTGATTGCGGAGACGTAAAGAAGCCTTGTCACCAGGTCAATACGACCATACAATTTGTTTTAGAGCTATTTTTTATTAGTAATAGTAGTAATAAATGTTGCAATAAAATAAGTAAAATGTATTTATGTTCCACAACTACTGCATTGAATTTTTAAAACAATAAAAATATTCTGTTTGTTAGGTATATTTTCAGTTTAATATATCCGTATATACAATAACGAGGATTTGTCTACTAGGTTTTGGCTATTTTCATAGCCCTAGTTTCCTTAAATTTCTTTGAAAGATTTGAATTTCGTTTACCCAGCATCTCTTAAAATTACTAATTTCATCTCGCAAATAAAGATGAATATAGTTTTAATTAATGGAAGCTCGAAACGTCAAAATATTAGTAATACATTGATGTAATCGACTAAATATCGACAACAACAAAAAATACTAACATCCAAACAGCAAATAAATACTTCAGTAACCCAAGGACGTTCATTTTCGTTAAAAAAAATTGCGATACTAAAAATAAATATTTTGATTTGCATTGAATATCTGAAAAAATATTAAATCTTTTAAAAAAAACTTAATTTGCTCTTTGAATATTGATTTTGTTTTGAGGATATATTGATTCCATCAACAGAAATTTACGTATTATAGTAGTAATTGATTCTTTATTCATAATGATCAGTGGTATTGTGGTAATGGTTTCTCTATCTGTGGAAACAGTTGAATTGCCTGTAGACCAGTTTACTATAGTTCATTCGTTTCGATCCATTAATTCTGCGCTAAAATATAAATTTCAATGTTAAAGTAGTAATTGATTCTTTCTTCATAATTGGTTTCTCAATCTGCCAACAAAATTGAATGTCTACCGGCAAATTACCACTCCGCTTGTCTGACACTCCACTATCTGAATATAACATTTATAAATTTCAAAAATTTACTTCGGTCAACGCCACGTGTTCTGCTAAATCATCCAAGTTTATTATAAATCTTTTGATACAATATCGGAACAAAGCAACATATGACATCGCTAAAATGGCGCTCTTGAAATAACTAATAATGTTTCATTCTGGTCCAGGCTGCATTTCAACCAAGTCACAAACTCAGTTAATATTACCGCTATAAAATCAAAGCTTCTATCAGTTGCGCATTAATACATTCACTATAGGGCCTATTGCATGTTAGTGACGTTATGAAGGGAGAAATAAACTTGACTCATTATTTCAGATCCCGATACTAAATGAACTCGAATAATGACGGCAATGTGGCGCTCGTAAAATCGCAGTAAATTAAATACTGAATTCATCTGAAACTACATTCATCCGGATGAACTATATCATCAGCATCATGACAGTTATTGGAGTAACGTAATTAAAAAATTTATACCAAAATGCTTGTAACTTACAGTGTACAACGGAAAGTCCATAATTCACTACAACTCCAAGACAACTTTCGTTAATATTGCTGGTCAAGTTAACAACTCGATAAAGTGACCGTTACTGCTCGTGATTTAGTAAGGTGTATAACTGCATTTAATATGTTGAGGTGTGTTCGTATAGTTTAACTTTGTAACGTCAATATTAACAGAGAATAGTGGTTTGGTTGAAATGATGCCTGGACCAGAATGATTTTTGTTACAGCATAAGGCAGAAGGAATTTAGTTATTATTAGTAATAAGTAAGTAGGTTTCATATGCTCCGGGCAAATGAGGTGTATTGTGTTGTAAACGACTTCCAGTGTTGCTTCATAAAGCAATAAGTTTCTACATTAGCCCATTGAATACATTCGCTTTTAAGTGTTGCATTCGATAGATATTTGCAGAATATTGAACAGTAAGTAAAAAACATTGTTTCGTGAATTATAGTCTCTACTATTTGTACAAAAATTCTGAACAAAAAATAAAAAGGGTTAGTTAAGTATTAAATTTCGGCAAAAATATTTTGTAATAAAGAGATTGTATGGTAACAAAAAAGAAACAGGAAATCGAGACAGAATGGAAGCCTTTGCATTTTTATAAATACAACATTTGGGGCAACCATTTTGCACTTTTAGTGAACCGATTGTCGTGCTGAAATACTCATAGCATTTTTTTTATTATTATAATTTTTTTTTTATTTTTATCTTATATTTTTTTTTTAAGCTTTGATTTTTCACATTTATTATGGCGCATATATTACGGTCGAAATTATGGTGTAATATTTAATATTTTATGTACGCAAATGAAAACATCTCTTTGCGAACTTAACAACATTACCTACCTTTTTTTTTAAATTTAAGGTTAAGTACATATTTATATTTCCTACTTCCAAACTATTATTTCTCAAGTGCGTCGGTTTTATGGCTTTTAAACTAAACACAAACTTGCATATGTAAGACGGTTTTTGCTTTTATTTCAGAAAAGTAGTGTTGGGATTTACGTAAAAAGCAAAGAGTAAACGTGGCAAGGCTATCTACGAAGTAGGAAACTCTTTGTTGTTTTGTGAATTGATATTAATGGCAATTTCTAAAAGAACTATGCGTTTTTGCGGGATAAAATCTATCATTCCTATGTCACTTCGGACACAATTATCTGACTTCATGCCAAATTTCATTTAAATATGTTGAGTTATTAAGGCGTGATTGATTCAAGAAGTATATCCAAACACACATCCAAACTTTCTCATTTATATAGATACTAGCAGTTACCCGCGACTTCGTCCACGTGGAAGAGTGTTATAATATAGGATTTTTTTGAGAGGTCTGGTCGCTCAGTGGTTAGCGCGTCCAACTGGACATGGAAAAGTCCCCAGCTTGAATCCCAATATCGGAGAGGATTTTCATAGGTCAGCCTCACCGCTGGCACAGGTTGTTGTGCGATGTGAAGTACGCCATAATGCTTACGTGGTTCTAATTCCATGTTGAACTGTATGCCCAGTAGGATTACTCCGTTAGGTTAAGCGGCTACGAAAGGGGCTGATTGCGTAGACGTAATGAACGAAACCTTACCAACAGGTCAATACGATCATACAATTTATTTTAGAGCTATTTTTACTGGTAATAGTAGTAATAAATATTGCAAAAAATAACAAAAATTTATTTGTTCCAAACAACTTCATCGAACTTTTAAAAGGAGTATTTTCTGTTTAATACATCGGTATATACAAAATTGTAGGACTTGTTATTTTCTGAAAAAACATGTACATTTTTTACACTCGATTCCCGCGAGCAGGCAACATATAGTTGACCAAAGGAAAAGCAGTGAGTATCAAAGTTTATTCCCACCAATTTCAACGTTTGACCATGCGATTTATTAATTGTCATTGAAAATGCATTTTTTAATGGGAACTGTAATGTTTTAAATTGAAAGCAATGCCATGTATTCTGCTAAATCATCCAAGCTTATTGTAGATCTTTTGATACAATATCATGATAAAGCGGTACAAGGCGTCACTAAAATGGTGCTCGTGAAAGTAGCTTAAATAACTAATAATGTTTCAGTTCTCATTTTGGCCCAGGCTGTATTTCAACCAAGTCACAAACTCCGTTAATAATACCACTAGAAAATCAAAGATTCTATCTCTCGCGCATTAATACATTAGTAACATGAATTATTATTTCAGATCGCAGGAAAATAAATACTGAATATATCTGAAACTACATTCATTATTGCAGTAAAGTAATTGAAATTTATACTAAAATGCTTGTAACTTACAGTGTACAACTGAAAAGTCCATAATTCTATACAACTCTAAGACAACTTTCATTAATATTCCTGGTCAAGTTTACATCGCAATAAAGTGACTGTTACTACTCTTGATTAAGTAAGGTGTATAAAGAAATTAAATGTGATGGTAATTTATGCAACATTATTTAGGAATCTTGATATAGAAAATTCTGTAACTATTCGAAATACAGTTCCAATGCATTTAATGTGTTGAGGTGTATTCGTATCGTTTTATTTTATTGCGACAATATTAGCAGAGATAAGTTGAAATGCTGCCTTGACCAGAATGTTTTTGTTACATCATAAGGCAGAAGTCATTTAGTTATTATTAGAAATAAATAAGCAGCTTTCATAAGCTCCGTGTAAATGAGGTGTAACGCGTTGTAAACGACTTCCAATGTTGCTTCATGAAACAATAAGTTTCTACGTTAGATCATTGAATACATTCATTTTAAGTGAAGGATTTATTAGATATTTGTAGAAATTGAACTAAATAAAAAGCACTGTTTCGT
The DNA here is from genome assembly GCA_031002005.1 of Vandiemenella viatica. Classification (NCBI taxonomy): domain Eukaryota; kingdom Metazoa; phylum Arthropoda; class Insecta; order Orthoptera; family Morabidae; genus Vandiemenella; species Vandiemenella viatica. The sequence continues at coordinate 82,599,334 of CM061920.1, forward strand.
GAATAATACTCTACTATTTGTACTGATTTATACAAACATTTTGAACAAAAAAGGGTAAGTTAAGTTTTAAATTTTGGCAAAAATAATTTGTAATATTACGGAGACTGTATAGTAGCCAAAAAGAAGACATACAGGAAATAAATTAAACCGAGATAGAATGTAATCCGTAACACTTTTTATAAATACGACATTTCGAGCACCGGCATTTTGCACTTTTAGTAAATCGACTTACGTGCTGGTATACTCACAGCATTTTACGTTGTTTCTTTTTCACATTTAGTATATTACGATCGAAATTACGGTGTAATATTTGAGATGTCATACTATTTTATGTACGCAAATGAAAACATCTCTTTGCGAACTTAGCAACAGTGCCTACCTTTTTTTAAAATTTAAGGTTAAGTACAGATTTATATTTCCTGCTTCCAAACTATTATTTGTCAAGTGAATCGGTTTTATGGCTTTTAAACTAAACACAAACTTGCATATGTAGGTAGGTTTTTACTTTTATTTATGAAAAGTAGTGTTTGCGATTTACGTAAAAAGCAAAGAATAAAAGTTGCACGGCTGTCTACGAAGTAGGAAACTCTTTGTTGTTTTGCGAATAGATATTATGACAATTTCTAAAAGAACTATGCGTTTTTGCGGGATAACATCTATCCTATGTCACTTTGCGTACACACAATTAACTGACTTCATGCGAAATTTCATTTAAATATGTTGAGTTATTAAGGCGTGATTGATTCCAGAAGTACATTCAAACACACATCTGAAATTTCTCGTTTATAGATATATATAGATAGATAGATTTGACCGGCCTCAGTACCGTAGGCAATAGTGTACCGGCTCCGCATGCCGAGGGTCACCGGTTCAAGTCTGGTTGAGGGCATGGGCGTATAAGTGTTGTGTGTGCTAATGTCGTGTCAGTTCTATGGTGTCTAGAATTAGTTGGAAACAATATATATATGAGAAACCGAAAAAAAAAACACTGGATGTTTCGTAATCACACTTGAGCTGGATGTATGGCCTAAAAAAATATATTATTGTTTCGAGGATCGCATTTCATTTTCACTAAGCATATTTGTCATTTCCCCTTATAAAATGGAATAACTTTATCTATTTTGTTGTGTATCTCTAGTATGTTGTTAAACCAAATTTCTGCGTTGTTTGAACGGTTTCAGATTTGCAACTGTATTGTGACTTTTAAGTCAGCAGAAAGATAGAACGCAAAGTTAACCATATAAACGTCATCTTGTGAGAAAATTTAAGACATCGTGAATAGTGATTAGAATCGAGCAATGCGGGATCCCGCAATTCCACGGAATTCCGCATCATTTGGCAGTCTGGCGGATCCCTCACAAAAGTTAAGCGGATCCGCAAAATGGGTTTTTCTGTTTGGGCCACTTTTCGGCCGGACTCTGTTTCTACCGGTTTTATTGCCTCGTTTACCTCACATTTGATTCGAGGCAACAAATATGTGTTTTTTGTCATATTTCGACAATTGTAAGTAAACAGTTTAACTTTGTTTCCATAAGGACTTCCATACTTGTTTGTGTAATTTGAGTTATGTCATCTTATTACAAAATTATCTCCCAGATCATACACACACAAAATGACACAATTGTAATTCTGAGGAAGTAATCTGAGGAAGTAGAAATAATAAAAACAGAAGGTTAAGACCATTAACAGTTATTTCCAATAGGAAAAATGTATGGAATGAATGGTTTCCAAAATGATATGCAAAAATGTTTTATCATAAATTGTTTCTCTGCTTCTTCAGATTTGAGATATCAGTTTTTAAAAAGTCAATTTCAAATTCCTAATTTTGCTAATATTATAAGATCTACAGACAAAAAAATTTCCATATACCGTAAAAGTTGGTATGATTGTTCAATGTGAATATCTCAAGAAACATTTTTAAAAAATTTCGTTGATTTTTGATGAGTGGACGTCCCAAAAAATCTCCAATATTTTAACATTTAGGTTCATCGCAAAGAAATACATCTTAATCTGGCTTGCTTAGAGTACTCGGTTCGTTCAGTTAAGTCAAAGAACAGCTGAAAACTTAGGTCTCATCTCTAAACTCATATTATTGGCTCAGATCTGAAGGAACAAGTCATGGAAAAAGTTGGTGAACTTCTGCATTGATAATGTGATCTGAATACTTACCATATTTCATTATTTACTTAATAAATAGAACTAGATTTAATCCAAAACTTCAAAAGCGTAATGTTTATTTAAGGTAGGATAGAAATGTTTATATTGATTTATTTTTCTAGTTAAAATATTGTTAATTATTGATTTCTATTATTCAATATTGAAGTTGATTTATTAATTCAATAAAAAGACGTCTAGTATTTAATTTGATAACACTTTAAAAACTGTGCCGTATCCCGCGGGATTGACCAATCCCGCAATCTACAAATGCGAGATTGAAAACGCTGCGGAATTTCAATCCTTTATCGCGAAGTTGACTCACTAACGACAAGCTATTAACTACGGCTAAACGCAGTTTTCAAAATTTGCATTGCTATTTACGTGTATTTGGAGCACATGATTGAAAATGAATAGTCTAAGATTTCGTTTGGCTTCTTAATTTCCGCAGACATTGAACCTCCATATGTTATTTTTCGTGTTTATTGTTACTTTTTGTGTTTTTAATTTTTTGTATTAGTTCTGTCTGTTGGATGGCGAAACAGTTGTCTGATTCAATAACTGAAATAGCAAATTTTGCATATATTCAGCGATTTCATCCACGCAAGAGATATTTGGCTACGTCACGAGTGTATCGTGCGTATGTAATCGTGAAATTAATTACTTCTTTTAATCGTGATCAATAACCACAAATTGTATTGCATTGTGGCGCTATTCACGTAATAAAGCCGCAACTTGCAACAAATATTATAATCAGTTTCCATTCACGTTTCCAATTTCATTAGGTTTCGAGGCGAATTTTAAAATTGATATTGTTAGCTGCATTTTAACGGTATTATGTTATAATCAACCTGAATAAAATACGGCAAAGGGTAGCCCATATGCGTGCTGGTTGATAGGTGTAGTCAATCCCTGCTGGAAATTAACAAGAAAAGCGTTACAATAATATATTTTTTTAAGAATAAATTAATTTTCCGCACAGTGCAGATGAGTAATTTACTATGAAATCAATAAAGGAAAATCTGGCCAAGAAACTCACCCGGCGTTTAAAAGGGTGCACAGAAGTAATATATTCTACATGACAATGGAACTCAAAATGTTTTCTAAATCATAAAATCGTAGAAAAGTAAAGTCTCTACATAAAATATATTTCTGAAAAAGAAATTGAAACCTACGGAACCTACAGTTAAAAGACATGCGAAACCGTCAACTTTCCAATTTTCGTCTGTATCTCTGTCTTTCTTTTGGCCCATCAGGCAAAAACTAATTGATACATTTTAAGGCTTCTGTGCTTAGTTTCAGCGCACGTCACTAGTTAGTCTATAGTATACCATTTTCCCATATTATAAACATACTTACAGTCCGAAACCATCTATTTTGAAATTATTGTCTGTCTGTTAGGTCATAACGCGAAAATTAAATCATTTTAATCATTTTAGTAATGTAGTTTACTGTTTCATTGGGGCTAAAACCGGAAATTTGAAAATTTTCATCTATATTTGCGGTCATATTGAAAAACATTTCAACGAAACTTCACATAGTGGTAGGTTACGTCGTCATTACTATACTTATACCATCCTGTTTTATCTAGATTAGGAACATAGTTCTCGATGATACAGAGGTCAAAAAACAATTTAGGAATCTTTGTCTGCATTTGCGCTCCTCTCGCAAATACTAGCGAAGTGATTTCGGCGAAACAGCAGTACATTATGATAGCTTGTTGACTTGTAGATACTCTTATCCATGTTGTACCACTGTTCCTCCTTGATACAGGTGACAAGCTTAAGATTTTGTTTTGTCTCACAAGCAGAAACAAACTATTTCAAGGATACGAAACCTTATGTCACATTGGTGGTAGCTAACGTTGCGTTTCGCTGTGACTACAGCACGCCGATAAATAAAAAGTCTGCTGATTTATTTTTTCCGTAATTGAATCTATCTCCTTAATACTGTCTGATACAAACCTTCTCGCAGACGAATCGTTTACCACTAGTAGCTTCGCATTCGTAATGCTCAAGTATTGCAATCGCAGGGTTATGAATCCCGCATTTGCGATTATGGGACTGGTCAATCCAGCAGGATCACGCGGGAATCGGCACAGTTAAAGTATATTTATTGAATTAATAATCAACTTTAATGATAAATAACAAAATAATAGTTAAAAATATTTAATTAGCAAATAAAATTAATTAAAACATTTCTAGCCTACCTTAAATATACTACGGGCTTTAGCACTTTCGTTTTAAATCCAATTCTAGTTATTAAATAAATAATAAAATATAGTAAGTATTAAAATACATTACAGGCCTTATAGTAAACTACGTCAATTGGAAAAATAATCTATTCATCCACTAAGCAGTCAAACTTATCAAAGAATTACCTATATAGCCAGTGGCCAACACTGCCATTTCTGCCTCCTTGCTCGTTGGTTTGATTGAAATCATTATAATAAAAGACTTTTTGAAAAGCCTAACAACTTACCGCAGTTTTTTGATATAATTATATCTGATAACCACTTCAGTAGGAGGATGATCCAGTGTTAGGTCACGCTTTGCGCCTCGATTGTTCCGTCCGCTCTTCGTCTTCTACGGGCGAGTCAGTCATAGTTGTTCTGCGCGTCGACTTGTGTTTCAATAGAGCTTTTTTTTGTATAATACTTCAACGGCCAATTGTGTGTTGCGTGAAGAAACACAGTTGCAGGTACTGTTTCCACGACACTCGTTTCGTCAGATCTTAAACCAATAACCAGTTCAGAGATCAAGACCAAAGCTTGTCACACGTTCTTTGACCAAACTACACAAACCGAGTATTGTAAGCAAGACAAGATTAAAATTTGTTTCTTTGTGGTGAACATAAGAGATTCAAATATTGGTGATTTTTGAGACGTCCACTCATCAAAACTCAACGCAAATCTTTGTCATTGTTTCTTGAGATAATCAAACTGAATAATCATGTGAACTTTTTTGGTATTAAAAAAATTTGCGATTATAGATCTTATAGTATTATCAGAATTAGAAAGTTGAAATCACTTTTTGAAACTAGATATCTCTAATTAGATGAAGTACAGACACAATTTATGGTAAAAAAATTTTGCATGTCGTTCTGAAAACTATTTATTTCATAGATTTTTTTTCGAAATTGCTGGTAATAGTTATAACATTCTTTTGTATTATTTCTTCTTAATTCTCAGAAATAATTCCTGTTATATCATTTTGTGTGTGTATGATCTGGGAGCTAATTTTCAACAGAACGACAACTCAAATTATAATAATGCATGTAACAAAAACAAACGGGAATTCTAATAAAAACGTAGAACTGAATGTGTTTACTTACAAATCACGAAAGATGACAAAAACACGCATTTGTTATTGCGAATCAAATGCCAGCTTGAAGGTAACAGGCAAACGAGAAAATAACCGACAAATACTGAGTCCGGGTGGAAAGTAACGAAGGGGAGGGTAGATCACGCAAAAGAAAACGTATTCTTTCCATTTTACGAACCGCGGAACCGCTAAAATTTGTGACATATCCGTCAGACTGCCAAAAGCCAATGTTTCGAATTCTTACCTAGCAGTCATCTTCATGTGCTTGGCAAAATGTACAGGTTGATAGACATCTTATTTTTTATAGATTGCCTGCCATCGAAAAAGGCATTTGTATAGCGATTAAAAGAATGTTTATTTCCTCCATAGTATTAGCTGCTACACCAGAGAAGATTTTTTATTTATAATACTACACTTTTTTAAATCATAAAATTATTCACTGTTTTCTTCATTGCGTAGGTGTTAATGGATTTAATTGTTTCCAAAATCATGTCGACAAACAATAACCTTCGTTTTTTTTATTTTTTTTGTTTTTTATTCGCCTGGACTTTCAGTTTTGCTTATATTGTACAATCCGATTTATCAGGTAACAATAAAGTTACCTCAACGCTGTCATGTTTAACGTCATATGGCAAGACTGCTTAATACAGTAATTTAAATCGATAATTTGAGTAATAATACAATTTAAACCCAATTTGTTGGGATATAGCTCCTGTTAGTACTTCTACCACATTTTGCCCTTTTAGCTTCATATAGACGTACTTCTGTTATTTCACCATGTTTGAGATAAGCATTGAGCAGACCAAAGAAAACGTAACGGAATGTGTGCGAATCGTTTTACCTCACATAACTGCGTTAATAGATGAGTGGGACGTAATGAACCTGTCGACTCCACGTTACATGTTCTATCCACTAAAGCAATGGCCCTTATTCCGCCTCCGAGACATTGATTAGGATGCATTTTTCTTACTACGAGTGTACATCCTCCTTAAAACAAACAGTTCCTTTAATCTGTGCAGCCTCCATTATAATAATTACTAATAATAAAATCAGCCCAAGAAATAAAAAAAAATTCAGTGATTAACCGAATTAAAAAAAAAAAAAACACATACGTGCAAGCAAATGGCAAACTGCCAAACTGAAAAAAGTCGTTTTGAGAATCATATTTTTAATATGCAAAGTAGAGTGCTGTTACTTATGTTGCAAAATTTCACATTGGTATTCCGTTCTTACTTCAGTTTCTCTCAATTCACATAAAGCAAGACTGATTTGAAATGTATCTAACTAAAAGCTTCTAAGGATTATACAAAAACCAAATTGCAATCAGGACCAACTTCAGTGCAATGTAGCTCTGCTATTCGAAACACTGTGGAGGTTTAGTGTGCTTACAAAAATATCAACATAATGTAAATTGGTTTGATCGTAAGAAATAAATTCTCTTTATCATACCATTTGGGAATGAAACAAACATTTCACTTCTACTTTAAAACTTAGATAAATTATCCTATTTTAGCTGTCCAAAAATCATTTACTATAATGAATCTTTCATTTATAAAGAAAAGTTTTGACCTCACTAAGATATGGGTACATTGTATACAGGTGTGAATAAGGTATATATATATATGTGTGTGTGTGTATATTGTGTGTGTGTGTGTGTGTATCTATAAAACGCATGAGATCGTGATTAAATATTTCACGTATTGCATTTGTAAACAGCATGTTTTAATTTTAAATTTTGAGTTCTCAGAAGCACATAAATGTTGTTACCATATTGCTAAATCAACTAATTCATGGCCAAAATATTCAGCACTGTAACTACTAAAAATCAAGTGTAAGACCAATGTTACCACTGTTATTCGTAATTACCATTTTCATTGTATCTGTTCACCCTGGTGTTACCAAACTTACTATTTATATAGATATATTTCTCCATTAGGTTAATTCAAATTTTCGTGTATATTAATCCGAATTCAACACGTCAATTCATTAATAGAGAGGTCTTGAACTTATTGTCTTTTGAAGTATTAAAACTAACGTGTTTCAACCCATTTCACACAAGGATATTTCGTTGTGTGCAATGTTTTCATTTGACGAATCCAGATGTTATTTTCATACAATTGCAACATAATTAAAATAACACCATCAACAGTAACCGATTTTGAGATTCTGGGCCAATATGCTACTGTTCTATCATGTGTAGTTAAAGTAACAGCTTGTGTTCTTTGGTTCAAACCCGCTTCAAAGATATGTGACCAATTTTTCGAACAGATATTTGCTGATCTTTTTTTTTCTTTTTAAATCAATCACTTGTCCTTTTAGTGTATCTCTTTGTGCTGAATAAGAATAATTCAATCTGTAAATAGTTTTGTGTTTAGAAGGGTTATGTTTAAATTTTTAATCACCCAAAAAATTTATCAATTTTTTCATTCAAAATTTAGCACAGATAACATCTCCATATTTTCGTTCTGATTTTCCTTTAAATGTTTCCTTAAATGTTCGGGTTGAAGATATTTGAGACATCCTTTGAAAGCGAAAACATCTCTTTCAGAGCGACAAAAATATGGGACCATTGCAGAGGAATTCAATTAGCAATTTCTTGTGGCGTTGCGTCAGTCTAGAGCAAGTAAATAATTGTGACAGGGGAGACTTCCGAGCACATAGCAGGCTGCGGAGCGCAAATTGTGCCATAAACTCGTGCGTCACACAACACCCCTTCTCTTTGTTTGTCGTAATAGACTCTTAACGAGAACGCAGTAAATTACTAGTTGCTATAGTTAAGAGAAAATCTATTAAAATCATAATAGCTTATACACATGTTTGTTTGTATTTGTTTACTGAAAAGGAAACAGTGCGGTATTATAAAGTAAAAAGTAAAAAAAGAGAAAAACCTGAATTAAAATAACTATTATAAAATGTAAGATTAAAATCACAACTAATAAAAAACAAAGTAAATTTAAGAAAACATTCGTATGGCTTTGTAAGAAAAGTATTAAAAATGTTTAGTCATAAGTTTATAAATTCGTTATTTACAGTGGAAATGAGTAAGTAAATTGCGGATGAAATACTGATTTTGTTTTCAATGTTTAAAGCAGTTTCTCAAAGTAAGGCAACGAGGACCAAAGGGCAGTTTAATGAGTTTTTGTTTGTTTGTTTTGAATATGGCTTTACGCCTCGTCGAAGTCGAGGTCATTAGAGGCGGGAAAGGACTAGGTATAAGGAACAGGGAGGAATTCGGCCATGGCCTTTTGTAGGAAGCATCCCGACATTCATATGGAGTGATTTGGGAAACCATGGAAAACCCCAAATCTGGAAGTCCGGACTAGATTCGAACCTGCGTCCTCCCGAATGCGAGGATAGAGCGTTAACCGCTCAACCATCACGCTCGGTTTTATTGAGTTATCATCTTCTATTTTCCAATTTCCTTCTATGTCATAATAATAAAAAAAACTGCAGAAATTTTAGGAAGAAATTTGTGTTAGCTCATAGATAGTGATGAATAACGGTTTACTATGAAATTTCAAATGAATTGGAAAATAATATATGAAACAATAAAGACAAGAACTTCTCGAGCCATGTGTGTATGTACGAAAATGGACATAATCAACAAATGGTCCGTTAGTAAGAACCCTATATCATCAGGAATCTAGTCACTATTAGAGATGGGTAGGTCCGGATGGATGCAGGTCCGCGGACCCGTATCACTTGCGCTAGGGATGGATGTACATCCGAGAGCTTGTCGGACCTGCTTCCAGTCGGACCTGTAACAGCGCCACAGTTCTCGCGTGGCCGGAGGTTGAACCACGGCCGGACCTGCAACCGCGGAGCTGGAACGCAGTTTTCATTACAGTTCCGATTTGAAATCTGTGTTCTGAAGAGTTTAATGTCATTTACTGTACGATTGGATTACAGTTCTGTTTAAAGATGAGATTATAAATGAAAAACTATTTCTTAATGTCTGACTACTAGTAGATAATTACAATAACTATTAAATGCCAATGGGTAGCTAAAACCCGGTAGTACATTTTTATTGGTCGGGTTCGTGCTTCTAAGGTGAGGAGTGTTTTTCGTGCTAAATAAGAATGGACTTATAATTTAACTTGTAATTTTAATGCGTTGTAGTATTATTAAACTTTTAAACGTTCAGTTTGATTGATCACAAAGTGTCTAGAATTTTTAACTTTCTGAATTCTGATGGCTTAAGGACAAATCAGATAATACATTTAACATCTCTTTATTGCAGAAACACGGTTCGCAGAGTTTCCAAGGAACATTATACATATCTATACTAATATTATAAATGCGAAAGTAACTCGGTCTGTCTTTGTCTGTTGTTACGTTCCTTGGGCTAAACGGATACTCCGATCGTGATGAAATTTGACGGGAAGATGCTGTTTGACATTAGGATCGAGATGGGATACTATATTATGTATAAATAAGAACATATTGTCATTAAATTATGAAAACTATCTCAACTGTGAAAGACAAACGCATAATATATATCTATATTTGTAATGCGCAAACTGCTTCCAGCATTGTTAGGGTGGCGTAGTGGTAACGAGTTTGCTTCTTATAAATCCTCCAGCGTTGCTTCGGGATCTAATCCCATGGAGCACAAATATTTTTATGAATTGTTTTTCATAGTTCGAGCCAAGTCTAGGATTTTATAGTAAGGATACCATGTTCTGGCAAATCTTTGGCGCTAGAAAGCGTTAACTTTATTCACGGTATACTGGTTCCACAGGTAGTTTTTGTATGATCTAAACTAATAATATTGTGTATGCGAAAGTGAGTCTCCATCTTTTTTATTTTACGTTTTGATGAATATATGTTTATACCGATGACAAGGAAATAATTTGTATATTTGGGAACGAAATAGGATACTTTTTCCGATATGAATAACAGTTTTAGTCATGAGACAGGTTCGAAGGTAGAATGGTATATCGATGGCGTTCCCGTCATATTATGCCGACTCAGTGTTGTTTGGGACATCTTAGATAATTTTCAGCTTTGTATATCCAATTCTTACAAACAAATTCTAAATCCACGCGTACGAAGTCGCGGGTAACAGTTAGTAATATATATAAATGATTATGTGACATTATTGCGAGCTACTCTGCTGGCCGCTTTTACAGAAATATTTTATAATCCAGTCGTTTCTAGAACTTCTAACAATGGCTCAAACAATCGGTTATTATTACTAAGAATTAAATCTTGATTAAAAATACGTTCAGGTAAATTGGAAATAATATTAAATAAAATTACAAATAAATTAAAAGTTTCTGAAATTGCACAAAATAAATAAAGATTTTGAAAGCACCAAAAACACGTTATGGTAGCTGGCAAAACATAAATATTACTGTTTGATTAAAATGCATTGTATCGCACTCGATTTAGCACTCACGTCAACGTTTTATTCACTCAATCAAATAGTTTCACATAGCATACAGAGCAAAACACTATACATAATGTAAGAACAAATCTCACGTAGTTTCTCCCTCACAGTTTAAAATAAGTTATACTTGCAATTTTGTTTTTTGTTCATTTATAATAAACTGTTTCTTAAGCTGGTATATTGTGGAAAGGCAATATTTATCTCAAGATGTTGAGTCTTGAATAATTTCATTTTTAGTAAAAAAACTAACAGTTAACAAAGACTTTCGATTTTTTTTAGTAGTACTTAAACATTATTAAGAAATGATTTCATTTTATTCTTATAGAAGCCCACAGAAATTTTACTTTTACTTTTATCATTATCAAGTCTGATTATGTTGTGATTTTCTAATATTACGTACAATTGTGAGTTTCAGACAAAAATAAAACAAAATTATCAGAATGAATATTCTTTCATTTCATAAATTAATGGATGAACACGATATAACTCATACTGCAGTTCTCCTTGGTAGGATTTGTATCCACCATACGCTCGATTGTAGGTTCGGACCCATACAGGTCCGCCGGACACGTATTTGGATGTAGGTCCATACACATCCAGTTCCGCCATACACTCCGCGCGCTCGATTGTAGAACCGGACCCATACAACTCCGCCGGACATGTAACTGGATGTAGGTCCGCACAGATCCAGTTCCGCCATTCACTCCGCCCGCCCGATTGTAGAGCCGGACCCATACAGGTCCGCGGACATGGAACCTGGATGCAGGTCCGCAGCGCTGGATGTACATCCGGACCCGACTCCTTTAAAATCTCGGACCTGCCCATCTCTAGTCACTATTAATCACTTAGGAACTCTCATTCATATTCTAAGTAGCTACTAAACTTGTCGTGAATAGTTGTGTAATTCATTCAGTTGTTATTCGGCGGTATTAATTGCTTGAGGTAATTTGGTAAGTTTACAAAGATCGACCAGTAAGGGGCCAACATGACACTGGTATATATCAATTTAAAAAAAAAACAAAAAAAATAAAAAAAAAACGTTGTGATCTATTTTTCAACACAGCACTTTTAAGCTCCACACACATCCACGGCATCGAATTATCTAAAAAAAATGATATAAATATACGAATTCATGAGTTGACCTGTTTGGATACCAGACAGAAACGTATTAAGGTTTGCATATAGTTGGATGCACGAGATGGCCAGATCGGATAAATTGGTGATGTGGTACTAACTCAATCTCGCGCTGAGGAATTGTAGTTGTGGAACGAGAGACCTGTGACTTTGAGTATCGCACAAACAAACAGTAACTTTTTAATTATCAGCCTATGATTTTTAGCAAACCTAGAAGTAGAACGTCATAACAATCCTGCACGATTGCACTATGGCTTTCCTCGCATAACTGTGTTTGCGAACCTTACAGAAGAAGGAACGAGGTTCAAAGAAGGATAAATATTCACGCACAAGCCTCATCACTGACTTTATTTAATTTTTCTATCAGATGTTTCGTCACCCAACACTTCTAAACTTTTCTGAAGTTCTAAATACTAGTTACTAGCTTTTCTTCTTAGCATGTCTGATATTCCGTCTCTCATTTTCGCATCTGCACAAGCAGTACGCTACTGGTATCATCTTGCTCGCTTAAATCGCGAATTCTATTTTTTAACAGATCTGTAATAAGGGGAATCCTCTCCCATTGTTACCGCCAAGTCCCCATGAAATTTATTAGGTGTCTCGTGGTTAATTATATATGAAATAATTAGTCCATGATACAGTTTCAAATTTTAACTGTTTTTTAGTTTTCTTAAAGCTGCCATATACTCTCGCAGTACACGTAAAACTGTTCGCTCAAAACTCTATCCATAAACGTCTCTGCTGCTCGAATTATATGAGATTCATCGAAAGTTCTAGAACATTACAAAGACTTCCGACAGATATTTCTCGAAGTTTAACAATACGTAAACAATTAAAAACATATTAAACACAATCCAAATCAATACATAATCATTTACAATCATTACGAAATGCTCAGAAATGAAAGTTAAAGATATTTAAACACAAAATTATCTACAAAAATCATCTTTTAAACATCGTATCTCACATATCTGCTTGGAATTACAAACATTTAAGCAATTTTCTGTCCTTATTGTAACGAGCCGTGCTGTCGCCACGTTACAAGGTGCATTTTTATTATATATGTAATAATATAAGAGTAATTTACATAAATCTTGGGCGACCACCTAAATAGATTTTTGTTGTAATTTTATAAAGTGAGGACTGTAATGAAATGATGAACATACAGTGTATCTTGGTAAAGCGAATATTCAAGAATTATTGAGCTATGTAGGCTTGAAGCTAATCTTGGTCTTCCCGAGTCATGGCGACGGGACGTCGCGGATTTGGGGTTTTGCCGGACCACACACTCTGCTCCCTGGGGATGGGTCACTCACCGAGCGGGAAAAGCCTGCCACCCGACACCCGAAGGGGCTCTCACTCCGGCGAACTAAGCCGAATATGTCCGACCTCTGTTAGATACTCTAGGCAAATCACACATCGGTGATATCACATGACATTAGGTGCCGACCTGAAGATCCAATCCAAATGAGCGTATAACTTAAAATCCTGGGAATTTTTGTTATACACAGACGGAAAAAAAAATCCCAACACCAAGAAAGACTTGTGTTAGATAAACGAAATTTGGTAGGCGTGTTTATACATCTGAAAGATGACATCGATTCAAATTTCGCGCTTCGCGCATAAGTGTGGCGCTAGTAGCGCTACTCAGAGCTTGCAAATCAGGTTTGCTTTAAATACGCGCTGTAAAGTTTGTGAACGTTATTTACCGCTGAGATTTGACATAGTGAGTTGATGTTAGCCAAGAATGCCTTTAAGAAGACGAAGAAGCCATTATCAACAGCTCACCGAGTTTGAACGAGGTCGTGTAATAGGGCTACGAGAAGGTGGATTTTCTTTTCGCGATATTGCAGAAAGACTTGGCCGGAATGTATCCACTGTGCATGATTGTTGGGTGCAGTGGTCAAGGGATGGTACTGCCTCAAGAAGACCGGGTTCCGGGAGGCCACGTGGCACTACTGAGAGGGAAGACCGCCGTATTCGGCGTACAGCTGTGGCGCATCGTACTGCGTCTGCGGCAGAAATTCGAGCTGCAGTTGGTACCACAGTGACACAACGAACTGTTAGAAATCGGTTACTTCAAGGACAGCTCCGAGCCAGGCGCCCTGTAGCGTGCATTCCACTGACTACAAGCCATCGCCGTTTGCGACTCCAGTGGTGTCAAGCCAGAGCTCATTGGAGGACGGAGTGGAGATCTGTTGTGTTTTCTGATGAAAGCAGGTTCTGCCTTGGTGCCAGTGATGGCCGAGTGTTGGTCAGAAGGAGGCCAGGGGAACGCCTGCAACCAAACTGTCTGCGGCCTAGACACACTGGACCTACACCTGGAGTCATGGTCTGGGGAGCAATTTCCTATGACAGCAGGAGCACTCTTGTGGTTATACCAAACACACTGACTGCAAATTTGTACGTCAGTCTGGTAATTCAACCTGTAGTGCTGCCATTCATGAACAGCATTCAAGGGGGAGTTTTTCAACAGGATAACGCTCGCCCTCATACCGCTGTTGTCTCGCAACGTGCTCTACAGAGTGTCGACATGTTACCTTGGCCTGCGAGATCACCAGATCTGTCTCCAATTGAACACGTATGGGATATCATTGGACGACAACTCCAGCATCATCCACAGCCAGCACTGACCGTCCCAGTATTGACAGCACAAGTACAACAAGCATGGAACTCCATACCACAAAGTGACATTCGAAACCTGTATGACACAATGCATTCACGTTTGCAGGCTTGCATTCAAAATTCTGGAGGTTACACCGGCTATTAATTTAACAGTATTTCACATTTGAAATGCATTTTCTTGAGCTTAAATTAACCTGTGATCTTGAAAATTTAATCAATTAAACATGTTAACTTGACAAATGCATTGTCCAAATTTCATTACTCTACAATAATTTTTTCTTGGTGTTGGGATTTTTTTTTCCGTCTGTGTATGTGAGCTTCGAGACTACAAAGGGCGGAGCGAGAAGTTTCCTCGTGGACCGAAGAGCGAGGAGCTGGAGATTCTGACTTCGATCTTCGAGTCCAAGCTATGCGAGTCTAGTCTGAGGTTGACTTGGAAAGTTGACTTCTTTCGCCAACTGCTGCTGCCTTGCTGGAGCAAGCTTATCACAGCAACACAGCCGGTAATGCGATGATGCGCATTGTCAGACCAGAGATGCCTATAGCCGACTTGTGAGATAATCTCACATATCGTGGGTCCGCTACAGTCACCGCAGACATCAGACGCAGAACTACAATGGTAACTTATTACGACCAAGCCATCTGATTGTGCATTCCGTGAAACAGAACCCGTAAGCGACTTTGAGAGGATAGGTCCATGTTCTCACTTTGTAATTGTAAAAACCCCTGAGCTAGCGGCATAATTTGCCAGAATTAGTTATTTTCGAATGATATATTGTTCATTCTGGCGCCCATGATTTTCCTTTTTAACTGTAAAGGCACAGTATTATGATACCTTTGTCTGAGGTCATCATAACTTGTATTTTTCATTGTTTCCAATTGTCATTATTTCGTGCATTTTGATTGTAAGATATTTAAAAGTAAATATACAATTGTTTGCTTGCTCATGACGGCTAATTGTAACTCTGAGCGTTGCTTTTATGATTTTGCCAATTTGTGTTAATGTTAACGGTAAATTCGCTCAGACTTGTAATCGCCAGTGATAAGAAAATAAATGTCATATTGTGACAATTTTCCTAAATTCCAACTAACGTCGAGATTCTTGCAAAATTAAATAATTTTCACTCCTTCATAAAAATTAAAATTAAAAATCCACAATCATTAATCATAAAGGTATGAAATATAATTGTAACGTGGTTTGCCCACCAATGCACCTACCACATAATGTCGCCCAACGCTGGTGCCAGATGAGACATTACTACTAAATGTCTGCGAACTTAGTGGCGCTAATTCAAATTAATACAGTTTGGAGCCCAAATTCAGAACATTTCACGGAATGTTGCACATGGCTTTTGGCAGTTTTATTCTTGTAGAAAATAGATATTCATACAAGATTTTATTTTGATGTTTCACTTATATTTTAATACATAAAGTTCATTTCGTTTCAATGCAAAAAAAATTATTTTGTTTCAACGCATTAAAAGGAAGTTCATTTGTGTATTTCAATTGATATCCAATACTCTTTGTATTGTAACAATTTTGTGATCAGTTTAAATTTTAAATGAGTAACGTCAGTGTTGATTTCTTAATGCATGGTAGCTGCTAAGAAAATTAAAGACACGCATGTTTTGCCCATGTGTTTGAAAGTAAGTCTGCTTTCATGGTGTTGTGTTGCATGATTCATCGTTGCTTTTCTCTTGTTGTATTTTGGAGGGGTATATGTGTGTGTATTGAAATTCGCGGTATTTTTGTTGTTGTGAGTCTAGATTTCGTCATTGCACAATTGCTGTGTAAATTCATTCGTTGTGTGTTCATATGAAGCTACGATCTCGTACGATAAAAGATTTCGATATGGAAGATCAGTCTGATAGGCAAAAATCTCCCGAAATCATGAACGATCAGGTTCAGTTAACGGAACAAAGCGAAATATTGGCTGCTGGGGAGGGGAACGTAAGTTCTGAAGTTCCGACCCACTCATATAGTTCGCAATCTACGTTGTCGCCACAGGAAGATATGGAAAATTTTCCGTCACCTGTCGGTGAGATGACGCAGAATCCGCTCACACAGTCAGAACAGACCCAACAGATATCACCAATTCCTGTAGAATCACCACCCATATCACAGCAAATATTAAACATTTTGATGACTGCAATAGGGCAATCGAATCAACAATTAAGCCTGAAAATTGATTCACAAAAAGAGGAATTAAGAATTCAAATTAATTCACAAAGGCAGGAATCAAGCCAGCAATTTCTGGAATTAAACAAGCGTTTTGATGCACGGTTTGATTCACAAAAGGAGGAAAATAAGAGAAATTCGGATTTGCTTACGCAGAGTTTTGATGCACGGTTTGATTCACAAAAGGAGGAAAATAAGAGAAATTCGGATTTGCTTAAGCAGAGTTTTGATACACGATTTGATTCGCAAGCTGCGATATTAACAAACTTGGACGAAAAATTATCCACCTTACGTTCTGAGGTCACAAAAGAAATATCTGAATTCAAGTCTGAGATAGCTAAAAATGTTTCTAAGCTGGAAAAGGGTACGGAAGAAGTAAGAACTACCTGTGCTTCTTTGCAAACGGCCAACAAACAATTATCCAAAAGACTTGACGCCACCGACCTGTCCATTGAACAGATGCGAAACGAGAACGGCCAAAACCTAGGACAAATTTCGGAATTTGTTCACAAGGTCAAAGACCTTACTGAACAAAACATCCGAAAACTTGACTCGGAGATGACTGTCGTAGCAAATTCGGTCGAGCTCGTTAAGACGGCACAAACCGAGTTAAAATTGTCACTGGACGAACTTGTGGAAGCCGGACGTAATAATTTTAGTCCTCCACAAAATCCTCCGAATGTGGTATTACAGACTGCGAGAGAGGCGGTTGGTAAAGTCACTACTCAACTCTTAGTCAGTGAAATTGTCAGTTTGTACGCAAAAACATCTGAAATCAAGAAACACAACAATTTCAGTTGTCTTGGATCCACAGTTAAGTGCAAACTGTCAATAAAGCATAAGACATTTGTAGGGCAGGAGGAGAAGGATGTACAGTACATGTCGTTCTTGAAAGCCAGACAAGAGTTGGCAAGTTTTCCAATCCTCGGAGAAATGCGAAATCAGTCTCAGAATTCACAGCCTATCAATATCGCGTGGAGTTTTTCTGTCCGTAAATTTGTGTGGAACACTACGCAATTTGTTCATTCCTTGCGGTCAGAAAAGACGCAATTGTCAGCTGGACCAGTTAGTAAGTGGGGTCGGTCGACGGACACTATACCTGTTCCAGGAATGTCATTAGCTGTTGGGCACAAACCGCTGAACGTCTGTGACGTTGTAGGCTCAAGCTTCTACGTCCTTCGAAATCCTGTTGAAAGCAGTAAAGACGAATATTCGCGACGTAGAATTATTTTCGAGAGAAAGATCCATGGACGTCTCAAATTCGTCTTGTAGGCATTGTTCAACAAGTTGTGTAGCATGCCAAATACACTGACGAAAAGGCTGATTATGAATTGTCCGATTTGGATCATAAAAAAAAAAAATTTAAATGTACAGTACAGTATACATTCTTTAAGGTTAGACGCCTTACCGAAATTTATCATGCTTGAAAAACGCAGATGCCAGTTCCGCTAGTCTAAACCGTCTGTTTTGCTGGAAAGATTATATTTTGTCCACGTGAAATATTAATAGCCACTTTCGACTTTCACGCTGTTAATTGGACGTGATTTGATAAAAATCCTGAAATATTAAATGTTTTCCTGAGCCAGATAAATCAATACGCACTCGCGGAAAATGAAGCACCATTAGCAAGCACAATTTCTTATCTTCGCAATCACAATGAATCTGACAGCGATACAAATATTGTGATATGCTTTCTGAGATGTATTTTGTGACATAAACGAAAAGGGTTTCAACATTTTGTGATGCATGAGTTCCATGTAACGTTTTACCTTAGGTAGTTGCATTATATCTTTTCTGAGCAGAAGTGTACAGCGAGCGTAAAATCGCTTTGTCTGTGTTGATCGAAGATCGCAAGTTATCTCATCAACGTATTTTACTTCTTTGTCTTTGTGTATCTATCTGTAAAGGGTGGCTAAAGTGCCGTATATAATGCCCTATGGAACACGAAACCTTGCCAGAAAGATTTGTATTAGTCATCACAGAAATTAGGAATCATAAGTTGAAGGATTACAGATACACAGGAGAGTTTTCACAAAACCTTGCTGTTATTTTGCTAACGATAAGGCGAGGTCGAAGAGCAAAAAGTTAAAGGCGACTGCGTTTGTAAAGGCTAAAAGGAAAAATTTTATTTACGGGATATATTCAATAATTTAGCTAACTTTGCAAGTTAAGGTAATTATATTTGATGCTAACTTCAATTAAAAAGGGAATTTTGTATATGATAATTACACAGATGGTGAAGACGTGAACGATAAGATTATTGGTAATATCGAAGTTTTTCATGCTATATTTCTGGCCGTATTCGGTGGTCAGAGTGATCTCGAAGAATTGTTATATGTTGACGGACGGACCAACCGAGATCGGGCCTCATAACGCCCGGGACTTAAAGCCATTCCATACAGCGTAACGGTATCGAAAGAGCTAGGAACATCTACCCTTAAACAGCTGACCTCATTAGCGCAGGTAGGCAGCTGAACTCAACCGGCAGGTTCCGAGAATTCTGTCAGATAGCGAATACCCCAAGGATGAATGGAGAAAGAAAACAAGAAGTTTCACGCCTCGTTCTAGCGGTATTTGGTGTACCCTAACTGTAAATTGTATTGTATTAAATACATTTAGATTAAAACAGTCATTGTTGGACAGCACATGTTTTGCTCAGAATTGTGTGCACTCAACGAAAATAATTTCAAAGTTTATATTTTCTCTTTATAGTTTCTGCTAGCGTGAAAATATCAAAATTGCTTTGTATTGGCAAACGGACCGTTCTATGCACAAAGCTTACAACCTTTTTCATACAAGCTAAAGAAGCATAAGTGTTTAAAAGAAAATATTCGCTAACCGGGATGGATTTCGGCATAAAACGTGGAGTAGACGGACATGTTAAGAGTATTATAATAACTCCTAAATAAAAAGAAATATTATATTCTTTGAATGTCGAGATAATCTCGAGTCATCAATAGACCCATTGTGAAGGAATCGTAATGTTACTGAGGAATGATAGTTACGCTATTCATTATCCTTTCATTTTATGTGCGGAATGGTTATATTTTGAGTCCGTTTGTATGCCAGAGATGCTACAGCGACTTTGGTTGACGAAAGGTCAGGTCAAACCGCATAATATGTATAATGTCTCATATGGGAATGGTAAATTTTATAGAAATTCCATTACATATACCCATGAGCAAATACTGTTTCCTTTCGCCATGAAATTCGCAATCACTTCACAGACGGTATATTAAAAGTTAGAGATGTCGACCAATGAAAGATAATTGTAACGTAGTTTGCCCACCAAGGCACCCACCACATAATGGCGCCCATATTGTAACGAGCCGTGCTGTCGCCACGTTACAAGGTGCATTTTTATTATATATGTAATAATATAAGAGTAATTTATATAAATCTTGGGCGACCACCTAAATAGATTTTTGTTGTAATTTTATAAAGTATGCAAGATTCCAAGTGAGGACTGTAATGAAATGATGAACATACAGTGTATCTTGGTAAAGCGAATATTCAAGAATTATTGAGCTATGTAGGCTTGAAGCTAATCTTGGTCTTCCCGAGTCATGGCGACGGGACGTCGCGGATTTGGGGTTTTGCCGGGGATGGGTCACTCACCGAGCGGGAAAAGCCTGCCACCCGACACCCGAAGGGGCTCTCACTCCGGCGAACTAAGCCGAATATGTCCGACCTCTGTTAGATACTCTAGGCAAATCACACAACGGAGATATCACGTGACATTAGGTGCCGACCTGAAGATCCAATCCAAATGAGCGTATAACTTAAAATCCTGGGAATTTTTGTTATATGTGAGCCTCGAGACTACAAATGGGCGGAGCGAGAAGTTTCCTCGTGGACCGAAGAGCGAGGAGCTGGAGATTCTGACTTCGATCTTCGAGTCCAAGCTATGCGAGTCTAGTCTGAGGTTGACTTGGAAAGTTGACTTCTTTCGCCAACTGCTGCTGCAGCTTGCTGGAGCAAGCTTATCACAGCAACACAGCCGGTAATGCGATGATGCGCATTGTCAGACCAGAGATGCCTATAGCCGACTTGTGAGATAATCTCACATATCGTGGGTCCGCTACAGTCACCGCAGACATCAGACGCAGAACTACAATGGTAACTTATTACGACCAAGCCATCTGATTGTGCATTCCGTGAAACAGAACCCGTAAGCGACTTTGAGAGGATAGGTCCATGTTCTCACTTTGTAATTGTAAAAAAACCCCTGAGCTAGCGGCATAATTTGCCAGAATTAGTTATTTCGAATGATATATTGTTCATTCTGGCGCCCATGATTTTCCTTTTTAACTGTAAAGGCACAGTATTATGATACCTTTGTCTGAGGTCATCATAACTTGTATTTTTCATTGTTTCCAATTGTCATTATTTCGTGCATTTTGATTGTAAGATATTTAAAAGTAAATATACAATTGTTTGCTTGCTCATGACGGCTAATTGTAACTCTGAGCGTTGCTTTTATGATTTTGCCAATTTGTGTTAATGTTAACGGTAAATTCGCTCAGACTTGTAATCGCCAGTGATAAGAAAATAAATGTCATATTGTGACAATTTCCTAAATTCCAACTAACGTCGAGATTCTTGCAAAATTAAATAATTTTCACTCCTTCATAAAAATTAAAATTAAAAAATCCACAATCATTAATCATAAAGGTATGAAATATAATTGTAACGTGGTTTGCCCACC
>CM061920.1:82621847-82697916 GCA_031002005.1 Vandiemenella viatica
CAGTTCTATGGTGTCTAGAATTAGTGGGAACAATGTATATATGAGAAACCGAGAAAAACACGGGATGTTTCGTAATCACACTTGAGCTGGATGTATGGCCTAAGAGGACTAAGCCATTAAAAAATATATTATTGTTTCGATGACCGCATTTCATTTTCACTAAGCATATTTGTCATTTCTCCTTATAAAATGGAATAACTTTATCTATTTTGTTGTGTATCTCTAGTATGTTGTTAAACCAAATTTCTGCGTTGTTTGAACGGTTTCAGATTTGCAACTGTATTGTGACTTTTAAGTTAGCAGAAAGATAAAACGCAAAGCTAACCATAGAAAAGTCATCTTGTGAGAAAATTTAAGACATCGCGGATAGTGATTACAATCCAGCAATGCGGGATCCCGAAATTCCACGGAATTCCGCATCATTTGGCAGTCTGGTGGATCCCTCATAAAGTTAAGCGGATCCGCAATCCACAAAAAGAATTTTTCTGTTTGGGTGTCCTTCCTCCCCTTCGCCACTTTTCGGCCGGACTCTGTTTCTACAGGTTTTATTGCCTCGTTTGCCTCTACTGTTCAACCTCACATTTGATTCGAGGCAACAAATATGTGTTTTTTGTCATATTTCGACAATTGTAAGTAAACATTTAACTTTGGTTTCCATAAGGATTTCCATACTTGTTTGTGTAATTTGAGTTATGTCATCTTATTACAAAATTATCTCCCAGATCATACACACAAAAAATGACACAATTGTAATTCTGAGGAAGTAGAATAATAAAAACAGAAGGTTAAGACCATTAACAGTTATTTCCAATAGGAAAAATGTATGGAATGAATGGTTTCCAAAATGATATGCAAAAATGTTTTATATAAATGTTTCTCTGCTTCTTCAGATTTGAGATATCAGTTTTTAAAAAGTCAATTTCAAATTCCTAATTTTGCTAATATTATAAGATCTACAGAAAAAAATAAAAAAAATCCATATACCGTAAAAGTTGGTATGATTGTTCAATGTGAATATCTCAAGAAACATTTTTAAAAAATTTCGTTGATTTTTGATGAGTGGACGTCCCAAAAAATCTCCAATATTTAACTTTAGGTTCATCGCAAAGAATACATCTTAATCTGGCTTGCTTAGAGTACTCGGTTCGTTCAGTTAAGTCAAAGAACAGCTGAAAACTTAGGTCTCATCTCTAAACTCATATTATTGGCTCAGATCTGAAGGAACAAGTATCATGGAAAAAGTTGTGAACTTCTGCATTGATAATGTGATCTGAATACTTACCATATTTCATTATTTACTTAATAAATAGAACTAGATTTAATCCAAAACTTCAAAAGCGTAATGTTTATTTAAGGTAGGATAGAAATGTTTATATTGATTTATTTTTCTAGTTAAAATATTGTTAATTATTGATTTCTATTATTCAATATTGAAGTTGATTTATTAATTCAATAAAAAGACGTCTAGTATTTAATTTGATAACACTTTAAAAACTGTGCCGTATCCCGCGGGATTGACCAATCCCGCAATCTAAAATGCGAGATTGAAAACGCTGCGGAATTTCAATCCTTTATCGCGAAGTTGACTCACTAACGACAAGCTATTAACTACGACTAAACGCAGTTTTCAAAATTTGCATTGCTATTTACGTGTATTTGGAGCACATGATTGAAAATGAAGAGTCTAAGATTTCGTTTGGCTTCTTAATTTCCGCAGACATTGAACCTCCATATGTTATTTTTCGTGTTTATTGTTACTTTTTGTGTTTTTATTTTTTGTATTAGTTCTGTCTGTTGGATGGCGAAACAGTTGTCTGATTCAATAACTGAAATAGCAAATTTTGCATATATTCAGCGATTTCATCCACGCAAGAGATATTTGGCTACGTCACGAGTGTATCGTGCGTATGTAATGGTGAAATTAATTACTTCTTTTAATCGTGATCAATAACCACAAATTGTATTGTATTGTGGCGCTATTCACGTAATAAAGCCGCAACTTGCAACAAATATTATAATCAGTTTCCATTCACGTTTCCAATTTCATTAAGTTTCGAGGCGAATTTTAAAATTGATATTGTTAGCTGCATTTTAACGGTATTATGTTATAATCAACCTGAATAAAATACGGCAAAGGGTAGCCCATATGCGTGCTGGTAGATAGGTGTAGTCAATCCCTGCTGGAAATGAACAAGAAAAGCGTTACAATAATATAATTTTTTAAGAATAAATTAATTTTCCGCACAGTGCAGATTAGTAATTTACTATGAAATCAATAAAGGAAAATCTGGACAAGAAACTCACCCGGCTTTTAAAAGGGTGCACAGAAGTAATATATTCTACATGACAATGGAACTCAAAATGTTTTCTAAATCATAAAATCGTAGGAAAAGTAAAGTCTCTACATAAAATATATTTCAGAAAAAGAAATTGAAACCTACGGAACCTACAGTTAAAAGAGATGCGAAACCGTCAAATTTCTAATTTTCGTCTGTATCTCTGTCTTTCTTTTGGCACATCAGGCAAAAACTAATTGATACATTTTAAGGCTTCTGTGTTTAGTTTCAGCGCATGTCACTAGTTAGTCTATAGTATACCATTTTCCCATATTATAAACATACGTACAGTCCGAAACCATCTATTTTGAAATTTTTGTCTGTCTGTTAGGTCATCACGCGAAAATTAAATCATTTTAATCATTTTAGTAATGTAGTTTACTGTTTCATTGGGGCTAAAACCGGAAATTCGGAAATTTTCATCTATATTTGCGGTCATATTGCAAAACATTTCAACGAAACTTCACATAGTGGTAGGTTACGTCATTACTATACTTATACCATCCTGTTTTATCTAGATTAGGAACATAGTTCTCGATGATACAGAGGTCAAAAAACAATTTAGGAATCTTTGTCTGCATTTGCGCTCCTCTCGCAAATACTAGCGAAGTGATTTCGGCGAAACAGCAGTACATTATGATAGCTTGTTGACTTGTAGCATACTTCTTATTCATGTTGGTACCACTGATCCTCCTTGATACAGGTGACTAAGCTTCAGATTTTGTTTTGTATGTGTGGCTACGGGTCAAGCAGAAAACAAACTATTTCAAGGATACGAAACCTTATGTCACATTGGTGGTAGCTAACGTTGCGTTTCGCTGTGACTACAGCTCGCCGATAAATAAAAAGTCTGCTGATTTATTTTTTCCGTAATTGAATCTATCTCCTTAATACTGTCTGATACAAACCTTCTCGCAGACGAATCGTCTACCACTAGTAGCTTCACATTCGTAATGCTCAAGTATTGCAATTTCGCAGGGTTATGAATCCCGCATTTGCAGATTATGGGACTGGTCAATCCAGCAGGATCACGCGGGAATCGGCACAGTTTTTAAAGTGTTTTAAAATTAAGTGATAAAGTATATTTATTGAATTAATAAATCAACTTTAATGATAAATAACAAAAGTTAATAGTTAACAGTACTTTAATTAGCAAATAAAATTAATTAAAACATTTCTAGCCTACCTTAAATATACTACGGGCTTTTGCACTTTCGTTTTAAATCCAATTCTAGTTATAAAATAAATAATGTAATATAGTAAGTATTAAAATAACATTACAGGCCTTATAGTAAACTACATCAATTGGAAAAATAATCTATTTATCCACTAAGCAGTCAAACTTATCAAAGAATTACCTATATAGCCAGTGGCCAACACTGCCATTTCTGCCTCCTTGCTCGTTGGTTTGATTGAAATCATTATAAATAAAATACTTTTTGAAAAGCCTAACAACTTTCCGCAGTTTTTTGAGATAATTATATCTGAGAACCACTTCAGTAGGAGGATGATCCAGTGTTACGGTCACGCTTTGTGCCTCGATTGTTCCGTCCCGCTCTTCGTCTTCTACGGGCGAGTCAGTCATAGTTGTTTCTGCGCGTCGACTTGGGTTTCAATAGATCTTTTTTTTGTATAATACTTCAACGGCCAATTGTGTGTTGTGTGAAGAAACACAGTTGCAGGTACTGTTTCCACGACACTCGTTTCATCAGATCTTAAACCAATCACAATAGTTCAGAGATCAAGACCAAAGCTTGTCACACGTTCTTTGACTAAACTACACAAACCGAGTATTGTAAGCAAGACAAGATTAAAATTTGTTTCGTAGTGGTGAACATTTCAAACATTGGTGATTTTTGAGACTTCCACTCATCAAAACTCAACGAAAATCTTTGTCATTGTTTCTTGAGATAATCAAACTGAATAATCATGTCAACTTTTTTGGTATTCAAAAAAATTGCGACTGTAGATCTTATAGTATTATCAGAATTAGAAAGTTGAAATCTACTTTTTAAAACCAGATATCTCTAATTAGATGAAGTACAGAAACAATTTATGGTAAAAAAATTTTGCAAGTCGTTCTGGAAACTATTTATTTCATAGATTTTTTTTTTCGAAATTGCTGGTAATAGTTTTAACATTCTTTTGTATTATTTCTTCTTAATTCTGGTAAATAATTCCTGTTATATCATTTTTTGTGTGTATCATCTGGGAGCTAATTTTTCAACAGAACGACATAACTCAAATTATAATAATGCATGGAACAAAAACAAACGGGAATTCTCATAAAAACGTAGAAGTGAATGTGTTTACTTACAAATCACGAAAGATGACAAAAACACGCATTTGTTATTGCGAATCAAATGCCAGCTTGAAGGTAATAGGAAAACGAGAAAATAACCGATAAATACTGATTCCGGGTGGAAAGTGACGAAGGGGAGGGTAGATCACGCAAAATGAAACACGTATTCTTTCCATTTTACGAACCGCGGAACCGCTAAATTTTGTGCGATATCCGTCAGACTGCCAAAAGCCAATGTTTAGAATTCTTACCTAGCAGTCATCTTCATGTGCTTGGCAAAATGTACAGGTTGATAGACATCTTATTTTTTATAGATTGCCTGCCATCGAAAAAGGCATTTGTATAGCGATTAAAAGAATGTTTATTTCCTCCATAGTATTAGCTGCTACACCAGAGAAGATTTTATATTTATAATACTACACTTTTTTAAATCATAAAATTATTCACAGTTTTCTTCATTGCGTAGGTGTTAATGGGTTTAATCGTTTCCAAAATCATGTCGATAAACAACAACCTTTTTTTTTTTTGTTTTGTTTTGTTTTATTCGCCTGGACCTTCAGTTTTGCTTATATTATACAATCCTATTTATCTGGTAACAATAAAGTTACCTCAACGCTGTCATGTTTAACGTCATATGGCAAGACTGCTTAATACAGTAATTTAAATCGAGAATTTGAGTAATAATACAATCTAAACCCAATTTGTTGGGATATAGCTCCTGTTAGTACTTCTACCACATTTTGCCCTTTTAGCTTCATATAGACGTAATTCTGTTATTTCACCATGTTTGAGATAAGCATTGAGCAGACCAAAGAAAACGTAACGGAATGTGTGCCAATCGTTTTACCTCACATAACTGCGTTAACAGATGAGTGGGACGTAATGAATCTTTCGACTCCCACGTTACATGTTCTATCCACTAAAGCAATGGTCCTTATTCCGCCTCCAAGACATTGATTAGGATGTATTTTTCTTACTACGAGTGTACCTCCTTAAAACAAACAGTTCCTTTAATCTGTGCAGCCTCCATTATAATAATTACTAATAATAAAATCAGCGCACGAAATAAAAAAAATTCAGTGATTAACCGAATTTTTAAAAAAAAAAAAATCACGTACGTGCAAGCAAATAGCAAACTGCCAAACTGAAAAAAGTCGTTTTGAGAATCATATTTTTAATATACAAAGTAGAGTGCTGTTACTTATGTATATTATGTATACTTATGTATATTAAATTTCACATTGGTATTCCGTTCTTACTTCAGTTTCTCTCAATTCACATAAAGCAAGACTGATTTGAAATGTATCTAACTAAAAGCTTCTAAGGATTATACAAAAACCAAATTGCAATCAGGACCAACTTCAGTGCAAAGTAGCTCTGCTTTGCGAAACACTGTGGAGGTTTGGTGTGCTTACAAAAATATCAGCATAATGTAAATTGGTTTGATCGTAAGAAATAAATTCTCTTTATCATACCATTTGGGAATGAAACAAACATTTAACTTGTACTTTAAAAATTAAATAAATTATTTTAGCTGTCCAAAACTCATATACTATAATGAATCTTTCATTTATAAAGAAAAGTTTTGACCTCACTAAGATATGGGTACATTGTATACATGTGTAAATAAGGTATATATATATATATATATATATATATATATATATATATGTGTGTGTGTGTGTGTGTGTGTGTGTGTGTGTGTGTGTTTGTGTGAGATGGTGATTAAATATTTCACGTATTGTATTTGTAAACAGCATGTTTTAATTTTAAATTTTGAGTTCTCAGTAGCACCTCAATATTATTACCATATTACTAAATCAACTAATTCATGGCCAAAATATTCAGCACTGTAACTACTAAAAATCAAGTGTAAGACCAATGTTACCACTGTTATTCGTAATTACCATTTTTATTGTATCTGTTCGCCCTGGTGTTACCAAACTTACTATTTATATCGATATATTTCTAAATTAGGTTAATACAAATTTTCGTGTATATTAATCCGAGTTCAGCACGTCAATTCCTTAATAGAGAGGTCTTGAACTTATTATCTTTTGAAGTATTAAAAATAACGTGTTTCAACCCATTTCACACAAGGATATTTCGTTGTGTGAAATGTTTTCATTTGACGAATCCAGATGTTAATTCCACATAATTGCAACATAATTAAAATAACACCATCAACAGTAACCGATTTTGAGATTCTGGGCCAATATGCTACTGTTCTATCATGTGTAAGTAAAGTAATAGCTTGTGTTCTTTGGTTCAAACACGCTTCAAAGATATGTGACCAATTTTTCGAACAGATATTTGCTGATTTTTTTTTTTATCAATCACTTATCCTTTCAGTGTATCTCTTTGTGCTGAACAGGAATAATACTAACTTTAAATAGTTTTGTGTTTAGAAGGGTTATGTTTCACGTACCCCGGTATCCAGGATTGAAATTTTAATCACGCAAAAAATGTATCAATTTTTTCGTTCAAAATTTAGCACAGATAACATCTCCAAATTTTCGTTCTGATTTTCCTTTAAATGTTTCCTTGAATTTTCGGGTTGAAGATATTTGAGACATCCTTTGAAAGCGAAAACATCTCTTTCAGAGCGACAAAAATATGGGACCATTGCAGAGGAATTCAATTAGCAATTTCTTGTGGCGTTGCGTCAGTCTAGAGCAAGTAAATAATTGTGACAGGGGAGACTTCCGAGCACATAGCAGGCTGCGGAGCGCAAATTGTGCCATAAACTCGTGCGTCACACAACACCCCTTCTCTTTGTTTGCCGTAATAGACTCTTAACGAGAACGCAGTAAATTACTAGTTGCTATAGTTAAGAGAAAATCTATTAAAATCATAATAGCTTATACACATGATTGTTTGTATTTGTTTACTGAAAAGGAAACAGTGCGGTATTATCAATTAAAAAGTAAAAAAGAGAAAAAACTTAGTTAAAATAACTATTATAAAATGTAAAATTCAAATCACAACTAATAAAAAACAAAGTAAATTTAAGAAAACATTCGTATGGCTTTGTAAGAAAAGTATTAAAAATGTTTAGTCATAAGTTTATAAATTCGTTATTTACAGTGGGAAAGAGTAAGTAAATTACGTATGAAATACTGATTTTGTTTTCAATGTTTAAAGCAGTTTCTCAAAGTAAGGCAACGAGGACCAAAGGGCAGTTTAATGAGTTTTTGTTTGTTTGTTTTGAGTATGGCTTTACGCCTCGTCGAAGTCGAGGTCATTAGAGGCGGGAAAGGACTAGGTACAAGGAACAGGGAGGAATTCGGCCATGGCCTTTTGTAGGAAGCATCCCGGCATTCGTCTGGAGTGATTTGGGAAACCATGGAAAAACCCAAATCTGGATGTCCGGACTGAGATTCGAACCTGCGTCCTCCCGAATGCGAGGATAGAGCGTTAACCGCTCATCCATCACGCTCGGGTTTAATGAGTTATCATCTTCTATTTTCCAATTTTCTTCTATGTCATAATAATAAAAAATTTTAGGAAGAAATTTGTGTTAGCTCATAGACAGTGATGAATGACGGTTTACTATGAAATTTCAAATGAACTGGAAAAGAATATATGAAACAATAAAGACAAGAACTTCTCTAGCCATGTGTGTATGTACGAAAATGGACATTAATCAACAAATGTTCCGTTAGTAAGAACCCTATATCATCAGTAATCTAGTCACTATTATTCATTTAGGAACTCTCATTCATATTCTAAGTAGCTACTAAACTTGTCGTGAATAGTTGTGTAATTAATTCAGTTGTTATTCGGCGTTATTATTTGCTTGAGGTAATTGGGTAAGCTTACAAAGATCGTCCAGTAAGGGGCCATCATGACACTGGTATATACCAATTTAAAAAAAAAAAAAAAAAAAAAACGTTGTGGTTTATTTTTCAACACAGCACTTTTAAGCTCCACACACATCCACGGCATTGAATTGTCTAAAAAAAAAATTATGATATAAATATAGGAATTCATGAGTTGACCTGTTTGGATACCAGACAGAAACGTATTAAGTTTTGCATATAGTTGGATGGACGAGATGGCCAGATCGGATAAATTGGTGATGTGGTACCAACTCAATCTCACGCTCAGGAATTGTAGTTGTGGAACGAGAGACCTGTGACTTTGAGTATCGCACAAACAAACAGCAACTTTTTTAATTATCAGCCTATGATTTTTAGCTAACCTAGATGTAGAACGCCATAACAATCCTGCACGATTGCACTATGACTTTTCCCGCATAACTGTGTTTGCGAACCTGACAGAAGAAGGATCGAGGTTCTTTCTACTGCATTGACTGTTGTTCTAATTCACGTCTCATTGAGTAAAAATTGTTTAGGGACATCCACTAGTTCCAAAGGGGGATAAATATTCAAGCAGAAGCCTCCTCACTGACTTTTTTTAATTTTCTATCAGATGTTTCGTCATCCAAGACTTATAAACTTTTCTGAAGTTCTAAATACTGAGTTTGAAAGTTACTAGCTTTTCTTCTTAGAATGTCTGATATTCCGTCGCTAATTTTCGCATCTGCACAAGCAGTACGCTACTGGTATCATCTTGCTCGCTTAAATCCAGAATTCTATTTTTTAACAAATCTGTAATAAGGGGAATCCTCTCCCATTGTTACCACCAAATCCCCATGAAAGTTATTAGGTGTCTCGTGGTTAATTATATATGAAATAATTATTCCATGAAACAGTTTCAAATTTTAACTCTTTTTTAGTTTTCTTAAAGCTGCCATATACTCTCAAAGTACACGTAAAACTGTTCGCTCAAAACTCTGTCCATAAACTGTCTATGCTGCTCGCTTTATATGAGATTCATCGAAAGTTCTAGAACATTCAAATGCTTCCGACAGATATTTCTCGAAGTTTAACAATACATAAACAATTAAAAACATATTAAATACAATCCAAATCAATACATAATCATTTACAATCATTACGAAATGCTCAGAAATGAAAGTTAAAGATATTTAAACACAAAATTATCTACATAAATCATCCTTTAAACATCATATCTCACATTTCTGCTTGGAATTTCAAACATTTAAGGGGGTAGGTACACTTATCAGGTTTCAAAAAATGATTTTTTTTTATTATTCACAAAAACAGTTTATAGTTTTGGCTTCATTTTAGTGAAACAATTATTTCAATATCTCCAACAGTGTGGGAATTATGTGTGATTAAGCAATGCCCTGCACGATTGACAGACATTTAAATCTTACTGCACTTGAAGGTGATCCAAATCTTTAACCTTAAATATCTCAAAACAGCAATTCATCAAATGGTTTTAAAGATAACTTTTTTCCATATGCATAGATCTTTTTCAAATTTGCAGTTCTACATACTACGTACTACAGTCTGAACCATTATTGTTTATGCAGCTTTTCCCAAATGAAAAATATGCCTTTATATTTAAGAAAAAAAAAAAAAAAAAAAAGGAAATTTTTAATTTCTTGACAAAAAAATTTATTAATAAAAAATATAGAGTTAAATATGTTATATTATAGGTTCAACTTGTTGTCTTGATATTAGTTTACAATATTAAAAGAACATTTCTGAAAAATTTCAAATACTATGCCTTTTATCTTTAAAACCCTTTACAACAATATATTTTTCACAGTCAATTTGGATGGAACATTATCCTATTGTTAAACAATATTTTTATTTTAAAAATCAATTTTTATATCTAGCTATAACAGTTCTATGGAGCTATGAAATTTGAACCCTCAAATTTAAATAGATTTGGAGAAAATGACATCTCAACTTTATCAAATATTTGTATGTGTTAGGTGTACCTACCCCCTTAAGCAATTTTCTGTCCTTATACATATTAAATAGTATTTAAATAATTTCTTTTCATAAAAGAAAGTTTATTTCCATCGATGTACAGTAAATTTTGAGACAAATATACAAAACCATATTCAATCAAACTCTAGCTTGCTACAAATGCTTCATAAAATATAATTCAATTTAAAGTTTAGGTTTAAGGGCTGTTACAAAGTCCTTTGCTTATAATTCTTGCTTAAATAAACATTTATATGCGAATTTCTGTCTTCTCCATTTCACAACAGACATATAGTACACTATGTGTATTTTCAGCTCTTTTAGAATCTTAAGATTCGAAATGTTGAACAAATTTCTACAAAGAAGTAATAATTATATGCAGTTTTCTCAAGGTTGTATTATATCGGTATCAGTCAACCAACTTATCTGACTAACCGTTACCAACTGAGATATGCTAAGGTGGCTTCAGGCGCGAGTTTTCAGAGCCTCATAAATTCCATATTTTACTATACGCTAGAGCTATGAGTTCACGTGGCCACTGCAAAATTCCGCTTTCTTCATCGAAATATGTTATTTATATTTTGTTTCTTCATTCGGGATTAAACCCTTGAGAAATTGTCACCATTAAATTTATACTGTTTCTTATAATGTTCAGCAGATTGTTCATGCGAATTTAATGATTCAGTTCTGCCGTAACAAATTGAGGCTTGGCTGGTAGATGCTGGTCTCCAGTCTTTATTTAAATTAAAATTCAGGATGTAGCCAGAATGCTTTATGAATATATTTCGCCTATTAGGATATTGAACAAGTATTATTACATTTCTGTGCACCTAAATAATTATAGTTTTGGGAATTTCAGATTGGGCAATAAAGACAATACACCCGCATTTAACAGAAATTTTGTAATTTTCGTATTACATGGAAAAGTTAAATATAATCAACTAAAGATTGTTATTAGGCTAAACTTCTTGTAAGAACCTTTTAATTTCAGGTAATTAATTTTTGACTGAAATTTAGTGACTTCAGGGCAGCAATAAAAGTTGAAATTCAGCTTTGATAAATTAGTTTTATATATAATTTGATTTCGAGCACAAGGATTTTATTTTTTGTATTTAACGGATAATTTACCAATGGAGATACTGAAAAATTAGCTGAAACATTGAAAGTATTAAAAGTTAAAATTTGTAAACGCCCAAAGCATGTAGATGACGATATTAGCATCAAAGAACTTAATTTAAAAACAATACGAATGTTGGGGTAAATGGAAATGATCTCCGAGGAATTTTACATTTTACCATGCTACATGGAATTGTTAAATTAGTTATTACCCCAAAAAGCCACAAGTTAGTTTTCGATACTCAAGCTCTTATTCGATAATAAAACAATTGGTTATGTCACCTGAATATTCTACCAGAAACTGTTATTCTGCTATGGAGACTCGAGATAGGGCGCACTACTCGGAGAAAATTTCTACTTTTTCAGCCGCTCAACAAATATGTCCTGTGATTCTTGTGCTATATACATAAAAACTTATTACTTTCTTTGACGTATGACTTTTTTACTTTAATAGGTCCTTGATTATTAGTTTCGTCTTTTCGTTCCCAACGGAGGCTGTACCGCCCACCGATGGGCGTTGAAGATACCATAATGGGTGCTGAAGACCAACGCTGCTTTGTCACCTGTATCAAGTTTCTCGTTGCGTTCCCGTCATCATAAATAGACGAAAGAGAATTTATTGTAGCAGCAAAGAAAAGAAACTGATTCTCAATAGTGCAACGGGTTGATTTAAGGTCGCTGATGACAGAAAAGCACCAAATATGTAAAAATTTGTGTCATTAGATCCAGCTCAGGCTTCTAAGCAATGTTATTACCATTTTTTAATAATACGTATTTGTTAATCAAGCAATGAATAGTACGCCAGTATAGTTAATACCATTTAATAAAGTAATATTAAAAATATGTTCTTTTTCAATATACCATACGATATAGTACGCAGGGGTGCAACCGAATCACTGTTTAAAAATGTTGTTTACGATCTGAAAAATGTTGGAGCACTAGGGATTGCAAGATTGTTTACAAAAAAAGGAGTGGGAGTTTTTTTATTGTTTTTGTTTTTTGAAAAGGAGGCAGTGGGAATCTATGTTTTGGATATTGGTTCCCACCCGTGGCCGTTGATGAGATTGTGGGGGGCGTTTAGTGTGCAAGGGAAATTTAGATGGCGCTGAGGACCAAAGCCACCCCTCCCCCCCTCTGTTTTCCAGTATTATATCCAGCTTGAAGGGTTGCAGCAAAGAAATGTTTAATTGCATTTCCATTATCATATGTAGCTAAAAGAGGATTTGCATAGTCAGCAATTTATTAGCTAAGAAAATTTAGTAGTGAAACGCGGTGATTTAAGATTGCTTATGACCAATAAGGCACCAAATATAGAAAAATTAGTGGCATTACACTGAGATCAGCAATTCAATTAATAATAACTTTTTCATAATATGTATTTGTTAATCAAACAGTGAATATTATTAATAATTTTAGAAAACTTTTCATTTTTCTGTATATTAGTTTGTACACTTCGCTTAAGAGGGGCACCATCGGACCACTGCTTGAAAAAGAGGTTTATGAGCCAAAAAAGTTGGAGCTCTACGGATTAAATTATTTATAGCAGGAAGGTGTGTTTTTCTTCCGGAAAGTGGGCAGCGAGTAAATTTTCTTTTAGAATAGGGGGTGATGAGCAATTTTTTCTAAAAGGCGGCGGCAGGCCGAAAAAGGTTGTGGACCTGTGTGATTTAGACGGGGCACGAGTGACATGTGTGACGGCTGTTGCTGGCGCTGAAGCGTGGTGTAGAATGCAGAGTGTCGCCAGCTGGTGGAGCAGCGATCCGGCGGCAGCCCGCGGGCAGCGTGACAATATCCTGCC
Source organism: Vandiemenella viatica (assembly GCA_031002005.1). NCBI lineage: Eukaryota > Metazoa > Arthropoda > Insecta > Orthoptera > Morabidae > Vandiemenella > Vandiemenella viatica. The sequence continues at coordinate 82,635,207 of CM061920.1, forward strand.
TTAATTAGTGTGGCAGCCCACGGAGGACAATTAGTGTCTGTCGAGTTGGCCAGAGTGCAAATTTCCGCAATGGAGGCTGCGCTTCCCGGGAGTCGCGCTCAGTTACTACTCGTAACGCCTCGTTCCAGATCACAGGAGACTGCGTCGGACGCTGTTAGCGCGTTCGTTAGGAAGTTTCGAAGCACGAAATTTCCTGGAATGCTCAGAAACTCGAAGTCACGCCAGCGCCGTGTTGATACGAATCCTCCTCTCGCTATCTCTTGATACATTTCATCTGCAACGGCAATTTACTATTGATGTTATTTCATTTCGGCAGTAACAAAAAATTCTTACGGTGCTAGTAAAAAAGTGTTCTGCACATGTGTAAAATAGGATGCACTAAACGTCTGTAACAGCAAAACTTACTTATCAACAGATAGCGATCTTATTGTGTACCCTTAGAAGGACTCCGACAGTCTGCTGTGAAGACGACAATTAGAGAAATAATGAAGAGGTTAGTATGATACTTCACGAATCTCACAATCGCTCGTCGCGGTTTCTTTCTGATTATTGTATCCCTAATTCAGATCCAATACTGCGATAGCTACACCAAATCTGCAAAAATCTTAATTTCCCCACTACAAAACTTCGTAGCATCTACGCCTTTAAGTTTCACATCCTATTCATATTTGTAACTGAAGAATTCATAAATCTGAATAAAGTTTTCCAGGGAATATAACTGAGTAAGCATGGTAGTAAAAAATCCTCCGATGATTAAATTCTGCCTCTCTACTGTCAAAAACAATAGTGGGAAAGTATTTGAGCATTAAAAGGTCATTTTTACCCTCGAAAAATTTCCCTAAAAAAATTTATTCAGATACAATGCCATTAAAAATCATTCTTATATAGTCATATGATGAGAATTTCAAATTACATGTAATTGTCTGCTAGACGATTCGAATACTTCATTAAGTGCTACAGTATAAATCAGGTATCTAAGTTAATGTAGGAGATATAAAAGAAATTGTGATTACATATTAAAAGAAATTGTTTTCACCATTTATTACAGTGAAGCCGTTAAAAGCATAATGGCTCCTGGAATTCTAGCATCACCAAGTCGTAGCAGATAATAAGTTGGCCTTCTCAATCCACAATAGAAAGTATTATTATTAACTGAATGACATCATTTCAAATCCAAATTCGTCTATCAATACAGCGTAAAATAATTGTAAAAGAACACACAATATTGAATGTTAAAAGCTTATATCTAGATTACGAACGTAATGAATTTCAGTGTTGATATAGATATTTAGAAAATCACAAAATTGTCCGGGGTAGTCCCTTAGGTGACACTTTTGGTGGACACAGTGGCAGATACCTTAGCATCTTACTCCTCTGTCACATACCGGGGATAAAGCATATTACAGTTGTAAAGAGAGTCCGTGCATCTGCCACGATTGGTCCTAGTCCAACTTAGAACAGTACACGTTCTTCTGGGTAGGTCAAAACTAGGTGGCCTCTCGGTGATACACTGGAGATCTCTTGAGTGTGTTGGTGGTTCCTCCCGTTTCCAACACTCAGTGGTGTCAAACTGATATTGAATCAGGTCTTTGGTAGTCGGATATCCAGCGAATGATTGTATCGGGAGTTGCTGGTTGTTTTAAGTTTTCTGACATTCACAATAAGTGCATGTTGACTGCGCAGTTGCGGGGGAGGAATGTAACTAAAGATCAGCAGCCGTGAGTGGTTTTGTTGTTCCAGACATCATCCGCAGGATTTTTCAGCTCAGGTTCTGCATACGTGTGCTATTGAAAAATAAAGAGCAGTAGAATTCAGCTGCAGAATAAACCAGTCCCAGAGCAGATGTCCGGAGAGTTGTGGCTGATGAACACTATGTAGTGCACACAACTTTCTTGTGAAGTGGTTCCAAGTACTGATTTTCACAGCTGTGTTTGTTAGGCGTCGCTTGTAGATAAAAATCCCTCTAATTCGCCTTCTCGTGGTGCACCGTGAACTCTAGATGGACTAGCACAAATGGTGGCCAAACAGTCGTGAAGTATAGCTTCCAGATCTCTTTACCATTGAAAATAACAATTAACCAAATAGTGTGTAACAGTCCACTTATGAGGAATTTCAGCCTCGAGAACCATTTATTGAGAAGCTAAACCAGAAATACCAAGAAACTCCAAATAGTTTGAAGTGGATAATAGCCAGTTATTACCAGTTGTATCCATCTAGCTTAACCGCTTGCAGTAACCTCATACCATTTATTCACCGGCACTGGAAAGTACCAGTTAGTTCGCCGGCGACCTTCGGACCAATACCATTTCGTTCGTCAGCACTTGCTGAAATGAAGTGGAATTAGCAGCAATTATTTTTATTTAAGCTTAAAGCATTTTTGAAGATAGATTTAAAATGCAGTAAGCAAACTCTCTACTCTCCTACTTATTAAGTAGTGTATGTTGTATTACTATATTAATCTTTATTAATGTTATTGTGAACTTTATTGGGCATTAGAAATTACTTTTAAAAAATTTAAGTATTAGATCCCATACCGCTATTCATTTTAATGTTAGTGACGTATTTACTGTTGGTTTAAACACATCGAATAGATATTACACTGTTTTGTTTCATGACAGCAGTTAAATTAATAATAGCAAACACATATTAAATACAGAAGTTGTCGTATTCATTTGCTATCCAGGAATATATGGTATGGATGCAAATGTATCATTAATAGGAATGAAACAAGAGCTAATTCCTTGTTGTAAGTTAACTGGTGTAAGGTAATGTTACGTGCTGTCATCAATTTATGCTGAAGTTATAATGGTTGCATCATTATAATATCGTGACTACGACTGAAACATACATATGACACAATACTCTCCCGATTAAACAAAACAGATATTAAATATAAATAAATTTTTTTTCCTAGATATATATTCATCGGTAATTCTTAGATCAGAGAGAGCCGCATAATGAAAGTCAGTTGTACATTCTTAACTCTCCTATTGGAATCGTTGATTCTTGGTAGCATAAAGCAGCTTAGAGCCTCCCTTTGTCCCTCGCAGTAATTCTGCCATTGATGCGTTTCAGGTAAATCTGCTTCAAAAGGAAATAGAGCTGGGCAGTAATCTATAGGTGCTGCTCAGGAAGCCGAAATTTCTAATTATGAGTAATAATAATAATAAAAAAATGCATGAAGCCATGCTATGGGATAAAGGGCCTGAAGAGAAGGAATAATACCAACTTTTGCCCAGATATTCTGTGTAAGATGGTAGCTATGGATGGGCGTATTCAATTATTTCGCAGAAAATTTTGAAACTTACGTAGCGTATGTTAACTACACTCTAGTTATCACTGGTCTCTGCACGACCGACAGTGTATGACGTTTTGTGCGAAAGCAAAATAAATTACGCGAGGGATTAGAAAATCAATACATTAACACAGGAAAAGTCAACATTTAATTAAAATTAGGTAATGAAGTAATTTCTTCCTTGTGTTTAGGCAGAATATGAATTTTCAAAAAGAAAAACATATTATTAGCACGAAAGATGGAGCTTTGATAGACATAAGAAAAAACTTAGTTAAGAGATGTCTTGTAAATTGTTTCTTTATCAAATAGCTCAATATGAATTTAAAATAAAAATAGTAACATTGTTGCGAGACTCTACGTACGTTGTGGGTGGTTTTATCTGTCATGCCATCGGTGGGATTATAAGAACACTGAATGGGGATTTCCGTGGCTATGACAATGTTCAATATAAGCTTCAGAGTTCTTCCTACACTAGATTGCTATTAAATTAATTGTATTTCCGGTTTCGAGCTCCACCAAATGACAAGAGTGACTCAAAGTTTGCTTTTGTTTTAAATTTTTTTCCATTAAAGCCACTGTTCTATTTGGTCGTGATAATAGAAGTTCACAAAGACGTCATGTTTTCGTTGATCGTAGGTACTACCAACATCCACTGGATAATGATTCCTACAACAGTCAACCAAAATTCAGTTGAACTTGTAAATTTTCGTTTGTCCAAATATTGTCCAAACTGGGTATGCTACGAACAGAAATGTTCCAAAAATTCAGTTTTATACTTCTAAGATAGTTTCAACTGATTCAGCAACTTTTTACTGAATTTTGGGCCGACATAAGTGTTGCGGAATGGCTCAAAAATTTCCTGCCTGAACGGAGGATTCCTATAGGTTCTGATACGCAAAAAAGGTCACCAACTTACACTAGTTATTTTAATAATGTTACAAATTACGGAATCAATTCCTTTAATTCACTACATGAAATAATAATTTGTATAATGTTTACTTTTTTAATAATTTATTTGAAATTGAGAGACTACGTTGTGGGTGATTTTAACTATCATGCCATCGGTGGAATGATAACAATATTGAATGGAGATTGCGTGGCTATGACAATGTTCTATATACCAAGCTTGAAAGTTTTTCTCACACTGGAGTGCTATTAAATTAGGTTATATTATACTTGATATTATTATTTTAATCCGCCACCGAATCAGCACATTCGTTCCCCAACTGGTATGCTTTTCGCACTTCTGCTTAAGAACCTTACGTCTATTCGAACCTCCTTACAATCTCGCTATTAAACTAAATTACCAAAATAAATCCAAAAAACTTGAAAAACATAAAAATTTTAGTTATGTGAACTCGTTTTAACCAACATTCCCAGGATTTAAGGGTTACATTCACAAATTACAGTCTCGTGCTCGTCGCAATATGTTTGTACGAAAGATGGAGTTTCCATCCATGTAAAAAGAACAAAAACAAACCAAAAAACCTCAGTTACATGATGTATTATACATGATAACTTATAACTGTTATTAAGTGAGTTACGGCCGACCCCGGCAGCGTAGGGGTAGCGTGCTGGCTTCGCGCTGCAGGGGTCACCGGTTCGAGTCCGGCATAGGGCATGGGTGGTTTTGATTAAATATTGTGTTCGTCTTGTGTTGTATTTACAATAAAGTGGAAAGAATCACAGAGATATGAAATCTATACATTGTAAGAGAGACAAACACATTGAGTGAGATCTATTCCATTAAAAAAAGTTATGGTTAAATTGTTATAATTTCTAACATGAAATTAATTAGAGAAAATATCTTGAAACGGAATAGGCACTATAAAAATATTTAGATAGGCCACTCTACAAACTGAGAAGCAACAAAATATGTAGTTCCCTATAACCCGGCGACAGTGTTCCATGTTACTTTGCATTCCACTTCTGCTTTGGTTAACCTAACGGAATCATTCTGAGCCCTAGTCAGATACCATACTACTGGGAGATCTATACGTAGCCTACTACGAAATGTTTTCTAATGGCGCATTACATTGTTACATGTATTTTTTTTCTCCAAATATACTGTTGACTAACAAACGGCACCTGGGATGATTCACCACAGAGCTGGGTTTAATAGTTAAAAGAATATGTCTCAAGATTTATTTCCAAAGCTTTTGAAGTAAAATGTTTATTTAGTCTGTTTTTGGTACATGTCAATCCGCTGATTTGATGTAATTAACTAACGCAATACGAAATTTGTCTTCGTGTCGTGGTAAGAGCTGTTTGCTGTTTCAAGACACATTAGCCGACAGGCTTTGTAGTTGGACTGAGGCAGAAAATTGCTCAATGAAGCCTGTAGTATGACTAATACGATCAAATATAGTTTTTATAGAAAATCCATTCAGCAAACTGATCACTAAATTCTTTAATGGTAGTGAATTTGAAAAGAAATGTTTTTGAAATCCAGCTACTCTCCTTCGAGGATTATGTGGTTTTTCTTTTATCTTTTTTTCCCCTAGTTTGATGTTAGTTTAGACCAGTAATGCTTGTGTATTCGTGGCGAGAATTGGATATCATAATATCCGTGTAGTTAAACTTTCTTTTGAATTACCTAATGAATCATTACGATTAGCACTAAATCGTTCGGGACGATACTAGCAATATCAGTATACCTGTGAGGAGAGAATATAAGATAGAAAGATGGACGAAGTAAAGATCGTGAGGATGGAATTCTTGATACGTAGTGGTTGCGGGGTATCGGATCTCGTTATTTTATTACGGCCAGCCCAGAATATGTGTTGTTTGCAACTCCAAGGATCACATTTCTGTGGACTGCCAAAGATAAGAAACTGCGATATTCCCGATTCATTTTGTAGAACAGAAAATTCAAATTTAAATCAGTTTTCCTCGGCTGCAACATCCAGACAAGTCAGTGGTATGCAATTTAAATATTTCTGAATTTGTTATTTACACTACCTAAAGTCTAAACAGTTGAAGAGGACACTTTCTTAAGAGACATGAATGACAATCAAAAATACAGCTTAAATGCAGATGAGCACCTGCTAGATGAGGTCACATTTGTCACATTTTTAGAACAACTAGCCTTGCATTATGCACCAGCTGATTTACCGCTATAGAATCTTTAATGACCCACAGAGAAACATGTGTACCAAGAGTTATCGAAATAGGCCCAGCCGTTTCAGGAACGTAACAATACGTAGACTTGCCCTCATCCAGCCCAGAAAGGAGTACAGTCAGATTGCTTTATACCAGTTTATTTAGATGATCCGAGAAGGGATCTACCAGCTTTACAAAAATTTTGACTTATCGTTGCAAAGGGTAAAATTCCTCATGTGACACAGTATTCCCCTTATGGACGTACTGAAAGAAAGAAAAACTTGATTGTCTTCAATGCAAATAAAACAAATTTGCAAATTGATGTATTTTCCGTCTGATGATATACTTATTTTTTTTATTGTTGTGACTAAATTTCTTCCAACATCATTTGACATTAGTTTTGATGCACCAAACGAAGATATTTCGAAATTTTTCTTCAGTTAGATGTAGAAGCATCGTTCACAGGCGCAGTTGGACAGATCCTCTCAATTGGCTGCTCATTCCGCCCCTGTCGTAGCCGCCTTAACCTATCCCGGCACTTCTACCAGGTGCAGGGACCTACAGTTTAACGTGGAATCCATACTGCTGAAGCGTTCTGGCGTACTTCACATTACATAGCAAGCTGTGCCAGAGGTGAAGGTCGGGTTATGGGCCTATGAAAATCCCCGCCGAGACAGGGATTCCAATTTGGGACCTTTCGATCCCCAATCAGACACCTTAACTATCGAGCCACCAGATCGCTCGTTTCAGTATTTAAAGTAGTTCCTTGTTAGTCAACGGTTCAACGGCAATGATGAAGTGACAACTGCAGTCATAGACTGAGCTTCTTTACAGGCGGTATATTTCTTTGACGTCAGAATTCAGAAACTTATTGAAAGCTACGAAAAATAGAAATTATGTAGATGAGTATATAGAATACGGAAATAAATATATTTTAATGATATTTACAGTATTTTCTTCTTATAAAAACGGATTTTATTTAAAAACTAATCCTCGTAAAGAATCAAATCAATTTTCAGTTTTTTAAATACTATATTGTTTGTTTAATGTTCTTCTTTTTTTTAGTGTAAAAGGGCATCTGACATTTATAGCAAGACAGTCGACTAAATGTGTCTTCTTTTGTTTTTTGCTCCTTTCACTGTGTAATTATTTCATTATTTTACTTCTGCCTGGTATGTACAAACACAACACGAGCTTACACAATACTTACGCATTCAGGCCCGCGACCCTTGCAACGAGAGTCCAGCAACCGTCGTTTAATGTTTTTATCTCAAAAAACGGGGGTGGATACTACCGGACCTATGACCACGAGGAGTAGTGAGGAGAAAAATTGAACATCAAATAATCGACGGAACTGTCCGTTAAACGATCTGCTCAGGAACAGAATAAATTTGAAGACGTGGCTGTAAGCCAATGCACACACAATGTTTGTAACTGAAACGTCGGATCAGTATGGCAAAAGAACAGTCTAAAAATTAAAACTTTTATATTATGTGTAGCAGGAGAAAACAGCTTAATCTAAACAGATATAAAGTGTCGCAAATTTAACGATATTCATAACGGTTTTCTTAACAGCGTTGTGATTTGCATACCATTTTTACATATTTCATTAACCAAATACAATTTTAATAAATAACACCAATACAGCTGTGTTTTGGTAATTCAATGCCACACGCGTTTCACCTCTAAGCGTCGAATCAGAACTGATATCTGAATCAGAACTGATATCTGGGTTTCCTGTTTACATCAAACAGTGTGTACCTGGTGCCGCAACAGATTTAAGCATTTGTCAGAGATGAGGTTAGTAAACCGACATAACGACCCCGATCCCGTATAAACGCATCACAGCATACGGCACGTGCCAATTACAGAGCGGGCACGTTTGATTCTCTTTGTCGTTCTGAAATTTACTACCGCTTGCATGCTGTAGCATCCCGCCACAGCATATTGGTGTTGGACAAGTTTCCTTCATACGTTATTCAACAGCAGCTGGGATATACGATAATAATCTGAAAATTGTTGCAAATTAACATTTGTTAGTCAAACAAATTTTGTTCAAAGTTTAAGTCATTACATCTGTGCTACCAAAAATGTCAAACCTGGAAGGTTTTAAAATGGAAACATCAAAATTTAACGAAAATTCTAATGATTTAAATTGTGAATTAATTTGGGATACTCTCAAAACTTGTTACAAACACACATATATCTAACAGCGTGGTAAATGATTTAAATATTCCGCAAACAATAAAGAATCGTAGGAAAATCTCTATCTTTCATCGTTAAAACTGTTTCTCTGGTCCGACAAAGTAAAACTAATCTTGAAGCAAATAAAATTAGCTATTAGCTTGTATAATATAATGCAATAATTAAACAATACTATTAAACTTAAAATTGCTACAATTGTGTATTCTCAATGTGGTTTGGTTACACTGAATTTGAGGAAGTACATATTTATACAGTAAGTTACGAAATGCAACTTTACTATAAGAACATATCAGTTACTTGGTTCTAAATTTACTAGAATAGTGATACAACTTATTGAATTATTCATTTCTAATACCTTAAATTTGCAGTAAGAACCAAAACACTGGTTAGGAAATGCACCTTTATTTGCTCCGTTGCTGCGCTTTTTAAGCAGTTTCCTTCAGTCCTCATAAATTCATTTGACAAACTAGAATACTACATCTGGCTGCTAGGCTATGCATCCAGATTTTATATTCTATTAGCGCTTATCTGATTGTTTATCCATGGTACATTGCTTTGACTAAGTATAGATCGCACACGAGGGGAACATGAGTTAATTAAAGCCACCCATGCCTGAATCTGGAATCGAACTAACGATCCCTCTATAGGATGAGGCCAGCGCGCTTTCCTTCACACTGCTTGGCCCGGTCAGTTGATATTAAATCGAAAAGATAGCCTCTGACTAAACATGTCCTTTCATTGCCACTTGATTTAAAAAAATGCTGAGATTACTCCAGATATAAATACAGGTTATCTCCTGTCTATACTGTAACAGCCCTCATATCTGAACTTTAAATAGAATTGGATTTTATGAAGCACTTATAGTAAGCTAGAGTTTGGTTGAATATGATCTGGTATGTTTGTTTCACAACTAACTGTAAATCAGTGTATACAGACTTTGTTTTATGAAAAGAAATTATTTAAAGGCCATTTGATATGTTTAAGTACAGAATTGTGCAAGAGAATTGTTTAAATGTTCGTAATTCCAAGTATTAAGGCAAGTTACGATGTCTAAGGACAATTTGATACAGTTTAAAATGATTTCTGTGAATAATTTTGTATTTAAGTATCTTTAATTTGCATTTCTGACCATTTTGTAATGATGTTAAATGATTATGTATTAATTCTGATTGTTATTAATATGTTTCAATTGTTTAAGTAATTGTTAATGTTCGAGAAATATCTGGCGGAAGATTTTGAAGAGTTCTAGAAATTTCGATATAGCCTATATAAAGAAATCAGCAGAAGGACAGTAGTAGTTTATACAGATTCAATTTGCGACTGCCAAGGACTGCGTTAGTAGTATTGTCTGTGGAAGAAGCGATGTATGCAATCTATGGATTATATGAATGCATGTAACCTGCATCGTTGACATCGTGTTTGAAAATAAAAACACGTCTAAACTGAAATACATTGTGGACTACTTAATTGCCGTATTAATTAAACCACGAACAATCTTATAATACATTTGGCTTATGAAGACCATGCTAAGGTAATCTACTGCTTCGCATCCGTATCCAGTAATAACTTCAGCTGATAGTTTCCAGTATGAGAACTGTGACAGAGTTTATGTTTTTGTTTATATTTCATTTAGATATGTGTTCATGAGCTATATCACCTAGGAAAACATTCGTACAAATAATCCTTTATAGGATCTGTTTGTACCTCGTTTGACACTATCGCAACACGCCAAAGATACCCTTCGATCTGTGTGTATGATACGCGCTAGATATGTCTGGAAGCTAGTGGCTCTCCTATCGGAAAGAGAATGGCTGGTGTTAGCGCCATCTCTGGAAATAAGACAGCGCAGACGGGGCGTTACGACCCTCACGGCAGTCGTACCACCATCGCAACCAGAAAACTTTATGCTCAGACAGTAAACGGCGCATTGTAAATTGTCTCCTGAGAGATCCAGCGAAAACAGTAATGCTGAGATATAAAAACCGACTCGGACGTGATATGACCAATAAAACTTGACCACAACGACTGCGGAATCTGCACAGGCTACTTGAAACTTTGTCGGAACAAGTTCCATAGACGGATGCCATCCCTTCGAGGAAACGTTTCTCGTAATTCATAATGACGCCAAGAGTAAAACCATAATCACATAGCTCTAAGGATGTATATCCTTTATGTCAGTTCGCTACTGAAGACACAACATATATTTGGTTCCATCTTGCTATACGGTCAACTTTTACTTAGGCTGATATAATTTGAACTGTCTTATGCGAGATTCAACTTGGAAATTTACCAGTTTGTTTTTAGTTGATATTAAAAGTGTGAAAGCAATTTTAAGTATCCATATTGAATCAATGTATTATTTTTATTGGTTTATATGAAATACTAGCTCGTACGCGCGACTTCGTACGCATGGATTAAGATTTTTTATTTATTTATTTTTTTTTTTATTTTTTTTTTTTTTTTTTGCCAGAATTAAATATAGAAAGTTGTTGGTAACGAAGGATTGGTCCCAAACAATATCGAGTCGGAATAATATGACAGGAAAGCTAACACTATATCATTGTACCGTCGAACCTGTCTCTTGAAGAGAATCAATTTCAAGCATATTTCTGTCACCATTCGATAAGGTCTACAACTGTTAATCATACTGGAGAAAATATCCTGTGCCCTTCATACAAATTTCCTTATAAAATTCCATCACAACGATATAGCCATTTAGTCGTCAAAACGTAACAAAAAGTCGGAGACTTACTTCCGTATTTATAATAATATTACTGTGGTTCACACTCACACACTGAATGCGAACAACACCTGAGGGATCATTATAACGTACACCTACAACATTGCAAGACTACCTACGATTTGCCTCGCATTGCACCCCTAACTTTCTAATATCTACAGTTTAACATTCAATCCGAATAACCTACGGCCCAGGCCTGACTATTACGATGAAAAACAATTTTTTAAAATCTTAGCCTCCACGGAGATTTGAACCGGAGACAAGGACATTCGTAAGCAAATGCTTTAACCACTGAGCTGCTAGTCCACTACACGGAAACATGGTACGGAGACGTCCGTATCCAACGTGTCTGTCTATCGCCGTATTTCGAAGTTATGAGACAACATGTGTTATTTATACAGATAATTTTTCAACCAAATGTAGACAGTATTTTTCTCCTTGTTTCAAAGGATAAGTGTGCAAAGTTTCATCGATATCGGATGAAAAGTATGGATTTTTATGAAGAACAAACAAACAAACAAACAAACATTCATCTTTATATATAAAGATTAAATTTAGACTTGTCTTAATAAAACACAAATATAATTAGATGTACTCAAGGTAAGTTTATTGTCGAACTTTTTTCGGATGTACATTAAATTTTACTTGATATTAGCAGTTATGCATGATTTTGTTAGCGGTTTTCCATTTTATTCTTCCGCCCCACGTTTCACACCAATGATGCATGGTAGTCAAGCATAGGTACTTTTACACATCCAACATTCTATTGATTTGAAACTAAATTTCAGCACTCATTTTACCGACCTCGGAATGATATACAACCATTTGATTTTTATCATTATTCTGCAGATTTCGACAGTAAGTCTGTATTATTTATCATGATCCGGAATATATAATCTAATATATAAAAATGAATGTTTGTTTGTGGGTTTGTCGGTCTGTTGGTTTTTTTCTTTTCGTCTTCTATGCGTTCCTATACCATTCATGGGATTACGTTGAAACTTTGGTGAGCTGTTCTGTACGCGCCTCCGAAGGTTTCTGACCAAATAATTCCAATAGAACCTACCCTCTCTCGCCCTATACACGCCTCAATATTTTCCAAATATTCGCTTCACGAACCCGCAGTTTATCCGATATCGATGGATCTTCCCACACAAACTTTATAACAAACAGAAAAATACTGTCTACATATGTTTGAAAAAGCCCACCGTCTTCCACCTTTACCCCCAATCCCTAAATATTTTACGACGTTCTTCATACAAACACATAGCTTTTATCATATTTTGATGGAACTGTGCATATGTATATTTTAAAACAGAAGAATAGCGTAACCATTTGGTTTAAAAATCGTAACCCCTCTCCTACTTTATGCCAAAATTATTCGTACAAACCCATAGCTTTTATCCGATTTTGATAGTACTTAGATCACATGTGCTTAAAAATAAATGGGCCTGCTTGCTCAGTGGAAGAGCTCGCACGAGCCGCCGCAGCGAGCGGTTGCTCGACTTTTCCTCAAGTGAGGTTACGTGTGTGTGTCAGTGTAACTTTGCTCGTGTCATACGAAAGTGAAAATGGAATCGACGATATGAAAGAATACTCTGAAATTAGAAAACGATGCAAAAGAGACAAGACCACGTACGACTTTCATGAATGGCTGTACGAAGAATTCAATTTGACAGACGCGGATGTATATGGAATCCAGATGGACTTCTTGGACTATGATGTTTACGTTAATACGACAAATAACTACTTGTGCAACACGATCATAGAGAAAACTGGAGGAAAAGCCGACTACCAGAATCCAGAAGAAACGGTAAGTACCGTACATATAAGCCATGCAGGGCTGGGGCTACGATCTGTAAGAGTTTTCAATGTAGCAACTATTTGAAATCAGTAATGCTAGTGTAACGGCAGCAATCTGAAACTATCGAGATATAATAACGGCGACGGACGAAAAATGGAGCCCTAAGTTCCGATTCCAAGCAAACAACGGCATACGGTGTGTGAAAAAAGATTTAAAAAAAGCATATACCCTTCTACGTAATGATACAAGGGTGCAAAGCAAGCTTTAGTAATATATGAGGGACAGCCGCGTACATGCTCAATATGCAATGAACCAGGACATCTAAGATCTGAATGTACTAAACGACTCACAGTACAACTTCCGAGACAGAAATTGGCAACAACTGCTGCTAATGTAGCAGAAAATGCATCACTCACAGTGATCAATAAGGAAGACAACACAACGACATAAACAGAAGTCATTGCACAACAAGATAATAGTGTAAACACACATCGCGTAATAAAATCAGGAAGTGAGCAACACAAGGAAATGATGGACAACACGGAAAACATGGAGATGGACGTGGAGGAGAACTAGGAACAACCCAACGGGAAACAGGAAAAACGACCTGAAGAACTGGAACAAGAAGAAGAGGAAATGGAAGAACGGGAACAGAAAGTACAAGAAAAAGAAATTGAAGAAGAGTGTAGCACAGGCAATCTCACACAGGTAGAAACATACACAAACAAAACGAAAAGTCACCAGGCAGAAGAAGAGCCAGAAATAAAACAACCTAATAAGATGCACACTGCAACAACCAATAACAAAGCCGAAGAAGAAGTCTGGGAGAAGAGAATAACAAGACAATCTATCAGAATTGCATATAAGGATGGCCACAATAGCGCAAATCAAAACGTAGCCAAAACACGCCCAGCTCTCAGCGAACGAAACGAAAACAACGGTAAACCAGTTAAAAGAATAGCAGGGAAAGTTGAAAGAATGACAAATGCAGCCAAATTAAAATAAGAAGAAGAAGAAACAACGAAAGCGAGGATGGAAAAACAAGAAACACCGAAATACACCTACGATCAAAAGAAAGGGGAAGAAGAGGAACCAAAACCCTATAGTAAAGAAAGCTGGTACGATTAAGTAATGAAAGGCGCTGATGAGACGGACAATAACCAATAACATACAATCAAAGTTACAGCATTCCAACGATAAATACGAACCGAATCATTACGCCATACAATTACGCCATACAAAATAAAATTTCTAGAGGACTACATAAAACAAAACAGCATAGACATAGCAATATTGCAGGAAGTAACCCTTATGGAATTAAATATAGCTGGTTACGACGGAATAATAAACTATTCCAAAGAAACAAATACAGTAACAACTCTCAAAGAAGGAATTGAAGCAAAAGATACAGAAAACTAACAAACGGTAGGGGCATAGCAACCACAATAAACAAAACCCAAATAATCAATATATATGCTCCCTACCGCAATAATAACAGAGCCTTAACATCCCACTATTTCAAAATAGAGCTCCCTTACCTGCTACTTAAAACCAACGGCTCAATAATTATGGGAGGAGACTTCAACTGAGTACTAAAAGGAAAAGACCAAACGCCAAATTTCAATGGGTGCCGGGAGATGGCAAACCTCATTCAAATAATGGACTTATACGACTCATTGGAATGCATTCGTGGAAATACAATAGCCTATACATATATATTTCAAGTGTCTCAGCAAGCCGACTGGACAGATCCTACGTAACGGATAATCTCCGCCCCAAAACAACAAGCGCAAACATCTATCCCCTGAGCTTCTCGGATCACAGCAGTATGCAATGCACTGTCAACATGCAGAGACAACCTGTTAATAGAGGTAAAGGATACTGGAAATGTAATTTCTCCATGCTAGAAGACTTGGCGCTGGATGAAGAAATCAAAAAAGTCTGGGCCGAATGTCTCAAAAATTGCAAAAATTATAAAAACTCGCTAATATGGTGAGTCGAACATGTAAAACCGAAACTAAACCTGACCCTAATCTCCAATGGGACACAAAAGAACTATTGGTTAAATAACACAATAGAATATTACTATAGATGCATCAGAGAATTATATCTAAAGCCAACGATAACCGTCAACACAAGCACAAAAATTAAAAAATACAAAGCAAAGATCCTATCCCCACAAAACAAACAAGTCATTAAACTCCTGATAACATCAAAACCGGCAGACATAGCTACGAAAGAAACTGCAGCCTTATATCACCTAATACGGAGCACAAAATGGAGGAAACAACATTAATTATCAAAATAATTAAGGAAAGCATTCAGAATGGAAGATATAATTAAAGAAATTACAGCACATAACGAAAATATCTTTCAGCCAACAACCACCAACAAGGAGGCCATCATCGGGTTATTGTCTAACTCAAGTAACATAGCAAGTGCACAAGTTGCTACCATGTTAACGAGGCTTTTTGATCATGAGGAAATTCAAACATCGATTAACAAAGCAGCAAGAGGGAAATCCCCAGGTCCGGATGGATTAACCATTGAATTCTACATGTAACATTGGCCCATGCTACGTAACAAGTTCTCAGAGATCCTTAACGATATATGGATCGAGGCAAACCCATCCTCCGCCTTTACAGATGGCATCATAGTACTTGTAGCCAAGGGAAACCAAATCAAACGTATCGATGAAATACGACCAATAACGCTGCTAAACTCAGATTTTAAAATACTAACAAGAATACCTCAAAATAAGCCTGGAACCCCTTTTGGAGAAAATCCTGGGACGTCACCAAGCCAGTGCCATGCCACGACGTATTATCCTGAATACCACATGCGAATATCGTGACATCATCAGCCTAAGCGCAGAAAAACGTACCCCAACAGCACTGCTATTTCTTGATTTTGAAAAAGCATTTGACCGAATTGATCACAATTACCTTTTAAAAGTCATGAAACAAAGAGGCTTAGGCTCCCCTTTCGTGGAAGTAATAAAGAAGATCGTTACTAATACACACTCAAAACTCCTCATAAACGGACACCTATCAGCGCCTATCAAGATACAAAGATCGGTAAGGCAAGGATGCCCACTATCAATGATACTATACGCAATCGCAACCGAGCCACTCCTCATGAAATGTCACCAAAATTTAACAGGCATAAATCTGAACGGGCACAAATTTACATGTAGAGCATATGCCGATTATATTTGCATAGCCCAAACTTCAACGGAAGACGGAACAACGCTGGAAATCATCACAACATTCACGGATGCAACAGGTGCCAAACTAACCCAAAAGAAAACAGCACTACTACCAATAAGTATAGGAGTGATCCAAGCACCAACAAACACCTGGTATGAGCAAGTACAGGAACACGAGACATTAGGGATTACTTTTCAAAAGAATTGTCAAAACAATAACCAAAAACTGGTGCATAACGTTACATAAAATCAGGGCAGTCATAAATATAGTGATAGCGACTTAGAAACAATACAGAAGGCTAAAATTGAACAAGTGTCTATATTGAGCAAAATGGTTTACATCGCCGAAGTCCTACCGATACCCGACTCAGTAGCAGATCGGATACAAAATCTGCTAGGATGGTATGCAAGCAGGGGTGAAATCTTTAAAGTAACATTCAAAACAATGATCTTACCTTTAAGTAAAGGAGGGATAGGAATGATCAGAGTACGCGAAATGCGCTGTACCTTCTTCGTTAAAAGAACCATAACGACAGCCATGAATGATCCAAATGGACCAACAAACAACCTAATAAACCTAACTAAACCAATCACCGAGGAAGTGCCATTCAATATGGCAGAAACAAAGTACAAACTTCCGCACATGAGAAAATTCCACCTCGAAACAATCTATGCAAAAACCAACCCTGCCTAACAAGACAACCAAAGAGGTAATAATAAACGCATCAAATCACAGGAATAAAATCGAAGGCAAAAATCCACAATACAACTGGAGCAACATCTGGAAAAATATAATTAATAAAACCCTAAACTCCAAAACACAATCACTGTACACATGGTAAATGACAACATCACAACCAACCGAAGACTTTATGAAATACATCTATTGCCGACCGACAGATGCACAAAATGCGGAAATACGGACACACTGATGCACAGAATAACGTGTGATCAAAACCAGAGAATATGGACTTGGTGTAGGAGAAGAATAGCCTTCCTAGACAGAACTTCCGCCCTAACTATTATTATTCGGGAAATATTGAAATCGAGATATCCCCAAACGAAACACAATGGATACTAGGCAACTCCCTGGCCACCATACTACAAACCGAGAAGAGTTCCTATGGCGAGTACACAGCTCATATGAATATTTTGTATTACGAAATAACTCAAACTCAAAATAATACAAAAAGATTTTGCACGAATGCTCGATATATTAATGACGGAAAATTTTCTGTGACAATAACCAAACCAGACAAAACTTCTCGTACAATCCACAAAGAACAAAACAAAGGTTCACTGATTGAAGAAAATAAGAGATGGTGAACTGTGCCAAATGAGCCAACTAAAATGCAAACAAAACCATTGTTCCTACCCTAGAACACTGGAAGGATCGTAAGAAACACAAGAATAGTCACACAGAGAAAGCCGGGATATTTACAGGTTAATGTAATACACCCAAATAAATGAAAATAACTCAAACAAACAGAACACAAAGGACCTGAAAATGTCCAAGAGGGAGACAACACGAATGATAAATACATTATGATAAAGGGGAACAGAACACCCCAAGAATTAATAAACAAAGGTATAGAACCTGGCAAAGAGCCATTTTTATTGGCGAGCGAAAGGTAGGTCTGAAGGGGAGGATGGAGGCCCAAGTTACCTTTTTAAATTAAAAACATAAAAATAATAAAAAAATAAAAAAGTGGTAAAGTCAATAACTGCTATAAGTCTCTGTCTACAGTCCTAGGTTCAAATCCCAGTGGGCGCAGAAATTTTTATGAGCTGGATTTTAACATTTGTGCAACACCGGACGTTCAGTGGTTGAGACGGTCTGGAAGCTCACTGGTTAAAGGGCTTACCTTCAAAAGTTCCCAGGTTTAGATCACGATGGAAGCTGCAACTTTTACGCGTGGTATTTGATCACATGGGGTACGCCAGACCCTTGATTTGGATTCCAGGTTGCACTGTAAGTCCCAAAGGAAAATATCTTGCCGTCCTACCTGTGACTCAATAGTTTAGTAAACCTTCGGGATAATTCAGCCAACCTTCGGGATGTGGACTAAGTTAGATTTTTTTTTTAACAAACAGAAAAATATTGTTTAAATTTTGTTTGCAAATAAGAAACCACTATTCTCCTTACCCTACCCTCTACCTTAATTTTTTCTAACGATGTTCATACAAACCCACAGTTTTTAATCAAACTTTGATAGTACTTTCCACACAAAACAAAATGATCTGTAGCTGAATATCTAACCCGATAAGTTTCTGTCTTAGTCCGTGGTTTCAAATCCACGGGGAAGCAGGAATATTTAGGAGTTGCATTTGATCTTCTGAGTGAGGCCCGGCGTTCTCTGGTTCAGATTCAACATTAAACTGTAGGTCCCAGAGGTTCATGACATTAAGTAACTTCTCTATATCCTCAACCTGTTCTGCTAACAAGACAATGTCATCAGCAATCGTAGCATACTAATTTTTTTCTTCTTGAACACTTTTGCCACAGACAAATCATTTTCTAACTTCCTTTATTGATACTTCTACACAAAGTTGAATAATAATAGAGATAGACTACAACCTTGTCTCACACCATTTTTAACTGATGCGTGTCTCTCATGATTCTCTACTTTTATTATAGCTACTTAATTCTCATAAAGATTATATTTTATACCCAACTTCTTTACAAATTTTGAAAATCTTGTCCCACCTAACATTATCAAAAGCTTTTTCTAAATCAACAAATGCCATAAGAGTATCTTTTTTTTTCTTGATCTGCCCTTCAAGTATTCATTAACGCCAGAGTGTCTTTCACTGTAACGCGGTTTTTCCTAAGCCCAAACTGATCTTCACCTACTATCCTTTCTACTACACTTTCATTCTTCTGTGCATTATTCTGGTCAGTAATTTTTAAGCTTATAATGCTATAGTTTTCACATCTGTAAGCTTGAGCATTCTTCGATAGTGTGAATATGACACTTTTATTAAAATCAGTGGGAATCTCTCCTGTTTCATAAATTTTTAATATCAGTTTGAAAAATCTTTGTATTCCTTCTTCTCCTAGGTATTTCAGAAGTTCTGCAGGAATCTTATTAATTCCAACTGCCTTATTCGCTTTCAAGTCATTCAGAGCTCTATCAAATTCTGTCCTCAAAACAGGATCGCCTAAGTCATGTCGACACCGCCTTCCTTTTCTAATACGCTGTTGTTGAAGTCATGCCCCCCATACAATGTATTTTCAATATATTCCTTCCACTGGTTAGGTCTCTCTTCTGAGCTTAAAAGAGGTTTCCCATAGTCATCTTTAATGTTTATACATTTTTGTTCATTCCTCCATAATTGTTTTTGATCCTTCTGTATGCTACATCTATTTTGCCTACGACCATTTCCTTTTCTATTTCTTAATACTATTGATCTGTTAAATCTAAGATAAAATTTGTTATCAAAATGGGTTTATCGTCTGTATGACTAAGTGCCGAATTTATACGAAATTTCAACTTTAATACATGCTGGACTCAAAGCACGTAAAAAATAATGGTTTGATCGGAGTGTTGTTCAGCCATTTATTACCAGTCGCTTAATTGTCATCAAATATCGCCCAATGCAATTTCTCGTGCATTACGATGTAGCAAGATGTTGCATTTGTTATCCTGATTTGGTATAAAGTTACGCTAAATCCCTTATCAAACCAAGAAACCACTATTGTAGTTCATACCAGTCTTAACACGATCTATTAACGCAGAATCAGTAAAAATACGGGAGAGAATCGACAAATTATGGGTTGTCGAATGGGGGCTGAAAAAAATTATTTGAAAAGTATTTTTGGCAGTTAAATTAATGATGGCAACCCGCCGAATCTCAAAATGTTTGAATATTTCATTTTAGTACTCAATTTGTTCAAGCTTTTGACAGAATAGCTTAAATAAATCTGATTCACTTTTTCACTTCCAAAATTACTGATCCAAAACGTAAAGAGATTTGCAGCTTCTTAAATATTGTACGGAAAGTACTGTGATGTTTGTGGTATTTATGATTTTAGTGAAATAATTTAGTGCCATTTTCAATAATTTGATGTTTCAAATACATTTTTTTCGAAAAAAATCACTTGTTTCATTTGACATAAAATTCTAATAATATGGTAAAAATATTTCGAGACAATTATTTTTCAGAAAAAATTGCTATTATTTTGTTTTTTTGTTTCTATTACGCTCGAATTTAATATACCATTTGAAAGAAATAATTAACTATAGGAAATCAACTGTTATTGAGTTTTAAAAAATAAATTAACTTGATTAAATATAATGAAAAATCTATTTACGCAGCTCTCTGCCTCTCAGTTTTTCGTAATAATGGAAGGAAATTATATTTTTCAGACAAAACCCGTTAAATAAAATCACATGTAAAGTACGCTAAAAACTTGAAAATGCACATACTAGGTTTTTAAATTTTAGATCACTTGACACATAATTTCGTATGCAGTTTTCGTACCCTAAATACATGATGGATTTCAAATGATATTTTTCTGGTAAATTTAGTACCGCCTGAATATAATATAATATTCGTCGTTGAGGGTGTCCGCCTCGTTGCGCGTGGCTGCGGTTTATTTCGGAGCCGGGACTATCTGGCGCTGCACACTCCGCCCCCGCCTCGTTGCTTCTTTACGATCCCGGGCCATGTGTCAGTCTGATCGCTGCTCTCGCCACAGACCACCGACCAAACCAGACTGAGCCCTCGTCAACAGATCGCCGACAAGAGGAGCTACAGCGAAATAACGTTCTACAATACTCTGCGAGGGATCTATAGGGGCACAGGGTAACAAGTTGAAAGTGTGCTTTAAAAGTAGAAAAGAGTTAGTTTAAAGTGATTCAATTTTTTTTGTGAACACATTATAATGTAATTACTACATAAATATAACAATACTGTGACAAAATAAAATAAAAATATTTTTCTTTTTCAGGAACAGAAAATCATGTAATTTTCCCTGTTCTGCACCGTGTATGGCAATGACAACTAATTATCGTATAAAATCATAAAACTTTTTCAAATACCCTTATGCTTCCTTTTTCTTCATTGCCGATACACTTTTCTTCTTAATAGTTGAACATAACTCTTTTATTTTATTTTATTTTATTATTATTATTATTATTATTATTATATATATATATATATATATATATATATATATATATATATATATATATATGGGGGATCTGTTAAAACAGCGGTGTTTCCCCTCTTCCGATCCGTCTTTTCGTGCTTTCTCTTCAACTTTTGAAATAGGCATTAGTATTTCTGATGAAACATAAAAGAAAAGGTCCTGTGTCTGCTCACATCCAACAGCACCATAAGAGCGGACCAGAATGGAGTACTTCCACATTCCGCCCCATCCATCCTGCTCCAAGGGCACGAGTTAGGTTAGGGAGGTAAAGTCACTCGAGAAAGATACGTAAAAAAAAAAAACATTCGAAACCAAATACAATTAAATGTAATTCAAGAATGTAATAATGCTTGAAGTGACGAAAATCACAACGAAAACTTCACAAACTAGAATACTAGATTAACATGGTTTCCGTAGTTTAGCAGTAACAGGTGGTTCTAGTTCTACTTTTTGCCGATTGCTGGCAACACTTCCTTGACACCGAAAAACATCGAACTTCATTCCTCCTCGGTATCCCGCTGTGCACATAGTTTGTTGCAAAATAGACCGTAACTGCAATCGAATTATTAAGATGTTACAAACATTATAGAAGAAATTTTATAGCAAACTGGTTGATATTGTAATGGTACCAGCCATATTTCCAAGATATTCCTCCACATTTCTGTAATAATCGGTAGGTAAATATTTCTGAGTGGTTATTGTTGATAAACGATTGGTACGTGTATTTCTAATTCATAATCGTTCGTGATAAAAGTACGACCGGTTTTTACTTACTTATTCCTATTCACGATTTAGCCCACTTGTGAATGGAAACTTTATTAATATAAAAGTAAGTGAGACTGTTAGTATTCGCAATGGAAGGTTCACCAGAATACGTATGAAAAATGTTTCGTGATCGAATCCGTATTGCATTTAGAAAATAAAGTAGTTGCATTTAATAGTAGATCATAGTTAAAATACAAAAATCATACCTTTTTCGGTCATGCTATCGTGCGCACATGTCAATGAGGCTCGTAGTTCGTTATCCAGAAACATTGTATACTTTGATAAATTAATTGTATTTTAAATTCTGTTTATGATCTGCTGTTAGTGTGATACTGTAACGATTCGAAAAAATATTGACGTTCATGCTTGGTGGGGGAATAGCATCACCAAGCACATCCCGCTATCGTCACAAGTGCAATAATGCTGACGAAGGACGTTGCATTACACCGGAAAGCGCTTGTTCCGAATCAGGCATGTACTGTAAGTGATAGCAGCTGGTTCTATAAAGTCCCGCAAGGTAGAGGAAGACTACGTAATTGAACTTTTCCCTTACAAAATGTGCGTAATAAACTTCAGAGCAATGAAAAAGAAGCGTAAGTACTTTTCGTGACAGATTGGAAATTATATGGCCTTCGTTCCTGCAAGGATATGGTTCCCAATTAGTATTTCTTGCGCACCACTTCATGAAAGAGCTAAGCCTCACGTTCCCCCTATAGCTGAAATCATGAATAAAAATAAAACCTATTTTTCGCAATTTATTAAATTTTAATTCAATAACAAATGTCACAAAAAAATCAACAAATTTCCAAAAAAATATATTTGGGAATAGTAATGTTTGCTTAGATTTTTTGAGTATCTTAGTGATTACCTTAGACAAAAGATTACCTCGCGTACCACTTAAAGCAACCTTACGTCCCGTGGGGGTTGTAACATATACGCTACGACTCCAAGTATATAGTAAGTAGTTTATTGTTGTAATCTTTAACTTACTTAAGTTACAATCATCTTTGATCGCCGGGCGCGGCCAGAGTAAATAGCCCGTGGTTGGTTTTGTGATCGCTGAGGTGATGTAAAGGCGCGAAGTGTATTTAAAATGCGAGGGTGTTGACTTACCTTGGTTTATTAAACGTTCCATGTTGTTGGAGTATATGTGTGGTTCTTTTTTTATTATTTAACATCAAATCCAACCACCTGTATAACGTCATTACGCACAAGCTGCCGGGAGAAAAGGAAGCATCGGCAGGTTATAATCTGGCTTATCCTGTCAGCGAGAATTGACAACAGCCAGGTTATATTTGGCGCCTTCTGCCAGGATAAGTTTCAAGAGGGATGAGAAGCTTATAAGGTACGCGTACCACTAATTGATAACCACTGCTGTAAGGCAACTGCCAGAAGACAACAGACGTTACGAACTATAGTAATACCGAAATAAGTTCTTGAGTATTATCAGGACATTTTGAGCATGAATTCTTTCCAAAGAGAGAGATGGGCTAATTGTTTAGCATATTACAATGAAAGCGATAGCACCGTTTGCGGATCAGTTCCCGAATTTCATCTACAGCTCCCTTAGAGAACAGTCTAGCTCTAGACTCTAGAGATTCAGTTGACTGTTGAGCATTGTTAGTACACTTTTATGTGGCTGACGATGAAAGAACTATCTCTGGTAGTTTTGTAATGGCCACTAGAACAACGCATTAGAATCCTGGTGTTCTGTACTTATTTTTGCTTGTTTCTTTCTTAATGCTGCATGAGTCAATTTAATCCCATGACGCCTGTCGTATCTTCATGATCTTGAGGTGGTACTGGAGTGCTCATTATTGCGTAAGAAGAAAAGTGGGAAGAAATTCACGTATTTGATGCATTTTAATGTTTGCTTGTGTCTGGCAGTTCAGTTTACAGTGTATTTTACCTGTGTGTTACATGGACGTTACAACATAAATATGGGTATTAACCTGACGTCTCTCAGTAATGACTATTCCTTTTGATTTTACACTACGACAAACTTCTTTTTGATTAGTAGAAATGGTTTTTAAGTATTATAGGTCTTTTTGGTTTTGTGTCAATAGTTTAATGTAATTCGATAATAGCATCCACTGATCCTGGATCGTGGAAGGGATATTTTCATACTTCTAATGTTCTGGTCTTGGCATTAGTATCATTCGAAGGCTATTATTATTCACACTACATTTAATTTGAATTCAGTAATCGATTTGTTGCTCATGTCTTCATATTATACGTTAAAGTTCACAGCAAATAAATATCAATGAGACAGGTTGGTGGGATGAAAGAATCAGAATAGAAGAAATAGTGGCGTGAATACTATGTTGCTGACACATTTAAAAACTGAAAAATATAGTACACACACGTTTTTAATTGTGAATTAATTTTTTAAACGGTGACCAATTAACATTACCATGCATTAGTATTTTGTCATGCGAATAATGGAATCTCTTGTTGACCACTCTGGATTATCTGCTGTAAATTTCCATTAATAAAAATTACATAAAAGATTTCACAGATGCGTGGGAATTTAATCACAAAATAAATGTTTAATCTATCCGTTAGATTGGCGGACGGCTGCCATGCAGGGGAATTCATTGATGTCTGGTGCCAACTAGGTTATTTATGTACACCTAGAACAGTTCGACTACACAGAGAATGCTGCTGACACACGGCTGTGGGTTTATAACATGAAATGTGATTCAGTTCAGTAAATGTGGATAAGTGAATATAGGCCAGCTTAAGTAGAATAACTGCAAAACCTAGATTATAAACCGAAAAGTTGTGACATTAGTGAGGTTGAGATTCAAAGAATTTTCAAAGTGTGTAGCCATTTGGGATATTAGAAATAAAAAATGTTGCCGCTTATAATTTTGCGAAGCCATAATTCTAAATTACACCTACGATTATCTTTTAAACCAGTAAAATGATTCTGTACATTTGCTAAAGCATACTGATGGAACAGTATTTTGGAGGACAAATGGAATTTTTTATATGTATATATGTATATATATATATATGTGAATTACATATCTACGTCAACTCACAAATATACCTAGACTACTGCTAAAGCAGACGCGTCTTTGTTCAGAGCTCATTAAGGAATTAATCTTAAATTAGGACGTTATATTTACTTTTTATATGAGACACCGCAATTGAACACATTGTTCAATTAGTGAGGTTAAATATGAAAACAGAAAATAAAATTAAATGTTACCCTTGTTCCGTAACTTGCGGCTACTTAATGCATTCAAGTTGTAATTTGGCTGGTTATGTTAAATAATTCAAACATTTCTAAGTAGAACTAAATTAAGATTTTAATTCTCTAAGTTGATAGACCATTGAATTTGATTTTCCATTGAGGAACATAGACATTAATTACCAGGAACATTCACTAAAACTACTTTCCGCTGGCTTTGCATTTTCACATTTTGTCTCTTTGTGCTTAACATTTCAGGAATAATTTTAGTACTCGCTAATCGTAATGATACTAAAGAATTAATATACATTAATTTGGATATAAGAAATTTCCTTACTGCTTTACGCCTCGTCGACTGCTAAGGTCATTAGAGGCGGGATGGGACTGGGGACAAGGAATGGGAAGGAATTCGGCAATGGCCTTTCTGAAGCATCCCGGCATTCGCTTGGAGTAATTTGGGGAAACCAAGGAAAACCCAAATGTGGATGCCCGGACGGGGATTCGAACCCGCGTCCTCCCGAATGCGAGGCCAGAACGTTAACCGTTCACCGACCACCCTCAGTAAGAAATTTCCTTTTGTCTGCAGGCAGAACATGTCGTTTTCGATGTTTTCGGTAAGAACGTTAACCAAATTTGATTAATTGCCATCATCATTTTATTTCGTATTGAAATGAGCAACCCACAGCATACATGAAGATGATTCATTAATAATCGGCAATGCAGTTACAAAATTTATTGTAATAATAATAGAGATCTTTCGAAAAAATCTTTTAGACTGTACTCCTATTACTTTCCAATCCAATTCAACTTTTTTGAACCATGATACAAAATGGTTTTACCCCAGAAACGAATGACGCATAACCTTTCTTTCACTTCTCGGTGCACTTAACCAATGGTCTCTTAACGCATCGTAGAGTAAAACAAAACTTGTTTATGGTCGGTAGGTGGATATTTTCCTTACTACGGCGCTGTAAATGCCATTGGCAGATGTCCAAACGATTGAGTTTATGCAGTGCGGTCAGTTTATTTGAGACCCATCACGCAAATACTTTATGATAGCCCTCTGCTGTGGATGATTTCATAGACAGATCCATGACTAATTGGTGTCTGATTTATCCCTTCATCCACATCCACAAGTGTACGAGGGAGAACTTTGCCACAGACTCATTCAATCAGCAGTGATGTCCACGGGGAAGCGCTCTTCTTACACAAGTGACATTTGTGTAACCAATTTTAAACTTAAAAATCCATTCGTAGACACGTTGTTACGGCAAAACAACTCGCGTTAAAATTTTGTCCCTGGTACATCCCCAGATCACAGAAAATGATCTTGTTTGACCGATATGAATCAGCTGGCTACAGTCACAACAGAACAATAGTGCGGTTGGAGGCCCATGAAGACCTACAAATGAGAATGAGAATGAAAAATAAACCTTGAAGTCATATCACTCCTAAATGAATTAGGAAGAGAGAATCTGTCCTAAGTTAAAATCCTCTCATAGAAGTGTCGGGATACAGTGTGTGTGTGTGTGATGCAAATGGAGAGTGAGCTGCCATAATTTTCTGACTATAATCTGAATGCAAACTTTCTTGGAATGATGTTTACGGAAATTGTAGTTAGCTCTTGCAGAATTATCTGAATATTTAGGGAGTCATCGCAAATAAGATATATACATAAGTTGTTAATGAAACAGCATATATCCAATAAATTTTTCCATAAAATTAATGAAAATGACATAAGTAATATTTAATTTTAAAATCAGGCCAATTCTTCATTTTTTAAAATCCTTTTTAACACGAGAACAGATAGATTAGACATGGGAAATCACTGAACAACAAACGGATATCACTGCGGAACACAGCTGGGTTTCACAGAAAGACGAATGAAGGTGCGTGAAAGGTGATAGGGCAATAATTAATCCTGGATACATTATAGGAGAAGTTTTAAAAGTGGCTTGTTGAAGGGAGAAGAGGACAACAGTCCAAAATTGCTACTTGATTTCAGCAATAAGATGTTTTTAATTCTAGGTGTTTCAATCAATTATCTAGGCAATGGACCTCTAACAGTGAAATAATTCAAAGAACCAATCACTATAAAACAGAGAAATTTACAACTCGTCATGAGTTCCATTACACTAAATAATAACGATAGTTTGCCTTTACTGGTATCCGATCACATCCTCCTAAGATTCTTGCAAACTAATTTGGGTTGGGGCGGAAATAAATTTTAATTTCCACAAACGATTCGCGGTCATGTGATTGAAGATTATATCGATAGTTACAATCGATGTGACATTTATTTTACGTTCTGCTGAGGGGAAACACAATATGATCTAAGCACTGAAAAGTATGGTTCTCATAACAAGGAGTCATTCTAAAAAAACAAAATAAAAAAAAAAAACGGAAAAAAAAAGTTTTTCATGTGACTAGTGTTAGTGAGGAAGTTTAAATGTGTTGCGATAATAGAAAGAAAATAAGTGTTTTTAATTTCTGAAGCAACATTAGAGATTCTTAGTAAAATATTAGCCAATATAACTGTATTTAAAGAACTATTTCTATGACAACCTTACTTTCCTTAACAGACATGAGTAATTTATACAAAAATAGTTTATCTGATGAAACACTACTTAGGACCATCAACTTGTAAGTGATTAGAAAACCATCAAATGCATTTCATAAGAATCTTTATATCTCAAATGGAGATTACTAACAAATACGTAAGTTTTATAAAAAAGGTAATTTGTAAAAAAATGGGAAAAAATAATAATTTGAAAGACTATTGCCACAGATCTTGTGTGGAGATGATTTTAATAGTTGAGAAATGATTTGTGAAGAAAATATTTCATCATAGTTTAACATTCTATCCACTAATTGAACTGTTATCAGTGATTGATGAACTGGAGTTCTGAGTAATTGTGGAACATTATATTAATAACAGCCCAATAGGTGGGAAGCATTTGAAGTTTTATTTATCAGGGGTGATTATGATTTATAGAATTGGTGCTATCCCTTATTTTCAAGGCATACATTGCCATTGCTGGGAAAACTGAAGTGTCTCTTTGGACATCAGTTGGTTCAATCAATAAGCAACTTGTATAAAATAACGATTTACAGGGAAAGGCTGGGAAACGTTATCATATTATAATTGAAAACCCACAAATTTATGATTAAATGTAAACATATTTATTTAGGTTCAATAAAATAAATATTAATGAACTTTATCAACTAGTTTCAATACAAATTCACAAAACCAAAGAAATAAACTTAATTGAAACTATTAATTTAAAAAATAAAAATTCATTATAGTAGAGTTCAGGGGAGGACATGAAATTTTTCAAATGTGTTCTGTGACAAACATCAAGGTGTTACTGGTTTTTCGAAACGGAGTTCTGGCATGCAAATTAGTTCTTTACCATTTACTGTTGAGAGTAACGTGATGTGTCGTCTTACTGCCATGCTCATTTTGTAGCATGACTAATATGGGTCATCTCCAACAAATTTAAATTAATTATTGTTGACTTTAGTTTAATAGACATAATAAAGAAATGGAATTCTTTTTCGAGCTGGAGACAGGAATCCGCGTCCATCTAAGAGTTCTGTTAGCGTGAGCGACAGTCTGACTTAAACCGGAAGTGACCGGTTTCAGTTTTTTTATTTATTTGTTTAATTTAATTCTTTTAACATTGTTTTATAACATAGTATATATCGCACAATAATTTTTTTAGCGTTTGGATATGCGCTAGTCCTTTTTTATGAGTGTGAGATTGGTATATAGCATAGCTGTAACTGACAGTGTATCACTATATCAGTCTCAACTGATGTTTTAACTGTGGTTTTGGCAACGTTGCTCAAGTCAGTTACGAGCCCCAAAGGAAGTGTGCGTGTCAAATGATGGAAATAAGTTACTTTTAACATTTTATTTTGTTGTCCGATTGCTTCATCTGTTTTTTAGTATTATATTATATAGAAATATAGTATATATTTGTATAGGCTGAAAAATAGTGTAACAAATTAATTATCAATAAAAGGAAAGATTTAAGAAAGAAATTTCCTTCCAATGAGGAAAACCATCATAATAGCAAAATGTCAAGAATTAATGCCCAAGGAAACTGCATTAGAAACATGAGAATGGCTTAAAGCTAGTAGACATGCTTAGATTACTATATCAAGCATTAATTCGGTGTAAGTGCAGCCTCTATCAGAAATCTGCGTCTCGATTTTTAATTAAAAAAATGTACGCAGCAAACAGACGACAAAAGAGATATAGATTAGAATAAATATGCTCGTTTTGAGTCCATGCGAGAACATTTTTTCGGGGATGAGACACAGTACATACAATTATTAACAAATCAACGACTGATAATCGATTAGTTAGTTTCCCTTGTAAGCTTCAAATACATATTATCCGAAGTTAGTTGCGATATACAAATGTAATTTCCAGATAATGCTATTGCTTCTTTTATAGATGGTTTCAGTACAAAGAAAAGCCATACTTCATTTTAGAAACTGTAAACAACTTTGTCACCTTCCCCTTCCATGCACCAAATATGTAGTATTTTATCAGTCATCCTTAGTTACCAAACTCCAAGAAGACAGTTCATTCACAGAGTAAAATGGATCTTTTTCAGTTTAAAAGTTGTTAGATTTTAGTAGAAAACATTCTATTTCTTGTGATACGATATTGAATTAAGTAGCTCCTTTGAATGTTATCCATTTCTGTACAATTGACAATGACTTGTAAACTTTGTAAATGATACATTATTTGTCAGCATTAAGATTCTCATCTTCAGGAGTTTCGACTACAAACGATAATAAGGAACATACGAGGCGTGTTCAAAAAAAGAATGGACTTATTAACTTAATAAATAGCGCGCCAACGGCTGCAGATAAAATTCTCTGACTTCCGTGCACAATAACGGCATCTCTCGGCAAGAGATTGGCGCTTGCCCCACTCCGGTCGTTGCATTAGTTTACGAGTCACAGCCAGTTGAGTGAGGTCGTGCGCAGAGTGCTCGTCGAATTAGTGAGAAAGCGAGAATGAAGGAATTGGAGGAGCAACGCATCTGTGTGAAATTTTGTGTTAAACTTGGGAAAACTTTTACTGAAACACTTCAAATACTTAATAAAGCATACGGGGATGAGTGTATGAGCCGAACGCAGTGCTATGAATGGTTTAAGCACTTTAAGGAGGGCAGGAGTTCAGTTATCAACGATCAAAAATCTGGTCGACCCTCC
This sequence comes from Vandiemenella viatica, assembly GCA_031002005.1. Classification (NCBI taxonomy): domain Eukaryota; kingdom Metazoa; phylum Arthropoda; class Insecta; order Orthoptera; family Morabidae; genus Vandiemenella; species Vandiemenella viatica. Next base: position 82,665,915 of record CM061920.1, read on the forward strand.
ACATCAACAGACGACCACCATGTTGAGAGGGTTCGCACTGTGGTTCGTGAAAATCACCGTTTTTCTGTCCGTAAGGTTGCTGAAGAAGTTGGAATAAGTGTAGGATCTTGCGCTCACATATTGAAAGAAATACTTGGAATGCATCGTGTCAGTGCAAAAATGGTGCCGCGCTTGTTGACGGATGACGAGAAGGAGAATCGAGCTAGGATCTCTGAGGAGTTGCTTGAAAAAGCAAATGAGGACGAAAACTTCCTCAAGAACATCATAACAGGCGATGAAACATGGTTGTATGGGTATGATGTGGAAACGAAAAGGAAGTCTTCACGATGGGTGGGGAAAGGATCTCCTCGACCAAAGAAAGCGCGGATGAGTTGGTCGAACATCAAGGTGATGATGGTCGTGTTTTTTTTGATTGAAAAGGCGTTTTGCACCATGAATTTGTACCACGTGGTCAAGCGGCAAACAAGGAAGTCTATCAGAAAATTCTGACACCATTGAGAGATGCTGTGCGTAGGAAAAGGCCTGAACTGTGGATGTTGCACCATGACAACGCACCCGCTCACGCATCTTTGTTTATCACGAATTATGTGGCAAAACATTGTTCTCCCGTTGTGCCTCAACCACCCTATTCTCCAGACTTGGCTCCGGCAGACTTTTTTCTCTTGCCAAAACTGAAAACTACTTTGAAAGCACGTCGTTTCCAGACCATAGAAGAAATTCAAGACAATGTGACGAGAGAATTGCGCGCCAACTGAGAAATTGCATTCCAGGAGGCATTCCAAAACTGGAAGAAACGATGGCAACGGTGTATTGATAGTAAAGGAGAGTACTTTGAAGGGTATAGTGTGTAAAAGTTTGTATGATAAGCAATAAAGCAATAACAGCAAAAGCTCGGGGTATTTTTTTTTTTTTAACACACCTCGTATATACTGTGTCGACTTAGATTTCAGAGCAGATTTCTGCACGATGTCCTTGGACTCGCTAACTTAAAGCGATCTTGGATTTTGATGACCGTGCATGGTGGATGAGTGGTTAACGCACTGGCCACATATTCTGGAGGACAGCGGTTCCAATCCCCATCCGGGCATCCAGATTATTTGGGTTTTCCATGGTTTCCCCAAATCACTCCAGGTGAATTCGGGATCCTTCCTTCAAAAGGCCATGGCAGAATTCCTTCCCGTTCGTTGTCCCTAGTCCCTTCCCGTCTCTAATGAGCTCGACGTCGACGAGGCGAAAAGTCATAATAAAAAAAAATGATGAAGGGATGTATTTTAAGTACGTAGAAGCAGTAATACCGGAACGTTCTGTGATCATAAAAACTCAAAGGATCCCTTATTGATGGTTAAATTTTATTGAGTCATGATTTACAACAGTGTACTGGACTTAGAAAGGAACATTTTCGGCCCAGTAGTCCATCCGCTCTCCGGCCCAGTTGAATCCTATGCTGAAGGTGTCCTGGATGAGCAGGTAGTTGCGGGTCTCCAGGTCGTAGGGCTCCCACAGGACAGGGTCCGCCTCTGGAGTAGGGTTCCTGCAGGAAGAGGGCATCTCAGACCAAATTTTTTTATTAAAACATTTACAATAACTGTGTAGCACCACATTGTAAGATAGTTTTTGAAAATATAATCAAAATAAAATAAAAAATAAAAATGCGTTTCGTTTGAGGAATTAATTCGCATTATACTACGAACTACAATGATACACTGACATTAATTTAAAATAAAATTTTACATATGAAACATTAAAGTTTACTACTAGAACAGTTCCAGAAATATAGTAATATAATTTCCAAATTCGGTATTTTGTATTACGATTGTTTATAACTTCGTAGTGAAATGTTTATAAGGTCATTTTGGTGTTTGATAAAGTCAAGGTACAAACACTTAAGTAGCTTTTTCTAATATTGCACGTACATTTGCTGATACGTTTATTGACTTTTGAATGAGAATTATTCTATTCCTTTTTTAAAATATTTTTTTTACAATTAGTAGTGTTACGGCAAACTTAAGCTCTGGAAGCCTGGTGACCAAGTTTATAGAGCAGATTCATAGGAATGTAATATTTCACATTAAATTTCCAACAATTTTCGTCAGCTAATTCCAATGCAGTACACAACACTTGGCCTTGAGAGATCAAAAAGATGTGTGCGACACAAATGCGTAAGGTGATAAATAAATGAAGTAAAAGTAGATATTTTGTTGCAAAAGCTATTGCTATAAATTAAAGTATAATGTATTTCTTAAGATTTTAAGCAATAGAAATTTTAAAAGAATTGTGTAATTATATGAATCTTAATTAGATAAAAAGAACAATAGAGCGATCATGCAACGCGCGAGATTTTGTTTTATCTAACGCTCTGTTACCCATCTATAAACAATGGAAAAGAATTTTTTTTTTTCTATTCTCTTCAATAAGCCATCGGTTGGGTACTACCAAATAAGAGTGCACCCGAGGATCTGGTCTGCTTTTCCGTGACTTCCAAGGCGATTTGATTACTACTTTTGCACGTTTCCACTAAACACTGTATTTTAGTTCAGAAGGTGGATAATTGGTGGCAGAATCAAGTACTTGATCTCGAATCACCAGCAACAATAGCGTAGCAAATAGCGGCCTATTTACACTGGACATTGTTTTAAAGGATAGAGGCTGGGAATTAATTTCAACAGCTATACACTGGGTGGGTTGAATTGTGTCTTCTTACCCGTATTTGACGAAGTTTGTCCAGAGTCGCACCAGCGTGAGTCTGACCTGTGCCTCCACGGTGGAGGGGTCCAACAGCTGAACAGTGTCGTTACGGAGGAACTGGTAGAGCAGGTCGGCGGAGTGAGGAGAGCCTGAGGAGGCAGAAAAGTGTTAACAGACTGAAACTTTTAAGAATGACCTGCAACCTATCGACTCTACAGGCAAGAAGAACATGGTACATATCCTATAAACACGGAGACGGTAATTAATAATGGATTGACAAAGAATATAAAGATTTACATCGCCAAATAAGAGAAAAATTTGGAAAAATTGGACTTATCGCAATATATAATTCGTGCTTATAAAAATGTTTATACACACCATACGTGGTACCATTCATGCGTTCGTTCCGGTAATCAAACTCGTAGTAGTATACCGGCAGATCTGTCGTGTTGGTGACGTATCTCACAAAGGTGTTTGCTGGCTCGAAGAACCAAACATCATTGTATATCTGAAAAAGAGAAATAACTAATACCATAATCACTGACGAATATCGTGATTGATTAGTTGACATTAGATTTAATTTTTACGTAAACACTTTGATATTGTTGCTCAAAGAGTATGAGTTTATAAATTAAATGGAAATTTGAAAACTTTGGTATGGCTGGTAAACTGAAGGGACGACGAAACTGATCACTTCTGTGCATCTTTACAGAATGACCTGATATAAAAACTAATAGGATTTCTAACAACATAGTCCAGCTGGAAATGTTTCGAATTAAACCTTCGAAAAGCTGCCGATATTTGGTATGTTCATAGAGAATATTAAACTGAAATTCTTTTCAATCATAACAGTAATCCTGTTTACCTCTTAATAATTCCACGCGCATGTTTCGGTTCCATCTGGTCAATAACTTGAATACTGTATCTCGACTGTTACGCGATTGCTTGCTGATTGTCGAAACTAGAGTTTGTCACGGCTACTTTCAACTAAACACTGCCCAAAGCTCTCCATAGCAGACTCCCTTTTCATATGGTTATTCAGAAATAACTCCATTTTCGGTCTCCCATCATATTACAACTAGTCCATAGCATTAAAACGGGTGGCGATTGCAAGAATCAATGTTATGGTATCATTACAGAATCTGTAATATTGTTGCATTTCGCCATGTCTTAATCGGTTGCGGAATATGCGTAGTACAGTGACTAAAAGGCAACTGATGCTCCAGAAAGACACCATAATGTCTGAATTGAGTGTCATGATACGGGGGCTTCGGAGTTCAACAGACCTCTGCCCTTTGGTAGTCGAAATTCAAGACCACTTCAGTTTCAGAGGCAAGCATTGTATTTGTGTGTTCAAGAAAGTTGATTGATTCGCATCTAACTTCCAGAAAAAACAAATGTGCATCATTTTTGTTTGTGTTTTGTAGGCTGTTTTCGTAACGGGGATGTTCATCTTAGGCGACAGGAATCCTCACTAAATCAAATTATTACTCCACATGATTGAAAAAATTCGAGCGCCATGAGCACTTCGGGCAATTCCCACCCGAAAGAGCTGATGGACAGCTTCTGGCGGATTTCACGTACGCCATTGTTCCCGTTGGACGTGCATATCATCCAGGTTGCCCTTGAAGTTAATTTCAGTCAAGCAATCTAAAATGAATGAGGTATTTGTATCTTCTGCTAGCAGTGGCTACTTGTCTTACGTTGACGAGTGGCCAGGGGTCCTCCACTGTGACGGAGCCGTTGCCGAAGTAGAATTCTTGCAGGCGGGATGCGGCCTCCAGTCTCTCCTCCAAGGTATCCAGTCTGAGGCAAGGCGCCACCGATAGCAAGAACTGATCCCTCAGGTTCTCAACCATGGCGGGATCGCTCAGCACGCTCTGTCCTGTACCACAAACAAGTCTTAATATCACGCCAAGCTTCTTAACTGAGTTATCTACGGCATTGTAAAATTCTTATTTGGTTTTAAATACATATATTAACAGAATAAAATAATTTAAAATTTTTTATTTTAAAATTTCACGATTCATTAGACAGTTGTTGTTAATGACTCGGAATTCAACTTGAAATAACTCTAAAAACCAGTTGAACACTGAGGTCTACTTAGCTGGTTACGACTGATTCATTGATAATGTATGTCTATTTTCGTCTACACTAATCCACATATTTGAAAATACATTTACATGTGGAAAAAAAATCTAGATTTTGAATTGCATGAAGGTCGCAATTCCTGTGTGAGGTAGGTCAGGTTCCTTTTTCCTATTGTAAACGTATTTGTTTTTTTCTTTTACTTTACACCTCTCTTAATTTCGTACTGTTTGCACAAAACACACAACTTATGATTCACTTGATTATTTACTACAGATCTTCAACTGGAAATACTTCCATTTTTTCTTTCTTTTATTAACACAACTATTTAATAGTTCACAATTTTACATCGCTTACTTTTCTCACACAGTTATTGTACATTAAAGTTTATTACAATAATTCGCAGATTACTGTCAGAGATGCTTGAACAATCTCCTAAATACATACAGTCTGCTTCATATTTCTAACACGTAAAAATTAAAAAAGAACAAAATTGGAATTAAGAAAATAAAGAGAAGAAATATACATATATGTAGGGAAACCTTATTTCCTTATACTATGTAAACTTTGTAAACGAAAGATTTTGTTAATTGTTACAGGAAAGGAACTGAGTTGAGTAGCTTTTAAGGTTTCTGCTGACCGACATCGTATTCCTCTGTTTGCGAAACATATATTTTGGACATCAAGTTGGGGAACCAAGTTCTAATTCCCGTATTTTGTGTTTTCCGTAGGAAGTAGCAATTTTCAGCGCAGCATCGTGGCTGGACTTGTAACAGGGGACTCACCGTTTTCTCCGGACGTGTCTCCGGTCAGGATGGGCACCTGGTGCATGAGGCCGGCCTTCAGCATCTCTGCTGGTGCCGCCGTCAGGATAGCGCCCTCTACGTCAGGCTCGACCACCGGCGCCCAGGGCAGGAATGATATCACTGTGCTTTGCTGACAGGAGAGAACGAAACATTATTACTAAAGAACCGAGAGATGACTGCAAAGTGATTGGTCCGGTTTAGCAAATCAGTGAAAACTACTTTTACCACTATCGTCAACTATTGTTGTTTTTAGGTGTTCCATTGTTATTTTATTTATTACCGTGTTTATCGAAGCAGGCAGTCAGAAATAAACCATTGTTAATCTTTCAATGAGTGCTGAGAATAATATGGATCACAGAAATTTGCTTAATCTATAAGACTGGTTCAAAAAGTAACGAGCCGAATGCCTAGGAACAGAAACCAGTTCCTGTATTTTTTAGAAGTATTGGCTCTGGCTTTTGAGGCACTTGTCCCACTGCGACAGAAGGTGGCGAATGGCTCTATCGTAAAATCGTAAATTCCTGACTCAAGTTAGCTGACCTTGTAGACTGCTTACATTGAATTCTGTCCGCAGGTAAAACACGCAAGGAATAGTCCACCATAACACCATGTAGAAAATAAAAATTGAATCAATTGAATCCGTAAACCAACACAACAGCGACGAATATTGGGAATCACCATAATTCCGAACTGCGCCGCTTGAAGGCAGGTGGGATGTAGTGCAGTATTATTAATTCACCACCATGAACAATAATTGTAGAGGGGAGTATGAATTGTTGAACTAGGAAGTAGCGCGGAAGCATTAACACAGTGGCTCATGTAACGACAGCAGTTGTCATTTAGAATATTCATCGCCAATGTTATACAATTAATAATATTGTAACAAACAACAGAGGAATTAACCAAACACCAGAGAGTTTCTTTGCACACTCCTAATAAGTCCGAATATTACGATGTTACTGTTACCTTGTCATTGTATTAGTTTATATACAAGCCAAAATAAGAAGTGTCCAGCAGGAATTAATGATGTATTCTTAAATTACCTCTTCAGTCTCTATAAGGCTGAAGTCGACGATGAGATCTGCCGCGTCGACAGTGCGCAGGAAGTCTACCAGTTCCTGGGAGTCGTCCGTCTCGAAGCCCAAGGCAGCGCCCAGGCGGAAAGCTGTTTCCCTGGGGTTTTCCCTGGTCGCCCACGGAGTGAGCATACCACCACTCTCTATGATGACACGTTGGAAGAGTCCTGCGGGCAGTGGACAAAGTGAGGCGATGCCTTACGTAGCGAATTGTGACTTCATTAGCAACTATGCCATTTGGCGATATATCCCAACATCATAATCATGACTCATCGGCTCCAGTCTACCGGGTGTTGGTAACGAGCACTCTCCACTTCTTCCTTGCCACGAACAGCTGGTGTTCATGAGCAATCTTCCAATTTCAGATGCTTCTGGCTCGGTCTATCTATTTCCTTTTAGACCGAGGGTCAGGCAGCCAGAACTAAACCTGACAATCAGAGGGGGACTAACCGCTACGGGTGGAGCAGTTCTCCCTTTGGAGGCCAGATAAAGTCTTTGTTCTGGAAATGACACACAACTTTATCAAATTGAAGGGTTCAACGGCATGAACCACGGAAAGGGTGGACTTCGGTACGGTGGACCTGGCAGAAGAGGCAACCCAGTACTCAGGGGTAAAATATAAGTACAAAGTGCTGCCCTGCAATGGAGGCAAAGAAAGTAAACCCTGATCAAAAATCCTCTGAAACGTTAAACGTATCAAATCATTAGGGGAGTAATCCGGAAATTGCTTTCTATACTAAAACGAGCATTGGAACAACTTAAGATCACCAGACAAGACAGCCTACACATCCCAATATCACAGAGTTTTATTACTATACTTATAGTCAAATCTATTTGAAAGATTTTTATATTGTAATCGAATAAAGACCCGCGCCGAGTTCGAGCCCTCCTTACCTTCAGTGACTGGTGTGAGTAACAGCAAACCGACGGCTCCGGCGCCCGCGCTCTGCCCGCCCAGCGTCACCTGCTGGGGGTCTCCTCCGAAGCTGGCCACGTTACTCTGCACCCACTGCAGAGCAGCCACCATGTCCTTGAGGCCCATGTTGCCGGGAACCACCTCGTCCTCCAGACTCAAAAAACCTGCACAGCAAGTGCACCATTTCCTGTGCAATATTTAATTAAAATTGCAACGGAGTGCTCGCTCCAGTGGCAATTTCCCCCTCCCCCCCATTTTATCCCTTTCCTACACCCGTCTACATTTCCACTCTACAATTTTTTAAATTTTTTCAACGTCTTTGGTAAATTATTCATCATTTATCTTGGTAACTTATTCCAATCCCTGACACGCTTTCCTAAAAACGAGAGTCTCCCTACACCCTGGTGCCTGAAATCGAGTGCCAGCTTGTGGTCATGGTCATCTTTTCCCTTCCATGCATTACTTTTCATCCTTACACTAATATCGTTCCATGCCTCATCACCAATATACGCCTTGTACACTGCCACGACCAGCTTAACCTTCCTCCTGTCTTCCAATGAATCCCATTCCAGCTCTTTTATCATATCTGTTACTGTTTGCGTGATGCGATAATTTTCAGAAACAAATCTAGCAGCCCTTTTCTCCAGCCTCTCCATCTCCTGTATTTAATTCTCAAAATGTGGGTCCCACACCACACTACCATATTCCAGCAATTGTCTGACCAAAGTTTTCTAACCCAATTCCCTTACTTTTCTCATACATCCCCTCATCAACCTTTTCCAACTACCTGTCCAATACGTCCTGCCCAGTTAAGCTTGCCAACATATTTAACTTTCCCCACCTTATAATCATTATCAATCTTTATATTTTTATTTGTATACTTTAGGTTGACTCTTCTTTGCAATTATCTTCATCCCATGTTTATCAACACAACTAGATTTCCTGTTCAGATCACCCTGCAGCTGTTTAAAATCGTCTACCGTTTTGATCCTTTTATATAACATTATGTCATCTGCAAACAATCTAATTTCAGATAGTAAGCAATCAACACAATTATTCATTAGAATAATGAATAGCAATGGTCCCAGTACGCTACCCTGTGGTACTCTCATTTTTACTTCCACTTTTTTTGATACTGCATTTCCTACCCTTATTTTCTGGTTTCTACCTTTTAAATATTCTTCTACCCAGAAAATCACTTTCTCATCCACACCAATAGTTCTTACCTTATTTACTACCATTTTATGGCTCACTCGGTCAGAAGCCTTTGAAAGATGTAGTGGTTCAGTCTCAATTTAACCTCACTAGTCTATTTCATCCGAAACATCTTACATATATACCACCATCTGAGATTCGCATGAATATCCTTGGCTAAAGCCATGTTACCTACTTGAAAACCACTTACGCTGGAAATTACACTCTTTAATCTACTGTATGTCCAGTAGGATACAGGTACAATACATAAGATGTTTTGAATGCTATTATTGTTAATTTTTATGTCATTAGTTTCTAGACTGGTTTGATGTTATCCTCCATCTTTTCCTATCATGAGTTCATGTCTTTATCTCAACATCCCCATTACAACCTACGACCTCGATTATCTGCTTCATATCTTGTTACCTCTGTCTTCCCGTGCAATACATTCCCTCCAGTAGCCTCTATTTCTGGAATTTCTGTTCTGTTTCTGGATGACTGTACAGAGAGAAAGACGTTATTCTTCTACATTAATTTCTAAACGCCAGCTGCACAATACTGTTTATCATCGTCACTCACAGAACTACCCAATTGAAAATTCAGCTTCTTCCACATACATTTGGAGAATTTACGATGCAAAGTTTCATCTTCTAGCTCATGAGTTTGGTTTTTTGAGTTTTAAGGAGCATCTAATTACATTATTCATAAGCGATTTAACATAATGCTATTAAAATATTGGAATCACTTCCAGTTCTAGCTTTATATGAAATTTCCCTAACATTACAATTTGCTGAAATAAATGACGGTTTTCATCGATCATCATTACTCCATCGATGATGTTATTAAACAGTTTAGCTTTCATATCTTTTCAGGAAGGTTCAGCTTAGTCCCGAATGTATTCGTCCGTAGACAATACAGTTCATGTTACGTGACTTATTAAAAGGAAAATCAATTTCCTTCTAGAATGGTATCATTAGTTATATCTCCACCGTGATTCAAGTTCTTAGATAAGATATGATTAAAATGATGGATGAAAGGAGAAAGTATAAGAACTCTAAAAATGAAGAAAGGAAACGGAAGTATAAAAGTCTCACTCATAAATGCAATCAACAAGGAAGCCAAAAAACCTAAAGAAAGCTAAAGAAAATTATGTCCAGGACAAGTGCAAGGAATCAAAACAGCTTATCAGGAAAGTTAATCATCGTATAAAACTGTCAAAATGACTTTTAGTGACGCTTGAATTAGAAGTTGTGGAGTAAGGAACACAAAGGGAGAAATTGTGTATAACCAAAAAGAAATTTAAAAAAATGGATAGAATACCTATCAGTTTTATATGATGACGAAGAACTTAACACTGGAAAGAGAAATAGACGTGGATGAAAATGATTTAGGAAACATTATTTTGAGGAACGAATTTAACAAAGCATCAAGTTTGTTGAAATCGAAAAAAATCTCCAGGGGTAGATGAGATTCCAGCTGAACTTATAAAAACACCAGGGAGTAAAATAAACGCTGTGCAGATTAACTTGCGGCATATACGAAATAGGAAAAATACCAAGAGACTTTAAGAAGATTATTGTAGTTTCTCAACCAAAGAAATCATCTAAAAATAAATGTGAAGATTTTCAAACAGGTGTTTCTCAGGTGTCTAAAATATTAATATCAATAGTCCAGAGGATTGATTAAGAGCTAACGGACGATCAGTCTGATTTCAGAACGGGAAGAGGCACAAGAGAAGCATTCTTTGCCCTTACCGAGAAGTGTAAAAGGAAAGGAAAGGACATCTATGTAGCCTTCACAGCTATTGAGAAGACTGTTGACAATGCCAATTGCAACAAGATGTTCGAATACTTTTTGAAGACATATTTTCACGGTTTAAAAAATGTAGTTTCAATGAAACGTTAAAAGTAAAGCGTTTCAAGAATAGCGATCGTTTTTTGTATGCTGTAAATGATACAGTTTATATTTAATATCAGTATTTGCATTGTGGTTCAAATAAGCTGTTTCTATGGAGATAGACATGAAGTCTGGCGCCTGCTAGAGCCTTATTACCTAGCGCTGACATCCGGTATTCGAAAGTGACGAGGAGAACGCCCTCTCCGACGAGGAAATCTGGTCCGTAGATACCGACGGAGGCGCCGTCGAACGTGAACCCTCCCCCGTGTATCCACACGTAGACTGGCAGCGGCTGGGCATCGTCAGTGGCCGGTACGTACACGTTGAGGTAGAGGCAGTCCTCAGAGCCGCCGGATTCCTGCATACACGAGTACGACTCGTGCAGGGCGTCCCGCACACCGTCCCAGCCAGACGCAGGTTGTGGAGGCTGCCACAGATTTAGAACCATTACTGTCGAAATCAGTGTGTTGTATTTGTATTGTATATTTATTGTATAAACTACAGAGAACATCTGTAGTATTACAAAGACAATAAAAATTAATACATCAATGAATTATAAATACTCCAAATTTATATCATATTAGCTGCTACCTCATAAAAATCTTCAACTTTATATAAACAGTTATTAACAAGTAATTTTTTTATTACATTCCTGAACCTTTTATTTGGTAGCAATCTTATATTCATTGGTAGGGCATTAAAAAGCTTGATGGATACATAGTAGAAAGTTTTTTGAGTGCAACTATACCCACACCTGAAGAAACCTATATTATCTCTATTTCTAGTACTGTATGACTCGCACCTAACAGTTCATATTTCTCATAGTTCTCCTTAGTATACATTAAGCACTGGAAGATAAATATAGCTGGTACAGTCATTATTCCAAAATGAAGAAAAATATTTTTACAGTGACTGTGAGAAGGAAGGTTACCTATAATTCTCATTGCTTTTTTCTGAAGTCTGAATAACCTTAGTGCAGAGGACTGATGTGCCCACAGTATTGCCCCATATGATAAATGACAGAATTTGAGCGCAATAGACCATTCTCAACACATCTTTTCTCACCCTAGACTTCAGTCTTCTTAGCATATAGATTCCATGGCACAATTTAGAAGCTATTGCTTGTGTATGCTTATTCCAACTTAAACAGGAGTCTATAGAGAAACCAAGAAACATGACATAATTAATACCATTCATATGGTTAATATCATCTTTAATATAACTTATTTGGGTTCACAGCAGTGCACCCGCCAAGTCGAGTCAATGGCGGCACCGCCTACCCCTTTTCTCGAAGCGATTCGGGCAATTTTTGAACCTCAATTTCTTCGGTCGTATTTATGCTACATGCCTCAAATTTCTGTTAAGCATAGATATCAGCAATCTCAGCCAACCTACTTAATTTTATTATGTTACTGTTCGTATGTTATTCGGATGCAAACTTCAGAGATTTTGTCACTCACTCACTTACTCACTCACTGATGATCATCAAAATTCTAAGGCACTTCCCGTAGCCGTAGAAAGTTGAAATTTGGTACACAGATAAAATTTTATCCACATATTATAAGAAAAGTCTGAAACTCGTAAATTTTCATTTACCTACCCCTTTACCTAACCCTAACGTGAACTCGCTTTCTACCCTAATTACTTTATAAAGCTCATATTTTCACTGTAGAGTGAGCTTAATATGTTTAAATAAAGTGTTTAATTATACTTCTTTCCATTTCTTACTTTTGAAGTTATTGAATTTCAAAATTTTATTTCGGCACAACACCCAGACATCAATATTCTACTGTACTTCCAGTAATTCTAGAAACAAGTAATTTGGTACACATATATGGTTTCATCCCTAAATCGTAAGAAAAATCTGATATTGGAGTTTTTCACCGTATTTATCTATATATAAAAAGATGAATATTTGTTTGTTTATTCTTCATACAAATCCACAGTTTTTATCCGATCTCGATGAAACTTTGCACACTTTTCCTTCGAAACATGGAGTAAAATACTGTCTATATTTGGTTGAACAATTTCTCGTCATATTGTCACGTAAATTTGAAAAAATTACCGAAACGAACATAGACCGACGTTTAGGATGTCAAAGACTCTGTAGTTCCATATACTATCGTGGGCCGGTGGCTCGTTGGTTAGCGTGCTTGCTTACTAATGTTTGTAACGCCGGATCAAATCCCAATGAAGGCAAATATTTTTAAAAATTGTTTTTGATCGTAAGAGTCACGCCTGGACCGTCGGTTATTCGGATTGAATTTTAAATTGTAGATATGACAAATTTAGGGGTGCAATGCGAGGAAAATCGTAAGTATTCTTGCAATGCTTTAAGTGTACACTTTTTTACGTAATATTGACCGCTCAAGGGTGATTCGCAGTCAGTGTATGTGTGATCTGCAGTAATAATACTATAAATGCGGAAGTAAGTCTCTATCTTTTTGTTACGTTATGACGACTAAATGCCTATACCGGTTTTGACGGAATTTGACAAGAAAATCTGTAGGGAGGGTACAGGACATTTTTTTTCGGTATTATTAACAGTTGTAGTCACGAAATTTTGAGAACTTATGGAATGGTGACGGAGAGACGGATGTTTGTGTTAGTCTGTAATGTTAGGTCGGTTGCTCAAGGTGTGCTTCTCGCGCATTATCTTAGTGAATAATTTGTTAATAAATTTCGTTTAGAGAAAAAAACGTATTATTTAGTACAGATGTAGATTTTCTCTGTCCTATTACTTTGCGTCTGATTAAATGTTTCTGACACCAGTTTATTTTGTCTTCTTTTTTGACATGCCTTGCGGGCGTAAACTGGCCTAAGTTGTAGCTCTAGCTGAGCACGAGCAGCTAAAGTTATTAGAACCCAAGAATCGAATGCTCATGCAAAAGAAGGAAGAAAAGACCAATCTGAAATAAAGCTGCCCTTAGTTAACACCCCCCCCCCCCCTCATCCCAACACCTTCATTTCTTTTTTGTTTTTAAATATGTTGGGAATTGATTCTCTTCAAGAGACAGGTTCGACGGTAGAATGATATAGTGATGGCTTTCCTGACATATTATGCCGACTCGGTTGGGACCAATCCTTCGCTACCAACAACTTTCTATATTCAATTCTGGCAAAGAAATTCTTAATCCACGCGTACGAGGTCGCGGGTATCAGCTAGTTTAATTATAATCCCAAACATGAAAAATTCTGGCACATATTTGCGGCTTAATTACTTTGCTCCGGATTAAGCAATAAACCTGACATTTCTATACTACGAGGCGCGTCCAGAAAGTAAGTTCCGTCTGGTAATAAAATGAAAATTTCTACAGATACAGAAGAAATTTTTATTGCACAAAATTCTACAACTCTTAAACTACTTTTCCACATAACTGCCGAAATTTTGCAGGCATTTGTCATAGCGTGGCACCAGGTTTTGTATACCTTCTTCATAGAAATCTGCCGCCTGTGTCTTCAACCAGTTGGAAACAATTTCTTTCAGCTCGTCGTCATTGGTGAAGTGATGACTGCCAAGGAAAGACTTGAGATGTAAGAACAGATGAAAGTCACTAGGAGCGAGGTCAGGGCTTTACGGAGGATGGTGAAACACGTTCCAGCCAAATCCCTGTACGAGGTTTTGCGTCACGTTTGCAGTGTGTGGTCGTGCTTTGTCGTGAATCAAAACAACACCTTTTGACAGCAGTCCCCGGCGCTTATTCTGAATTGCACGGCGCAATTTCCGAAGTGTCTCGCAATAAGCATCTGCTTTGATTGTTTGACCACGCGGTAAGAAGTCAATAGCTGTGTCCACACCTGTTCAACTTTCGGTCGTCAAAGGCATGCATCATGTTGAACGGGGGAGAGGTTCGGAAGGCATGCGTCAGGGGCATGCCCGAGATCCTCATTCCGTTCAACAAACCGGGAGGCACGGCGTAGTGCAAGCGTTTCCAGCTGAAGTGGATTCTCGTGCGTTTCCGCTTGCAATATGTCGCTCTCCAACGACGAAACGCTTTCATTTTTCGAAGATTAACGTTCGTTTTCATTGTTATGGGACGTCAAAAATAAAGATTATATTCATTTAAGTGACAGTACTTATAATAAATATTTAGTAGTTTTCCACATCATTTATAATTAATTCATGCTCATTTTAATTAACATTTTGCACTGGTTGATTTTTTGTGAAGAGTTTTGACAATGTATGATTGTGTGTTTTGCGAAATTATTGAACAAACATTCGGTGCAGGATGCGTAAAAATCAGAGTGCAGTATATAGTACTTTCACGTAGGAAATATTTAATCTCGTTTAACGAATGGTGGGAAGTCTTCAGCTTCATCATGTACTTAGTATATCAATAGGCAGATTTAAAGAGCATTAAATGTCGTATTACTCAGTAAACAACATTTGTTGTAATAAGCAGTCAGATGCATTTACGTGAATTTGTGAATGTATCAACGAATGTTGTGAATAAACAAAAATCATTTTTACAGTTGCATAATGTCTTCTAGTTAAAAGTTTCAGATTATTCTTTGGAAGGGAATGCTTTCTATGTTAGTCGATGTCAGTCAGCTTATATGTTGTAAATAACTTCGCGAGATTTACGCTCGCGAATTTATTTACATCATAACTACGGCAAAAACCGCAACTTTTTTATGATGTCAAATGCAGAGTTCGGCATAGCGTTGTAACATCAAGAGGCTTACACAATGGACAACTATTTAACTTAATCAAGACCTTTTAATCTTAACTTACGTATTGCTATGCTATTTTTCTCGGATCAAGAGCAATTCGTTCTAATATATTAGATAAAAGGCGGGTAGGTAATGTGCAGGTTTCTTTCTTACAGAAACTAAATTTATTGAAAGTATGTTACTCAGCTACATTTTCCTGATACATCTCCAGTTGAAAATGTTTGTTATATTATTAGAATTGAAGATGAAACTTCCTTACAAGTAGTTATCTTGCCATGGTATGCTGCCTATCGGTGACATAAAATATTCTACGAATTAATCCCGCAATTCGGAAGCTTTCAGAGAGTCTTAGAGGAATTCTCCGAAGTGGGGCGAAGCCAGTGTCTTTTGCGGTAGTTCCGCGCCAAGTTCCGGGAATAGTAGTTCCTTTGCTGGCATCTTCAATGTCCAAAGATCCCACTGGAGAGTAAAACCTTGTACAATCTGCCTTTATACGAAGGAAATTGTGCAGATATAGCCTACGCAACATAAGACTATGTCCACAATCGTACTTTCAACTTTGAACTTAATTGGCCTTAGGAAAATTCGGAACACGGAAGCAAGCAGGCCGAAGGCATTTTCAACGGTACGTTTTCGGCAGGTATTGCGTCTCTGAATTTGGTGTCTCGTTTGAATGGCGGGTTTCACCATTGTTAGAAGAGTATAAAAATTTTGCTTCGATATTGGCGTTAAGTTTTTAAACAGCGCATTGTCATTGAACTGCAGTTCTTGGAGAATTTGCACATTTCGAGTTTTCAAATAATTCTTTACCCACAGTTTCCTCCGCGATTTTTCCCCCCGGGATTTCGCTAATATAAGAATGGCAGCTGTAATTCCCGCCAGACAAATTGAATCTTCAATCTCGCTACGGCTACACCGGAACACTGAGGGTATGCCTCAAGAGGCGTGAATGTGGACACTAAAGGGCATGCCTTCTGATGCGTGCCTCTAGCGCATACCTCAAGATGAACGTATTGCAAGAGGAACGGGAAAGAGGAAAAGGCAAGTTGAAAGGGAAGAGGCACAAGTGTGGACATAGCTAATGACTAGGATGCCTTTCCAGTCCCAGAACACTTTGCACATCATTTTCCGAGGTATCATGATTTGCTTCGGCTTAACCTTTGGTGGGGATGAAGTGTGCCTCCATTCCATTGATTGCCGCTTACTCTCAGGGGTGTCGTAAGAAACCCACGTTTCATCTCCTGTGACTATCCGTCTCAGAAATTCTTCACCGCTTTCAGCATAACGGGTCAAAAACTCAAGTGCACTACCCATCCGTTGTGTTTTGTGTTCCTCAGTGAGAATCTTTGGTACCCAACGTGAGCAAAGTTTACGGAATTTCAGTTGTTTGGTAACAATTTCATGCATCAGTGATCGTGAAATTTGGGGAAGTCCATAGCGAGAGCACTAATTGTAAACCTACGGTTTTCTTGGATCTTGTCATCAATCGCGTGAACCAGTTCTTCTGTAACCAAAGGTGGACGCCCACTTCGTTCTTCATCGTGCACATCACTACGCCCGCCATTGAACTGTCGGACCCATCTTCTCACCATCGAATCACTCATCGCATTTGGTCCGTAAACATCGCAAATTTGGCGATAAATTTCACTTGGTTTCATTTTCCTCGCATTCAGAAACCGAATCACAGACCTGATTTCACAGGCGGCGGGATTTTCAATCAACGCCGACATTTCAAACAAGCACAAGAAAGCGTACGTAACTGACAGCGATCACCAAATGGCGCACGTTCTGCCCCTTTGCGGAACTGAAATCGCAGCGCTGCAGCGGAGATAAATTGAAACGGAACTTACCTTCTGGACGCGCCTCGTATATAGAGGAAAACAAGTTTAATAATAGCTTTAAATTTTACTTTGTTCCTATGGTTAGTTTGGAAGTTACTTGTTGTTTACTTGAGGTGGTAGTTAAACCAGCGACAATGCTCATTGCTAGGCTACGATGCACATTAATTGTTTGCAGAGATTGGGGCATTGTTGGTAATGATATTGCTGATTTTCCTTGTATTTATTCAATGGATACCCAAACGTGAAACGTTCCGGTACATATTTGCAGGTTAATTGCTTTGTTCTGGATGAATAAGTATTCCCAAACCGTCGAACCTGTCTCATGAAGAGAATTAATTTCCAACATATTTAAAAACAGAAAAACAAAAAAAGGTGCGGGGGTTCGGGAATGTGTGTGTGTGTGGGTGGGGGGGGGGGGGAGGAGGGTGTTTAACTAATGGCAGCTTTAATTCAGCTTGGTCTTTTCTTCTTTCTTTAGGATGAACATCCAATTCTTGGGTTCTAATAACTTTAGCTGCTCGTGTTCTGCTAGAGCTACATTTTAGGCTAGGTTTTCGCCCGCAAGGCATGTCAAAAAAGTAGACAAGATAAACTGGTGCCAGAAACTTTCAAGCAGACACAAAATAATAGTACAGTGCTGAGTAAAACGAACTCCATAATAAATAATACGATTTGTCTCTAAACGAAATTTAATAACAAATCATACACTAACAAATCGCGCGAGAAGCACAGCTTGAGCAACCGATGTAACATTACAAACACACGTCACCATTCGATAAGTTCTAAAAATTTCGTGAATACAACTGTTATTCATACTGAAAAAAAATATTTCCGGTGTCCTTCCTACAGATACATAGTATTTCCTTGTCAAATTCCATCATTATTGGTATAGCCACTAAGTCGTCAAAACGTAACAAAAAGACAGAGACCTACTTCCGCATTTATACAATTGGAGTGCACGTCAGTGCACCCGCCAAGTCGAGTCAACGGCGGCACTAGTAGTGTCCTAATAAGAGTTCAAGCGTGGTTTTCCCCATGACGTCATAGAGGTGGGGTGGGGACCTCCCTCCCCTCCCCGCCGCGCCGCCACCTGTCAACCGCACGGCTTGTCATCACCGCTGACCTCAATTTGCACGACTATTTCTGGGATGTACCGTTAACCTATGACGCGACAGCAAGGACACTCAATCTGAGTATTTCTGACACAACGCTCCCGCAGGCGAACAGTGGAAGTATCACACGCCATTTTATTTTCAGCGCACAATTAGCGACGTCACAGGACACCGCTATCAAGAATAACATTAGGAAATCCACTTGCTTGCTATTAACGTTCGTTATGAAATTTCTTCCTAGTATTTTGTCATGTGTTATTGATATATTGAAGTATTTTAATTCTTTGATTGTTAAATTACCATAAATTAACTTCAAAAATTATTTATTTTCATAGTTTTTGGGCAAAACTAATTGTTTCCTTCTGCAAATACTATTATTTGTCACCAATAAGTCCTTACTTGAAAATCCCCCCCCCCCCACTCATCTTTTTCTTATACCTCATACACATTTTGTAAGGTCATTTCCTTCTATGGATCTAACAGCCATTTTTTTTTTACCACTCCAACTGTCTTATTGCTCTTAACATCACATTTAATGGAATTTTCGGTGATATTTATTGGCTATTTATTTCATCCCAACATCCTCATTACCAATGTGTTACTTATACACTCACAGAGCTCTATTTCATCTGCTTCATGTCTTTCAATGATACCCAACGCGACTATTGTTGCCTTCTGCAAACAGTATTATTGGTTCAAATAACAAGTCCTGTTCGTTGTACATTATGTAAGGTCATTTATTTGTAGCTGCCATTTTTTTTATACCCACTCCAAGTTGTCTTATTACCTCAACACGCCTTTTGTGATATGTCAGTTTTAAACGCTGTTCTCTTTTTATTTCTAGTATTTCATACTCGTAATAAAAATACTATATTAATCCATCATACTCAAGGAATATAAAAAAAATTTGGGTAGGGGATTCGTTAAATAAAAAACATAATTTCTTGATAAATGTTACAGATTTATTGAAATTTTAAAATACATTTTATTGCAATATAATACATCATTCAATACTTATGATTCCATGTGTGTCATAGGCCTCTCTTGCATTCACATCCTACCCCCCCCCCCCTTCTTTACCTGAGTCTTCACTTAATATCCATTTATTGCCTTACACGTTATGAAATTCCATGCCAAAGCATGTATACCTTTTAAACGTTGCTAATGTTTATGAGATGAGAAATATATTTATGTGGGTGACACATACTCTCTGTCACACATTGCTGTGAATAACATAGACAAGCAACTTACGGGTGTATCTCAAACTCGAATGTCACGAGGGAAGAAAGAATTCGTATAAACATTAAATCTCGACAGTGGCTAAGTGGTTAAGGCGTCTGACCGGAGATAGAAAGGTCCTCGGTTCGAATCCCTGTCTGGGCGGTGATTTTCATAAGCCCCTTAACCCACCTTCACCTCTGGTACAGAACGCTTCTGTGGCTCGGATTCCACGTTAAACTGATAACATCTCTATGGTTGTGTACACTTTCAAAAGCAAAGATTCAAAACAGACGAAGGCCTAACGTGACCTAAACGAGCATTCATACTGCATTGAGTGGGGAGGAGCAAACAGTCAGCCAGTCGGTTGAACAATTTTAATATCACAATCGTCTCTTGTCTCTGAGCTCAACATATTGCTCTATACATAAAAAACACACCAGCACTCATTAAGGGATAAGTTTTAGGAAGGATTTGGGTAGGTATAAGGCAAATGGATGTAGCTATGGGCACTGTAGGTGAAACACGAGTGGTAATTGTAAATAATATACAGCAAACAGTGAGAATACTTGATGAGGATATATACACACTTTTTCTATAGTATCATTATCCCTGGAACCAGAAAAAAATCCATCAGTAACAGCTACCAGGTACCACACTGTTCACATTAGTATCGCCTCACCTCTCACACACATGAGCCATCTTTGCCATCTAGTAGCATGTGCACAAGCATGAAACTGTTCACATCAGCATCATCTCATATCACCCACATAACAACAAGCCATCTAGTAACATGTGCCCCTAGTACCACAAAGGCATGAGTAGATTCAAGAGCATTTCTTAACACAGGCTGCAATGTCGTACTGTGGATCCTCACTCACAGCTACATACGTCACAAAACACACACACTGACACACACATTAGTGGAGGAGATGAACCGCACATCCTACATCCAGACAAACGAGTTAAAGGAAGGTCTGACCATATTTACGCATACATACGCAGAGAGAGACATACACAGAAAGACGCACACACACACACACACACACACACACACACACACTTAGTGGAGGAGATGAACCGCACATCCTACATCCAGACAAACGAGTTAAAGGAAGGTCTGACCATATTTACGCATACATACGCAGAGAGAGACATACACTGAAAGACGCGCGCACACACACACACACACACACACACATTAGTGGTGGAAATTGACTACACACACTACACGCAGACAGACGAGTGAAAGAAAGAATATCACCATGTTTACACTCTAGCTGCCGTCCCTCGCAAACAGCATTTCAATTCCAAAAACTGTGGACTTCACATTAACAATGGAACCAGAAAAAGCCATCGGTAACAGCTACCCCGCAGGTACCAAACTGATTACATTAGCATCGCCTCGCCTCTCACTCAACTCAGCCAACTTAACCATCTAGTAGCAAGTGCACAAGTACGAAACTGTTCACATCAGCATCATCTCATATCACCCACATAGCCACAAGCCATCCAGTAACATGCGACCCTAGTACCATAAAGGCATGAGTAGATTCAAGAGCCTTTCTTAACACAGGCGGCAATGTCGTACTTTTGATGCTCACTCACAGCTGCATACGTCACAAAACACACATTAGTGGTGGAAATGAACTACACACACTACACTCAGACTGGCGAGTGAAAGAAAGGAATCACCATATTTACACTCTAGCTGCCTTCCCGTGCACACCGCATTTCAAGTCCAAAAACTGTGGATCCCACATTACACCACTACATACAAGCAAGGTCTGTCTGTGGTTTTGTAACACAAGTTCTTCCTTCTCTGGCACATCCAATCATCACGATTTTTGCCCCGAAGGACATATAGTGAACAACCTGATAAAAACAGTTCGTACCCCAAAAATAACGGCAGCAAACTGTAAACAGAACAGTGAAATGGAAGAGTGCTTGGATTCCTGAAATCACTCCAGACGAATGCAGGGAAAGAGACCTTCAAAAGTCCGTGGCCGAATTCCTCACCGTTCCTTGCCATACATCCTTTCTCACCTCTAATGACAATGACATCGACGAGCCCGAAAAAAAAGCCTGATACGCTGGAAATACAGAATTTTGGATGGTCGTTGAAATTTGTCTGTGTAACGACAGCACTGTGCCAGTAATAATACACGGTAGACTGGGATGTTAAGATAGCCGCGACAAACACCTAATTTTAAAAATTCATTCACATACAAAGGTATGGGAAAAAAAACACATCACACACGATAAAGTTACCATAATGCACTAACTGATAGTTTCATGGTCATCAAACAGACATCATAACCCACATTTTTCATAGTAAATCCCTACACATTGACAAGTTTCCAAAACGTCACCATAGATGTAGTTCTATTACGCTGAAGATAGCGCCCATACTTAAACTGTCGTAAATTGTTAGGTCATTCGTATGCGAAAGTGCGTGTTTGGATATTTTATCCACTCAGGCCTCATCACCTAACGTCTAATGCCAGATTGTGGTCATGGCCAACTTAGGCTCCATACACCACTCAGAATTATTCTACCAATATCCATTCTAACATCATTATACACCATATACAGCAATCCCAACACTCTTCATACCTTCCAGTCACATCTACTTGTTGAATGTTTTCCACTAATAAATCTAGCTAGCCTCCTTTGCAACCTACATTTGTTGTACAAAAAATGTGGACTCCATACTACGCCACTATATCCTGACTGTGGGTTTGTACCCAATGTACTTTGGTTCTCTGACACACCCCCTCAGCACCATCTCCATTAAATGATTTTTACCACGAAGTGCATATAGTGAAAAACGTAAGAAACACAGTTCGTATGCCAACACAAACAGCAGTAAACTGTAAACAGCACAGTGGAATGGGATAGTGCCTAAGCCCTGAAACAATGGTTAGAAACACACATTGATGGTGGGTATAATTCTATAACCAAATATTTTAGACTCAAATCCACAGAGGAACCACGCACACACGCACATTTCCATGCCTACACACAACAGCACCAAGATAGAACTCACACAGGAGGAAGAAGACATACACACACATTAGTGGAGGAAATGAACTGCGCATCCTACATCCAGACAAACGAGTTAAAGGAAGGTCTGACCATATTTACGCATACATACCCAGAGAGAGATGTATACACAAAACACATACACACGTACATCCATACAGCGAGTTCGACATAAACAACAGCAAGCATCATGGAAGCGATGAAGTTGGACAGAATTGTCGTTACCACTGATTAACTGGACAGAACTCTCGTTACAAAAATCATCAGACAGACGAGTTAAAGCCAGGTATCACCATACATACATTTACATGCACAAAGAGTGACGCAGATACACATGTCCATGTCTACAGCGAGTTCAGCACAACTACCTGCACCAATCATGGAAACGAAATAGTGGTGAAGAACTCTCTTGCCTCATGACTGACTGAAAAACAGAACTCTTCTCACATATCATCGGCCTGACGAGAGAGAGAGGGTGTGCAAAAGATGTTTTCGCCAACACACCTCAGTGTTTATCCCATTAATAGTGTTAATCAGACACAATTGATTACATGTACCATCAACAATCAGGTCACCAACACGTCTCATCCACACCACAACCCTTTCAGCCATTCATTAACAGTGGCCCTCCAGGTACCATGAGTTGCAATAGACACTTGACTATCAGCAGATACCAGAACCCCTCATATTCATACTAGACCCCACCAACAAATCCATACGTCTCCACACACAAGCACAAAGAAACTTAAGTGGAGTTACAGCAAATCATACATCCAGACAGATGAGTTTAAGTAATGTATCACAATATTCACACATACAGACACAGAGATAGACGCACACAAACTTACATTTCCATGCCTACAGTGATATCGACACAACAACCATCCCAATTACGGCAACGAAAAAGTGGTGTAAAACCCCAATGGCTCATGACTAACCAAAAAATCATCAGTAACATGTGTGCAAGGTACCAAATTCTTCACATCAACATCGTCTCATTTATCTCACACTACAGGCATCTCTACCATCCAGTATCATGTGTCCTAGGTACAAAACTGTTCACATCAGCACCACCACGTTTATCCCACACCTAAGCCTTTTCGGACATAAAGTAACATATGCCCCAGGTACCATGAGTAGCAGTAGACACTTGGTCATCAGACAGATGTCATAATTCACATATTCATACTAGGCCTCACCAAGATATCCATACGTCACCACATATAAGCACACACAAATATAAGTGCAGGATCATCACATCATATATTCAGACAAACGAGTTGAAGGAAGGTATCACTATATTTACACATGCATACACAGAAAGAAGCACACACACGTGTATTTCTATGCCTACAGCGATCTCGACACAGCAACTAGACCAAGCATGACAACGAAAAAGTTGAACAGACATGACACATGACTGGCCAAAAATCATCAGACAGACGTGTTAGAGTGTGTGCAACGGATGACATGTTGTAGCCATCCATCCCAATACTTATGCCATATGGATTATTCATCACACCCAATTGATTGCATGTATCATCAACACATAAGTTGCCAGTCATTGTGAAATCTCAAAGTAGAGTATAATAGTATCATGATAGACACACAACCACATAGAAAGACACACACACACACACACACACACACATGCCCATGCATACACACAATTCCATACATCACTACACACATACAGGATAACTCGAGGAAAGGGACTGAACACCTTTACGTTCAGACTGAAGAGGTGCGGCATGTCTGAAGTATGATATGTCTTTGTCACACACATCAGTGCTCATCACACCCAACTGATTACGTCCACCATCAACACTGATGGTCACTGATGGTGAAATCTCGATATGGAGTAGACTCCTATCACCATAATTAGACACACAACCATATAGGAACATGCACACACACACATATGTCCATGCATACACCACAATTCTATACGTTACCACAAACATACAAGTAACTGGAGGAAAGGAACTCCACACTTCACGTCCAGACTGAGATGTTACAGGATGGTCAGAGGACAGCATGTCTTTACAATACACCTCAATGCTCACCACACTCACCTGATTTCATGTGCCATCATTATAGATGGCTACTGGAACTAAACTCTTGTACACTGTTTGGTCAAAGTCATTTGTTAAAAGCAGCTTCTGAAAGACTTATTTGGGTCAACCTGCCCAGGCGGGCGTGGCGAGACAGGGCCCCCCTCCTCACGGACAGAAATACCGCAATATGCCGGATCTAAAATCGCGGTCTTCGACGAATAACCGCATTTTTCCGATGGGGCCTAATACCGGTAACCGCATTTTTTAGGACCGCACCGAGGACCGGAATTTCGAAGCGGGCGAAAGCGGTTATGAGCGCCGGTATACCGACCTACAAACACGATATACGCGCCCGCTGTGAGGTGGGGGCCCTGTCTCGCCACGCCCGCCTGGGCAGGTTGACCCAAATAAGTCTTTCAGAAGCTGCTTTTAACAAATGACTTTGACCAAACAGTGTACAAGAGTTTAGTTCCAGTAGCCATCTATAATGATGGCACATGAAATCAGGTGAGTGTGGTGAGCATTGAGGTGTATTGTAAAGGCATGCTGTCCTCTGACCATCCTGTAACATCTCAGTCTGGACGTGAAGTGTGGAGTTCCTTTCCTCCAGTTACTTGTATGTTTGTGGTAACGTATAGAATTGTGGTGTATGCATGGACATATGTGTGTGTGTGCATGTTCCTATATGGTTGTGTGTCTAATTATGGTGATAGGAGTCTACTCCATATCGAGATTTCACCATCAGTGACCATCAGTGTTGATGGTGGACGTAATCAGTTGGGTGTGATGAGCACTGATGTGTGTGACAAAGACATATCATACTTCAGACATGCCGCACCTCTTCAGTCTGAACGTAAGGTGTTCAGTCCCTTTCCTCGAGTTATCCTGTATGTGTGTAGTGATGTATGGAATTGTGTGTATGCATGGGCATGTGTGTGTGTGTGTGTGTGTGTGTGTGTCTTTCTATGTGGTTGTGTGTCTATCATGATACTATTATACTCTACTTTGAGATTTCACAATGACTGGCAACTTATGTGTTGATGATACATGCAATCAATTGGGTGTGATGAATAATCCATATGGCATAAGTATTGGGATGGATGGCTACAACATGTCATCCGTTGCACACACTCTAACACGTCTGTCTGATGATTTTTGGCCAGTCATGTGTCATGTCTGTTCAACTTTTTCGTTGTCATGCTTGGTCTAGTTGCTGTGTCGAGATCGCTGTAGGCATAGAAATACACGTGTGTGTGCTTCTTTCTGTGTATGCATGTGTAAATATAGTGATACCTTCCTTCAACTCGTTTGTCTGAATATATGATGTGATGATCCTGCACTTATATTTGTGTGTGCTTATATGTGGTGACGTATGGATATCTTGGTGAGGACCTAGTATGAATATGTGAATTATGACATCTGTCTGATGACCAAGTGTCTACTGCTACTCATGGTACCTGGGGCATATGTTACTTTATGTCCGAAAAGGCTTAGGTGTGGGATAAACGTGGTGGTGCTGATGTGAACAGTTTTGTACCTAGGACACATGATACTGGATGGTAGAGATGTCCTGTAGTGTGAGATAAATGAGACGATGTTGATGTGAAGAATTTGGTACCTTGCACACATGTTACTGATGATTTTTTGGTTAGTCATGAGCCATTGGGGTTTTACACCACTTTTTCGTTGCCGTAATTGGGATGGTTGTTGTGTCGATATCACTGTAGGCATGGAAATGTAAGTTTGTGTGCGTCTATCTCTGTGTCTGTATGTGTGAATATTGTGATACATTACTTAAACTCATCTGTCTGGATGTATGATTTGCTGTAACTCCACTTAAGTTTCTTTGTGCTTGTGTGTGGAGACGTATGGATTTGTTGGTGGGGTCTAGTATGAATATGAGGGGTTCTGGTATCTGCTGATAGTCAAGTGTCTATTGCAACTCATGGTACCTGGAGGGCCACTGTTAATGAATGGCTGAAAGGGTTGTGGTGTGGATGAGACGTGTTGGTGACCTGATTGTTGATGGTACATGTAATCAATTGTGTCTGATTAACACTATTAATGGGATAAACACTGAGGTGTGTTGGCGAAAACATCTTTTGCACACCCTCTCTCTCTCGTCAGGCCGATGATATGTGAGAAGAGTTCTGTTTTTCAGTCAGTCATGAGGCAAGAGAGTTCTTCACCACTATTTCGTTTCCATGATTGGTGCAGGTAGTTGTGCTGAACTCGCTGTAGACATGGACATGTGTATCTGCGTCACTCTTTGTGCATGTAAATGTATGTATGGTGATACCTGGCTTTAACTCGTCTGTCTGATGATTTTTGTAACGAGAGTTCTGTCCAGTTAATCAGTGGTAACGACAATTCTGTCCAACTTCATCGCTTCCATGATGCTTGCTGTTGTTTATGTCGAACTCGCTGTATGGATGTACGTGTGTATGTGTTTTGTGTATACATCTCTCTCTGGGTATGTATGCGTAAATATGGTCAGACCTTCCTTTAACTCGTTTGTCTGGATGTAGGATGCGCAGTTCATTTCCTCCACTAATGTGTGTGTATGTCTTCTTCCTCTGTGTGAGTTCTATCTTGGTGCTGTTGTGTGTAGGCATGGAAATGTGCGTGTGTGCGTGGTTCCTCTGTGGATTTGAGTCTAAAATATTTGGTTATAGAATTATACCCACCATCAATGTGTGTTTCTAACCATTGTTTCAGGGCTTAGGCACTATCCCATTCCACTGTGCTGTTTACAGTTTACTGCTGTTTGTGTTGGCATACGAACTGTGTTTCTTACGTTTTTCACTATATGCACTTCGTGGTAAAAATCATTTAATGGAGATGGTGCTGAGGGGGTGTGTCAGAGAACCAAAGTACTTGGGTACAAACCCACAGTCAGGATATAGTGGCGTAGTATGGAGTCCACATTTTTTGTACAACAAATGTAGGTTGCAAAGGAGGCTAGCTAGATTTATTAGTGGAAAACATTCAACAAGTGGATGTGACTGGAAGGTATGAAGAGTGTTGGGATTGCTGTATATGGCGTATAATGATGTTAGAATGGATATTGGTAGAATAATTCTGAGTGGTGTATGGAGCCTAAGTTGGCCATGACCACAATCTGGCATTAGACGTTAGGTGATGAGGCCTGAGTGGATAAAATATCCAAACACGCACTTTCGCATACGAATGACCTAACAATTTACGACAGTTTAAGTATGGGCGCTATCTTCAGCGTAATAGAACTACATCTATGGTGACGTTTTGGAAACTTGTCAATGTGTAGGGATTTACTATGAAAAATGTGGGTTATGATGTCTGTTTGATGACCATGAAACTATCAGTTAGTGCATTATGGTAACTTTATCGTGTGTGATGTGTTTTTTTTCCCATACCTTTGTATGTGAATGAATTTTTAAAATTAGGTGTTTGTCGCGGCTATCTTAACATCCCAGTCTACCGTGTATTATTACTGGCACAGTGCTGTCGTTACACAGACAAATTTCAACGACCATCCAAAATTCTAGTATTTCCAGCGTATCAGGCTTTTTTTTCGGGCTCGTCGATGTCATTGTCATTAGAGGTGAGAAAGGATGTATGGCAAGGAACGGTGAGGAATTCGGCCATGGACTTTTGAAGGTCTCTTTCCCTGCATTCGTCTGGAGTGATTTCAGGAATCCAAGCACTCTTCCATTTCACTGTTCTGTTTACAGTTTGCTGCCGTTATTTTTGGGGTACGAACTGTTTTTATCAGGTTGTTCACTATATGTCCTTCGGGGCAAAAATCGTGATGATTGGATGTGCCAGAGAAGGAAGAACTTGTGTTACAAAACCACAGACAGACCTTGCTTGTATGTAGTGGTGTAATGTGGGATCCACAGTTTTTGGACTTGAAATGCGGTGTGCACGGGAAGGCAGCTAGAGTGTAAATATGGTGATTCCTTTCTTTCACTCGCCAGTCTGAGTGTAGTGTGTGTAGTTCATTTCCACCACTAATGTGTGTTTTGTGACGTATGCAGCTGTGAGTGAGCATCAAAAGTACGACATTGCCGCCTGTGTTAAGAAAGGCTCTTGAATCTACTCATGCCTTTATGGTACTAGGGTCGCATGTTACTGGATGGCTTGTGGCTATGTGGGTGATATGAGATGATGCTGATGTGAACAGTTTCGTACTTGTGCACTTGCTACTAGATGGTTAAGTTGGCTGAGTTGAGTGAGAGGCGAGGCGATGCTAATGTAATCAGTTTGGTACCTGCGGGGTAGCTGTTACCGATGGCTTTTTCTGGTTCCATTGTTAATGTGAAGTCCACAGTTTTTGGAATTGAAATGCTGTTTGCGAGGGACGGCAGCTAGAGTGTAAACATGGTGATATCTTTCTTTCACTCGTCTGTCTGCGTGTAGTGTGTGTAGTCAATTTCCACCACTAATGTGTGTGTGTGTGTGTGTGTGTGTGTGTGTGTGCCGCGCGTCTTTCAGTGTATGTCTCTCTCTGCGTATGTATGCGTAAATATGGTCAGACCTTCCTTTAACTCGTTTGTCTGGATGTAGGATGTGCGGTTCATCTCCTCCACTAATGTGTGTGTCAGTGTGTGTGTTTTGTGACGTATGTAGCTGTGAGTGAGGATCCACAGTACGACATTGCAGCCTGTGTTAAGAAATGCTCTTGAATCTACTCATGCCTTTGTGGTACTAGGGGCACATGTTACTAGATGGCTTGTTGTTATGTGGGTGATATGAGATGATGCTGATGTGAACAGTTTCATGCTTGTGCACATGCTACTAGATGGCAAAGATGGCTCATGTGTGTGAGAGGTGAGGCGATACTAATGTGAACAGTGTGGTACCTGGTAGCTGTTACTGATGGATTTTTTCTGGTTCCAGGGATAATGATACTATAGAAAAAGTGTGTATATATCCTCATCAAGTATTCTCACTGTTTGCTGTATATTATTTACAATTACCACTCGTGTTTCACCTACAGTGCCCATAGCTACATCCATTTGCCTTATACCTACCCAAATCCTTCCTAAAACTTATCCCTTAATGAGTGCTGGTGTGTTTTTTATGTATAGAGCAATATGTTGAGCTCAGAGACAAGAGACGATTGTGATATTAAAATTGTTCAACCGACTGGCTGACTGTTTGCTCCTCCCCCTCAATGCAGTATGAATGCTCGTTTAGGTCACGTTAGGCCTTCGTCTGTTTTGAATCTTTGCTTTTGAAAGTGTACACAACCATATAGTTGTTATCCTTAGAAGAGACCTACAGTTTAACGTGGAATCCGAGCCACAGAAGCGTTCTGTACCAGAGGTGAAGGTGGGTTAAGGGGCTTATGAAAATCACCGCCCAGACAGGGATTCGAACCGAAGGACCTTTCTATCTCCGGTCAGACGCCTTAACCACTTAGCCACTGTCGAGATTTAATGTTTATACGAATTCTTTCTTCCCTCGTGACATTCGAGTTTGAGATACACCCGTAAGTTGCTTGTCTATGTTATTCACAGCAATGTGTGACAGAGAGTATGTGTCACCCACATAAATATATTTCTCATCTCATAAACATTAGCAACGTTTAAAAGGTATACATGCTTTGGCATGGAATTTCATAACGTGTAAGGCAATAAATGGATATTAAGTGAAGACTCAGGTAAAGAAGGGGGGGGGGGGTAGGATGTGAATGCAAGAGAGGCCTATGACACACATGGAATCATAAGTATTGAATGATGTATTATATTGCAATAAAATGTATTTTAAAATTTCAATAAATCTGTAACATTTATCAAGAAATTATGTTTTTTATTTAACGAATCCCCTACCCAAATTTTTTTTATATTCCTTGAGTATGATGGATTAGTATAGTATTTTTATTACGAGTATGAAATACTAGAAATAAAAAGAGAACAGCGTTTAAAACTGACATATCACAAAAGGCGTGTTGAGGTAATAAGACAACTTGGAGTGGGTATAAAAAAAATGGCAGCTACAAATAAATGACCTTACATAATGTACAACGAACAGGACTTGTTATTTGAACCAATAATACTGTTTGCAGAAGGCAACAATAGTCGCGTTGGGTATCATTGAAAGACATGAAGCAGATGAAATAGAGCTCTGTGAGTGTATAAGTAACACATTGGTAATGAGGATGTTGGGATGAAATAAATATCACCGAAAATTCCATTAAATGTGATGTTAAGAGCAATAAGACAGTTGGAGTGGTAAAAAAAAATGGCTGTTAGATCCATAGAAGGAAATGACCTTACAAAATGTGTATGAGGTATAAGAAAAAGATGAGTGGGGGGGGGGGGGATTTTCAAGTAAGGACTTATTGGTGACAAATAATAGTATTTGCAGAAGGAAACAATTAGTTTTGCCCAAAAACTATGAAAATAAATAATTTTTGAAGTTAATTTATGGTAATTTAACAATCAAAGAATTAAAATACTTCAATATATCAATAACACATGACAAAATACTAGGAAGAAATTTCATAACGAACGTTAATAGCAAGCAAGTGGATTTCCTAATGTTATTCTTGATAGCGGTGTCCTGTGACGTCGCTAATTGTGCGCTGAAATAAAATGGCGTGTGATACTTCCACTGTTCGCCTGCGGGAGCGTTGTGTCAGAAATACTCAGATTGAGTGTCCTTGCTGTCGCGTCATAGGTTAGCGGTACATCCCAGAAATAGTCGTGCAAATTGAGGTCAGCGGTGATGACAAGCCGTGCGGTTGACAGGTGGCGGCGCGGCGGGGAGGGGAGGGAGGGTCCCCACACCACTCTATGACGTCATGGGGAAAACCACGCTTGAACTCTTATTAGGACACTACTGGCACTGCCTACCCTTTTCTCGAAGCGATTTGGGCCATGTTTGAACCTCAATTTCTTCGGTCGTATTTATGCTACATGTCTCAAATTTCTGTTAAGCATAGATATCAGCAATCTTAGCAAACATACTAAATTTTATTTCGATAGTGGTCTTACTTCGGTTGTTGTTAGGATGCAAACTACACAGATTTTGTCACTCACTTACTCACTGACTGACTGATGATCATCAAAACTCTAAGGTTCTTCCCGTAGCCGTGGAAAGCTGAAATTTGCTACACGGATACAATTTTACTCACTTACCAACAAACTCGAAAATTTCCATATATCTACCCCTTACCTACTCCTAACGTGAAATCGTTTCCTACCCTAATAACTTTATACACTTCAGATTTTAATTGTAGAGTGAGCTTACTAAGTTCAACTAATGTGTTAAATGTTACTTATTTGCCTTCTTATTTTGGAAGTAATTGAAATTCAAAATTTTATTTTGACCACGACACCCCGATATCAAAATCCCACTGTACCTCCAGCCATCCCAGAAACAAGTAATTTGGTACACATATATGA
>CM061920.1:82698916-82747101 GCA_031002005.1 Vandiemenella viatica
TATATAAAATACACAAAATTTAAACAGTAAACGAAGTCAACATTTTGACTTCACTTCCGAAAGAGATGTTTGCTCCGGGCTATGAGAGTTCTTATCTGCAGGGTAGTAGCTGGGCAATGCTATGAACTTGAAAGTCTAGCTAGCACAGTGTCCTTCATTGGCGATGTATAATTACCGAATGTACATGTCTGCCGCCACACATTGGATGACGGTCTTCTCTGCTATGGACCAGTGTAGCACAGTTCCTCAGATGTCGTCCTTTGCCTGAGCTCATCTGCTCAAACAAAATAGCGGGTGTCCGGATCCAGGTAGCAGCAACAGTCCCACTCACGAATAGACAGTCCAGAAATCACATCGTCCGAACGTGCTGGCTGGCCGGCATTGAATATCTCTTCCCTCGTTCGTCGTGCCACATGCAAAACAGAAAACTCTCGCCGATCACCCTGTTTGTCTACCTGGCAAGCACAAATCTCCCCTCCATTAGGCACTCACTATTCTCCCCTCGCTAATTCTAGGAACCGGCCTGCTGGCATTCCTCAGATCTGCCGCTCCACACTTGTACAATGTACACTGCGCCCAAACGCCCACTAAAATATTCCACATTTTAAATAATAAACATATAGTTTATTAATGTAACTAGCGGTCACAAGACGCGTTCGTTACAATATATGTGGAAGAAGCTGAATTTTCAGTTTGGTAGTTCTGTGAGTGACGATGATAAACAGTATTGTGCAGCTGGCGTTTAGAAATTAATGAAGAAGAATAACGTCTTTCTCCCTGTACAGTCATCCAGAAACAGAACAGAAATTCCAGAATTAGAGGCTACTGGAGGGAATGTATTGTACTGGAAGACAGAGGTAACAAGATATGAAGCAGATAATTGAGGTCGTAGGTTGTAATGGGGATGTTGAAATAAAGACATGAACTCATGATAGGAAAAGATGGAGGATAACATCAAACCAGTCTAGATACTAATGACATAAAAATTAACAATAATAGCATTCAAAACATCTTATGTATTGTACCTGTATCCTACTGGACATACAGTAGATTAAAGAGTGTAATTTTCAGCGTAAGTGGTTTTCAAGTAGGTAACATGGCTTTAGCCAAGGATATTCATGCGAATCTCAGTTGGTGGGATATATGTAAGATGTTTCGGATGAAATAGACTAGTGAGGTTAAATTGAGACTGAGCCACTAGATCTTTCAAAGGCTTTTGACCGAGTGAGCCATGGTGGTAAATAAGGTAAGAACTATTGGATTGGATGAGAAAGTGATTTTCTGGGTAGAAGAATTTTTAAAAGGTAGAAACCAGAAAATAAGGGTAGGAAATGCAGTATCAAAAGAAGTAGAAGTAAAAATGGGAGTGCCACAGGGAAGCGTATTGGGACCATTGCTATTCGTTATTCTAATGAATAATTGTGTTGATTGCTTACTATCAGAAATTATATTGTTTGCAGATGACATAATGTTATATAAAGGATCAAAACGGTAGACGATTTTAAACAGCTGCAGGGTGATCTGAACAGGATATCTAGTTGGGATGATAAACATGGGATGAAGATAATTGCAAAGAAGTGTCAACCTGAAGTATACAAATAAAAATCTAAAGATTGATAATGATTATAAGGTGGGAAAAAAATTCTTGTTGAAGATTAAATACGTTGGCAAGCTTAACTGGGCAGGACATATTGGACAGGTAGTAGGAAAAGGTTTCAAAATTCTGAACTTGTTGGAGAGAATGATGAGGGGATGTATGAGAAAAGTAATGGAATTGGGTTACAAAACTTTGGTCAGACAATTGCTGGAATATGGTAGTGTGGTGTGGGACCCACATTTTGAGAATTAAATACAGGAGTTGGAGAGGGTGCCGAAAAGGGCTGCTAGATTTGTTTCTGGAAATTACCGCAGAACGCAAACAGTAACAGATATGATAAAAGAACTGGAATGGGATGCATTGGAAGACAGTAGGAAGGTTAAGTGGGTCGTGGTAGTGTACAAGGCGTATATTGGTGACTAGGCATGGAACGATATTAGTGTAAGAATGAAAAGTAATGCATGGAAGGGAAAAGATGACCATGACCACAAGCTGGCACTCGATTTCAGGCACCAGGGTGTAGGGAAACTCTCTTTTTTAGGAAAGAGTGTCAGGGATTGGAATAAGTTACCAGATGAATAATTTACCAAAGACGTTGAAAGAATTAAAAAAATTGTAGAGAGCAAATGTAGGCGGGTGTAGGAAAGGGAGAAGATGGTGGGAAATGGCCACCGGAGCGAGCGCTCCGTTGTAATTTTAATTAAATATTGTACTGTACATGGTGCACTTGCTGTGCAGGTTTTTTGAGTCTGGAGGACGAGGTGGTTCCCGGCAACATGGGCCTCAAGGACATGGTGGCTGCTCTGCAGTGGGTGCAGAGGAACGTGGCCAGCTTCGGAGGAGACCCCCAAGCAGGTGACGCTGGGAGGGCAGAGCGCGGGCGCCGGAGCCGTCGGTTTGCTGTTACTCACACCAGCCACTGAAGGTAAGAAGTGCTCAAACTCGGCGCGGGTCTTTATTCGATTACAATATAAAAATCTTTCAAATAGATTTGACTATAACGTATAGTAATAAAACTCTGTGATATTGGGATAGGCTGTCTTGTATGGCGAACTTAAGTTGTTCCAATGCTCGTTTTAGTATAGAAAGCAATTTCCGGATTATTCCCCTAATGATTTGCTACGTCTAACGTTTCAGCGGATTTTTGATCAGGGTTTACTATCTTTGCCTCCATTGCCGGGCAGCACTTTGTACTTATATTTTACCTCTGAGTACTGGGTTGCCTCTTCTGCCAGGTCCACCGTACCGAAGTCCACCCTTTCCGCGTTTCATGCCGTTGAACCCTTGAATTTGATAAAGTTGTGTGTCGTTTCCAGAACAAAGACTTTATCTGGCCTCCAAAGGGAGAACTGCTCCACTCGTAGCCGTTAGTCCCCCTCTGAGTGTCAGGTTTAGTTCTGGCTGCCTGATCCTCGGTCTAAAAGGAAATAGATTGACCGAGCCAGAAGCATCTGAAATCGGAAGATTACTCATGAACACCAGCTGTTCGTGGGCAGGAAGAAGTGGATAGTGCTCGTTACCAAAACCCGGTAGACTGTAGCCGATGAGTCATGATTATGATGTTGGGATATATCGCCAAATGGCATAGTTGCTAATGAAGTCACAATTCGCTACGTAAGGCATCGCCTCACTTTGTCCATTGGCCGCAGGTCTCTTCCAACGTGTCATCATAGAGAGTGGTGGTATGCTCACTCCGTGGGTGATCAGGGAAAACCCCAGGGAAACAGCTTTCCGTCTGGGCGCTGCCCTGGGCTTCGAGACGGACGACTCCCAGGAACTGGTCGACTTCCTGCGCACTGTCGACGCGGCAGATCTCATCGTCGACTTCAGCCTTATAGAGACTGAAGAGGTAATTTAAGAATACATCATTAATTCCTGCTGGACACTACTTATTTTGGCTTGTCTATAAACTAATAAGATACTAATGACAAGGTAACAGTAACATCGTAATATTCGGACTTATTAGGAGTGTGCAAAGAAACTCTCTGGTGTTTGGTTAATTCCTCTGTTAAATGATTCCTCAGACCATCTTTGTTCATGATTAATTGACTTTCGGGTTATGCCGCGTTGTTTATTTCATTACCTGAGCTTTCGGCTGGTATCCTCCAGCCTTCGTCAGAGATACTGTTTATGTTGACATACCAACGAGCGCCAAGCATCGCAGAGTAAAGGGCCGCTATCTTCGTTGATGTTGTTGGTATTTTTTAAAATTTCTGCTGCCTCTTTCACCCGTCGGAGCCACCACTGGTCTTCTCTCCACAGTAGCCTCGTTTCTTGAAATTTTATTTATGGAATCATTCGAGATGAGGTGCTTAACAACGCACGCCTAAAACCTACAAAGTGGATCCGTTACGTTGATGACACCTTTGTCATCTGGCCTCACGGTAAGGAGAGTTTGCAAGAGTTCTTATACCACCTGAATAGTGCCCACCCAAGAATTCAGTTCACTATGGTTGTGGAAGAAAATGGACAACTGCCATTTCTCGATGTTCTTGTTCACAAGCGAGGCGATGGACGTTTGGGTCATACTGTGTATCGCAAGGCGACCCACACTCATAGGTATCTGCACGCCATGTCGCACCATCATCCGGTAACGAAGAGAGGCGTATCACTCAACTTAAGAGCTAAGACAGTATTTGACTCGGAAAGTCTGATTGAAGAAATGGGGACACTTACAAAAATATTCCGAGCCAACGGCTATAGTGAATCCGACATCAGAAGGGGTTTAAGACCCAAAAAACCTATGGGAGACGTCAACTTATCCCATGATATTAATGTGCCAACAAAATTCCCCTGTCTCCCATACATACAGGGTATCACAGACCGGATTGGGAAACTGTTAAAGCGGGTGGAGTTGCGAATAGTATATAAGGCTAACTGCAAACTTGGTCAGTCACTGACAAAGGTAAAAGACATATTACACCCACACCAGCTTATGGGTGTTTACGAAATCCTCTGCAGCTGTGGCAGTGTTTATATCGGCGAGACAGGTCGCACTGTGGCGGAGAGACTTACATCTACATCTACATATATACTCTGCAATTCACAAAATTGTGGGTGGCAGAGGGTGCTCAGCACCAAAGCTAATCTCTTTGCTGTGCATTCCAATCCCTAATGGTACGAGGGAAAAAAGAATTCATGTAAGAATCAGTCCGGCACCTTATTTCTCTAATTTTATCTTTCCTGTCCTTCCGACTCAAATAGGTTGGTGGAAGAAGTATTTCACTACACTCAAAAGTGAAAGTGGGAGTACGCATGTTTTCCAATAAGTTTAAACGAAACGTGTGTCGTCTATCTACCAGAGACTCCCAACCTAATCTATTAATCAGTTCTGTGACGCTTTCATAAGGACTGTAGCAAGCGGTCACGAATCGAGCGGTTCTTCTCTGTTCTTTCTCTATACTTTCGATCAATCCCTTACGAAACGGGTCCCAAATGGCACAACAATAATCCAAATGTGGACGCACAAGAGATTTGTACGCTATCTCCTTTGTTTGTTCATTACAATTTTTCAAGATTCGACCTATGAATCGCAGCCTAGAATTTGCTCTACCTACTAACGAATTAATGTGTATGTCCCATTTCATGTTCCTTTGTACTGTTACTCCCAAATATTTCATAGAATCGACCATACCAATAACTGAACTGTTTACCTCGTATTTATGAACAATCGGATTCTTTTTGTTAGTTATGCTCATTGTCTTGCACTTTTTACAATTTAGAGTAAGTTGCCACTCAGCGCACCAAGCCAAAATAATATCCAGATCGCGCTGAATTTCTAAGCAATCGGCCAAATTTCTTACTTCCCTATAAATAACCGCATTATCAGCAAACAATCTAAAAAGGCTTTTCACTTTGTCTCCGAGATCGTTTATAAAAATTAAGAAAAGAAGTGGTCCTTGAGGTACACCCGATGTAACATCTAGATTAGTACAAATAAGTAATAAAAAGACCCCGTTTGCTCACGAGTACAAAGTTAACAATTCAGTTGTTGACACGGTCGATTCCCTGAAGTATCTAGGCGTAACAGTACAAAGCAACATGAAATGGGACTTGCACATAAATTCCATCGTAGGCAAAGCTAATTCTAAACTACGTTTTATAGGTCGTATTTTGAGAAGCTGCAATGCTCATACAAAGGAAATAGCGTACAAAACACTAGTGCGTCCGCATTTGGAATACTGTTGTGCAATTTGGGATCCGTATCGCAAGGGATTGATTGACACGTTAGAGAAAGTACAGAGGAGAGCCGCTCGATTCCTGACCGCTAGTTACAGTCCTTATGTGAGTGTCACAGAGCTGATACGTGGGTTGGGCTGGGATTGTTTGGCGGACAGACGACGTCGTTTTCGTTTAAATTTGTTGGAGAATATGCGAAAATCTCTAATTTACGAGTGCAACGAAATTCTTCTTCCGCCAACCTATTTGGGTCGCAATGACAGAAGGGATAAGATTCGAGATATAAGATGTCGTACTGATACATTTATGTATTCTTTCTTTCCTCGTTCTATTCGGGATTGGAATACTCTAAAATAGGATTGGTGCTTAGCACCCTCTGCCACCCACAGTAATTGTGAATTGCAGAGTATAGATGTAGATGTAGATGTAGATTAGAAGAACTTTCTCCTTCAACGACAACATACTGCGACCGACCAGTTAGAAAATCCTTTATCCATTCACAAAGCTGATCCGATATACCGTACGCTCGAAGCTTCGCTAAAAGGCGGTTGTGTGGCAAAGAGTCAAAGGCTTTCTGGAAATCTAAAAAAATTGCATCTACTTGTTAACCTGCATCGATAACTTTCATTACGTCGTGTGTAAATAGGGCCAGCTGTGTTTCATATGATCTTTTCTTCCGAAATCCGTGTTCATTTGTTGTAAGCAAAAACATATCCGCCACTACAAATATAATAACAGCGACAAATCCGCCGTAGTCCGTCATGCTATTAATACCGGGAATGAAATAAAATTGGAAGAAACTACTGTGGAGAGAAGACCAGTGGTGGCCCCGACCGACGGGTGAAAGAGGCAGCAGAAATTTTAAAAAATACCAACAACATAAACGAAGATAGCGGCTTTTACTCTGCGATGCTTGGCGCTCATTGCTTTGTCAACATAAACAGTATCTCTGACGAAGGCTGGAGGATACCAGCCGAAAGCTCAGGTAATGAAATAAACAACGCGGCATAACCCGAAAGTGAATTAATCATGAATTCCTCTGTTGTTTGTTACAATATTATTAATTGTATAACATTCGCGATGAATATTCTAAATGACAACTGCTGTCGTTACATGAGCCACTGTGTTAATGCTTCCGCGCTACTTCCTAGTCCAACAATTCATACTCCCCTCTACAATTATTGTTCATGGTGGTGAATTAATAACACTGCACTACATCCCACCCGCCTTCAAGCGGCGCCGTTCGCAATTATGGTGATTCCCAATATTCGTCGCTGTTGTGTTGGTTTACGGATTCAATTGATTCAATTTTTATTTTCTACATGGTGTTTTGGTGGACTATTCCTTGCGTGTTTTACTTGCGGACAGAATTCAATGTAAGCAGTCTACAAGGTCGGCTAACTTGTGTCAGAAAATGGAAAAACATATCAAATGATGAAATTAAAATCATGTCCAACATCCTTCGTATTGTCAATAAACTGTTCCTCAGTTGCCAGACTTTACTAAATTCTTTAACTGCATGCTAACACACGGGTGCCCCGCAGTTACGGCTCTGCTTCAATGCTTTGCCGGTTATCTGCGATGTCGCCATGTTTTGGATTTAAGGAGGTGTGTATTATTCGTTAAATTTCATTATATGATATAGATTAAGCCACATATGTTTCTATGATTACTTTTGTCTGTACTGTTCTTGAAGCGGATTTCTTCCGAGGAATCATGTAAGGTTTTATCGAACTATTAATGGAAAGGAAGCAGTTTATATCCATGAATTTCAAATATGTTCAGATATATGTGACATTTATTTAAAAATGTAAAAGGTCAATAATTAGTGCAAGAAACTTCCATATACCCACTACGTTAGATCAGTGTTTTGTTTAATAACGTAATGAAACATGTGCGCTATTTTAACAATAAGTAATTTCATACGCAGTTACGCAAAAACAGCAATTTAGGAAGTCATTAATATAAGGAACGTTCAAATAGAAACGAGCCAGAGTCTGGAATGTGAAAACCGGTGACAGAATGGTAATATCTTTGCGTCAGTAACTAAGAGGGTTTCCGACAAGAGCGTGGAAGTCCACATATCCGCCGCTAGAGGGTCACGAGTGCAAGTCACGTGACTACAAAGCTAGCAGAAGCATGCGTCAGTCGTCCAGCGCTCTTCTTTGACAAAACGGCAACCTTCTGATAGACTTTCTGCGCGGGGCAACAGTGAATGCCCGGCGTTACTCGTAACAGTTGACCACCCGTCGCCAACTCAAAACGACCAGGCAAGCTCACCTGTGGGATCATTCTGTTGCACGACAATGGAGGGCCTCGTGCAGAAATTCATGTGGGAGGTTCTCGGTCACCCTCCATACAGTCCAGACCTCTCTCCCTACGAGTACGCCATTTTTGGTCCTCTAAAATAGGTTCTGCATTGCAAACGATTCACCTCGGACGACGACGTCAAGCAGTACGTGTGGAACTGGTTCACATCGCAGCCCCAGGAATTTTACGATACAACCATTCGCCGCCTTGTGTCGCAGTGGGACAAGTGCCACAACAGCCAGAGCCAATACTTCTGAAATACAGGAACTGGTTTCTGTTCCTAGGCATCCGGCTCATTACTTTTTGAACCAGTCTTATAGATTAAACAAATTTCTGTGATCCATATTACTCTCAGCACTCATTGAAAGATTAACAATGGTTTATTTCTGACTGCC
This sequence comes from Vandiemenella viatica, assembly GCA_031002005.1. Lineage (NCBI taxonomy): Eukaryota > Metazoa > Arthropoda > Insecta > Orthoptera > Morabidae > Vandiemenella > Vandiemenella viatica. The sequence continues at coordinate 82,707,398 of CM061920.1, forward strand.
TGCTTCGATAAACACGGTAATAAATAAAATAACAATGGCACGCCTAAGAAACAAAAATAGTTGACGATAGTGGTAAGAGTAGGTTTCACTGATTTGCTAAACCGGACCAATCACTTTGCAGTGATCTCTCGGTTCTTTAGTAATAACGTTTCATTCTCTCCTGTCAGCAAAGCACAGTGATATCATTCCTGCCCTGGGCGCCGGTGGTCGAGCCTGACGTAGAGGGCGCTATCCTGACGGCGGCACCAGCAGAGATGCTGAAGGCCGGCCTCATGCACCAGGTGCCCATCCTGACCGGAGACACGTCCGGAGAAAACGGTGAGTCCCCTGTTACAAGTCCAGCAGGTAACGTGCCACGATGCTGCGCTGAAAATTGCTACTTCCTACGGAAAACACAAAATACGGGAATTAGAACTTGGTTCCCCAACTTGATGTCCAAAATATATGTTTCGCAAACAGAGGAATACGATGTCGGTCAGCAGAAACCTTAAAAGCTACTCAAGTCAGTTCCTTTCATGTAACAATAACAAAATCTTTCGTTTACAAAGCTTACATAGCGTAAGGAAACAAGGTTTCCCTACATATATGTATATTTCTTTTCTTTATTTTCTTAATCCAATGTTCTTTTTTAATTTTAATGTGTTAGAAGTATGAAGCAGACCGTATGTATTTAAGAGATTGTTCAAGCACCTCTAACCATGAATGTTGGTGAGGTAGGGTATCTTTGTTTATTTTGTTGTTGTAAAGATGAATATATGGCGGAGAAAGCAAAAAGAAGTATCTCGCTTTATTCGCTAACAGTAATCTGTGAATTATTGTAAAAACTTTAATGTACAATAATTGTGTGCGAAAAGTAAGCGATGTAAAATTGTGAACTATTAAATAGTTGTATTAATAAAAGAAAGAAAAAAGGGAAGTATTTTCAGTTGAAGATCTGTAGTAAATAATCTAGTGAATCATAAGTTGTGTGTTTTGTGCAAGCAGTACGAAATTAAGAGAGGTGTAAAGTAAAAGAAAAAAACAAATACGTTTACAATAGGAAAAAGGAACCTGACCTACCTCACACAGGAATTGCGACCTTCATGCAATTCAAAATCTAGATTTTTTTTTCCATATGTAAATGTATTTTCAAATATGTGGATTAGTGTAGACGAAAATAGACATACATTATCAATGAATCAGTCGTAACCAGCTAAGTAGACCTCAGTGTTGAACTGGTTTTTAGAGTTATTTCAAGTTGAATTCCAAGTCATTAACAATAACTGTCTAATGAATCGTGAAATTTTAAAATAAAAAATTTTAAATTATTTTATTCTGTTAATATATGTATTTAAAACCAAATAAGAATTTTACAATGCCGTAGATAACTCAGTTAAGAAGCTTGGCGTGATATTAAGACTTGTTTGTGGAACAGGACAGAGCGTGCTGGAGGATCCCGCCATGGTTGAGAACCTGAGGGATCAGTTCTTGCTATCGGTGGCGCCTTGCCTCAGACTGAATACCTTGGAGGAGAGACTGGAGGCCGCATCCCGCCTGCAAGAATTCTACTTCGGCAACGGCTCCGTCACAGTGGAGGACCCCTGGCCACTCGTCAACGTAAGATAAGTCGCCACTGCTAGCAGAAGATACAAATACCTCATTCATTTTAGATTGCTTGACTGAAATTAACTTCAAGGTCAACCTGGATGATATGCACGTCCAACGGGAACAATGGCGTACGTGAAATCCGCCAGAAGCTGTCCATCAGCTCTTTCGGGTGGGGATTGTCCGAAGTGCTCATAGCGCTCGAATTTTTTCAATCATGTGGAGTAATAATTTGATTTAGTGAGGATTCCTGTCGCCTAAGATGAACATCCCCGTTACGAAAACAGCCTACAAGACACAAACAAAAATGATGCACATTTGTTTCTTCTGGAAGTTAGCTGCGAATCAATCAACTTTCTTGAACACACAAATACAATGCTTGCCTCTGAAACTGAAGTGGTCTTGAATTTCAACTACCAAAGGGCAGAGGTCTGTTGAACTCCGATGACACTCAATTCAGACATTATGGTGTCTTTCTAGAGCCTCAGTTACCTTTTAGTCACCGTACTACGCATATTCCGCAACCGATTAAGACATGGCAGAAATGCAACAATATTACAGATTCTGTAATGATACCATAATATTGATTCTTGCAATCGCCACCCGTTTTAATGCTATGGACTAGTTGTAATATGATGGAAGACCGAAAATGGAGTTATTTCTGAATAACCATATGAAAAGGAGTCTGCTATGGAGAGCTTTGGGCAGTGTTTAGTTGAAAGTGACAACGTCTAGTTTCGACAATCAGCAAGCAATCGCGTAACAGTCGAGATACATTATTCAAGTTATTGACCAGATGGAAACGAAACGTGCGCGTGGAATTATTACGAGGTTAATAAGGATTACTGTTATGATTGAAAAGAATTTCAGTTTAATATTCTGTATGAACATACCAAATATCGGCAGCTTTTCGAAGGTTTAATTCCAAACATTTCCAGCTGGACTATGTTGTCAGAAATCCTACTAGTTTTTATAGCAGGTCATTCTGTAAAGATGCACAGAAGTGATCAGTTTCGTCGTCCCTTCAGTTTACCAGCCATACCAAAGTTTTCAAATTTCCATTATATTTATAAACTCATACTCTTTGAGCAACAATATCAAAGTGTTTACGTAAAAATTAAATCTAATGTCAACTAATCAATCACGATATTCGTCAGTGATTATGGTATTAATTATTTCCCTTTTTCAGATATACAATGATGTTTGGTTCTTCGAGCCAGCAAACACCTTTGTGCGATACGTCACCAACACGACAGATCTGCCGGTATACTACTACGAGTTTGATTACCGGAACGAACGCATGAATGGTACCGCGTACGGTGTGTATAATCATTTTTATAAGCAGGAATTATATATTGCTATAAGTCCAATTTTAAAATTTTCAAATTTTTCTCTTATTTGGCGATGCAAATCTTTATGTTCTTTGTCAATCCATTATTAATTACCGTCCCCGTGTTTATAGGATATGCACCATGTTCTTCTTGCCTGGAGAGTCGATAGGTTGCAGGTCATTCTTGAAAGTTTCAGTCTGTTGACGCTTTTCTGCCTCCTTAGGCTCTCCTCACTCCGCCGACCTGCTCTACCAGTTCCTCCGTAACGACACTGTTCAGCTGCTGGACCCCGCCACAGTGGAGGCGCAGGTCAGACTCACGCTGGTGCGACTCTGGACAAACTTCGTCAAATACGGGTAAGAAAACACAATTCAACCCACCCAGTGTCTAGCTGTTTAAATTAATTCCCAGCCACTATCCTTTAAAACAATGTCCAGTGTAAATAGGCCGCTATTTGCTACGCTATTGTTGCTGGTGATTCGAGATCAAGTACTAGATTCTGCCACCAGTTATCAACCTTCTGAAATAAAATACAGTGTTTAGTGGAAACGTGGAAAAGTAGTCATCAAATCGCCTTGGAAGTCACGGAAAAGCAGACCAGATCCTCGGGTGGACTCTTATTTGGTAGTACCCAACCGATGGCTTATGAAGAGAATACAAAAAAAAAAAATCTTTTCCATTGTTTATAGATGGGTAACAGAGCGTTAGATAAAACAAAATCTCACGCGTTGTACGATCGCTCTATTGTTCTTTTTATCTAATTAACGACACAAAAATTCATATAATTACACCATTCTTTTAAGATATCTATTGCTTAAAATCTTAAGAAATACATTATACTTTAATTTCTAGTAATAACGGTTGCACAAAATATCTACTTTTACTTTATCACTTCATTTTCATCTCTCAAGGCCAAGTGTTGTGTACTACATTGGAATTAGCTGACGAAAATTGTTGGAAGTTTAATGTGAAATAATACATTCCTATGAATCTGCTCTATAAACTCGGTCACCAGGCTTCCAGAGCTTAAGTTTGCCGTAACACTACTAATTTTAAAAAAGGAATAGAATAATTCTCATTCAAAACGTATCAGCAAACGTACGTGCAATATTTAAAAAAGGTATTTAAGGGTTTTTGCCTTGACTTTATCAAACACCAAAATGACCTTATAAACAGTTCACTACGAAGTTATCAACAATCGTAATACAAAATATCGAATTTGTAAATTATATTACCTTATTTCGGGAACTGTTCTGGTAGTTAACTTTAATATTTCATATGTAAAATTTTCTTTTAAATTAACGTGCGTGTATTATTGTAGTTCGTACTATAATGCGAATTAATTCCTCAAACCAAACGTATTTTTATTTTTTATTTTGATTACATTTTCAAAAACTATCTACAATGTGGTGGTACACAGTCATTGTAAATGTTTTAATAAAAAAAATTTCGTCTGAGATCCTCTTCTTGCAGGAACCCTACTCCAGAGGCGGACCCTGTCCTGTGGGAGCCCTACGACCTGGAGACCCGCAACTACCTGCTCATCCAGGACACCTTCAGCATAGGATACAACTGGGCCGGAGAGCGGATGGACTACTGGGCCGAAAATGTTCCTTTCTAAGTCCAGTACACTGTTGTAAATCATGACTCAATAAAATTTAAGCATCAATAAGGGATCCTTTGAGTTTTTATGATCATAGAACGTTCCGGTATTACTGCTTCTACGTACTTAAAATACATCCCTTCATCATTTTTTTTTATTATGGCTTTTCGCCTCGTCGACGTCGAGGTCATTAGAGGCGGGACGGGACTAGGGACAACGAACGGGAAGGAATTCTGCCATGGCCTTCCTCCCGAATATGTGGCCCGTGCGTTAACCATTCACCCACCTTGCTCGGTCATCAAAATCGCTCTAAGTTAGCGAGTCCAAGGACATCGTGCAGAAATCTAAGTCAACACAGTATATACGAGATGTGTTCAAAAATTTTTTGCTGTTATTGCTTTATTGCTGTCCCCTTCAAAGTACTCTCCTTTACTATTAATACACCGTTGCCATCGTTTCTTCCAGTTTTGGAATGCCTCCTGGAATGCAATTTCTCCGTTGGCGCGCAATTCTCTCTTCACATTGTCTTGAATTTCTTCTATGGTCTGGAAACGACGTGCTTTCAAAGTGGTTTTCAATTTTGGCAAGAGAAAAGTCTGCCGGAGCCAAATCTGGAGAATAGGGTGGTTGAGGCACAATGGGAGAGCAATGTTTTGCCAGATAATTCGTGACAAACAACGATGCTTGAGCGGGTGCGTTGTTGCGTTGTCATGGTGCAACATCCACGACTGATTCTCCCACAGTTCAGGCCTTTTCCTACCCACAGCATCTATCAATCGTGTCAGAATTTTATTTTAGACTTCCTTGTTTACCGCTTGACCACGTGGTACAAATACATGGTGCACAACGCCTTTGCAATAAAAAAAAACACTACGATCGGTACTTTGATGTTCGACCGACTCATCCGCGCTTTCTTTGGTCGAGGAGATCCTTACCCCACCCATTGTGAAGACTTCCTCTTCGTTTCCACATCATACCCATAAAACCATATTTCATCGCCTGTTATGATGTTCTTGAGGAAGTTTTCGTCATCATTTGCTTTTTCAAGCAACTCCTCAGAGATCCTAGCTTGATTCTCCTTCTCGTCATCCGTCAACAAGCGCGGCACCATTTTTGAACTGACAGGATGCATTCCAAATTTTTCTTTCAATATGTGAGTACAAGATGCTACACTTATGCCAACTTCTTCAGCAACCTCACGGACAGAAAAACGGTGATTTTCACGAATCACAGTGCTAACCCTCTCAACATGGTGGTCTTCTGTTGATGTGGAGGGTCGACCAGATTTTTGATCGTCGGTAACCGAACTCCTGCCCTCCTTAAAGTGCTTAAACCATTCATAGCACTGCGTTCGGCTCATACACTCATCCCCGTATGCTTGTTTAAGTATTTGAAGTGTTTCAGTAAAAGTTTTCCCAAGTTTAACACAAAATATCACACAGATGTGTTGCTCCTCCAATTCCTTCATTCTCGCTTTCTCACTAATCCGATGAGCACTCTCGCACGACCTCACTCAACTGGCTGTGACTCGTAAACTAATGCAACGACTGGAGTGCGGCAAGCGGCATTCTCTTGCCGAGAAATGCCGCTATTGTGCACGGAAGTCAGAGAATTTTATCTGCAGCCGTTGGCGCGCTATTTAATAAGTTCATTCTCCTTTTGAACACGCCTCGTATGTTCATTATTATCGTTTGTAGTCGAAACTCCTGAAGATGAGAATCTTAATGATGACAAATAATGTATCATTTACAAAGTTTACAAGTCATTGTACAGAAATGGATAACAGTCAATGGAGCTACATAATTGAATATCGTATCACAAGAAATAGAATGTTATCCACTAAAATCTAACAACTTTTAAACTTAAACTGAAAAAGATCCATTTTACTCTGTGAATGAACTGTCTTCTTGGAGTTTGGTAACTAAGGATGACTGATAAAATACTATATATTTGGTGCATGGAAGGGGAAGGTAACAAAGTTGTTTACAGTTTCTAAAATGAAGTATGGCTTTTCTTTGTGTTGAAACCGTCTATAAAAGAAGCAATAGCATTATCTGGAAATTACATTTGTATATTGCAACTAACTTCGGATAATATGTATTTGAAGCTTACAATGGAAACTAATTAATCGATTATCAGTCGTTGATTTGTTAATAATTGTATGTACTGTGTCTCATCCCCGAAAAAATGTTCGCGCATGGACTCAAAACGAGCATAGTTATTCTAATCTATCACTCTTTTGTCGTCTGTTTGTTGCGTACATATTTTTCATTAAAATCGTGACGCAGATTTCTGATAGAGGCAGCACTTACACCAAATTAATGCTTAATATAGTAATCTAAGCTTGTCTACCAGCTTTAAGCCATTTTCATGTTTCTAATGCAGTTTCCTTGGGCATTAATTCTTGACATTTTGCTTTTATGATGGTTTTCCTCATTGGAAGGAAATTTCTTACTTAAATCTTTCCTTTTATTGATAATTAATTTGTTACACTATTTTTCAGCCTATACAAATTTAGTCTATATTTCTGTATAATATAATACGAAAAAACAGATGAAGCAACCGGACAACAAAATAAAATGTTAAAAGTGACTTATTTCGATCATTTGACACGCACACTTCCTTCTGATGTTTGGGACTCGTGACTTGAGCAACGGTGCCAAAACCACAAGTAAAACATCAGTTGTGACTGATATAGTGAAACACTGTCAGTTACAGCTATGCTATATACCAATCTCACACTCATGAAAAAGGACTAGCGCATATTCTCCAAACTAGAAAACAATTATTGTGCGATATATATATATAACTATGTTATAAAATAATGTTAAAATAAGTAAATTAAACAAATAAATAACATAACTGAAACCGGTCACTTTCGGTTTAAGTCAGACTGTCGCTCACGATAACAGAACTCTTAGCTAGACGCGGATTCCTGTCTCCAGCTCGAAAAAGAATTCCATTTATTTATTATGTCTATTAAACTAAACTCAACAATAATTAATTTAAATTTGTTGGAGATGACCCATATTAGTCAAGATGAGAATGGCAGTACGACGACACCTCACGTTACTCTCAACAGTAAATGGTGAAGAACTAATTTGCATGCCAGAACTTTGTTTCGAAAAACCAGTAACACCTTGATGTTTGTCACAGAACACATTTGAAAAATTTCATGTCCTCCCTGAACTCTACTACAAAGAATTTTTATTTTCTAAATTAATAATTTCAATTAAGTTTATTTCTTTGGTTTTGTGAATTTGTATTGACACTAGTTGATAAAGTTCATTAATTTTTATTTTATTGAACCTAAATAAATATGTTTACATTTAATCATAAATTTGTGGGTTTTCAATTATAATATGATAACGTTTCCCAGCCTTTCCCTGTAAATCGTTATTTTATACAAGTTTATGTTCTGTTGCTTATTGATTGAACCAACTGATGTCCAAAGAGACACTTCAGTTTTCCGAGCAATGGCAATGTATGCCTAGAAAATTAGGGATAGCACCAATTCTATAAATCATAATCACCCCTGATAAAGAAAATTTCAAATGCTTCCCACCTATTGGGCTGTTATTAATACAATGTTCTACAATTACTCGGAACTCCAATTCATCAATCACTGATAACAGTTTCATTAGCGGATATAATGTTGAGCTACAGGGCGTTCGCCGGAAAACGCAACCCTCCCAGTCTGTTGCCGTCGGCAACTTGCTCGGACAGCGGTGCCAGCAGTTTCCGCCACGCGGCACCGTGAATCACCGCACTGTTTAACACCTCCGCTGCCCCAACAGTACAGTGCAGTGACACTTACATTGTTAAGAACGGTTTCTTTGCATTGTAGCTAGGTTGTGACTTCAGTCTCTTATTAATCAGTGTTGTGAATAAACGTTTCTTTGCGGTTTGGCTGGTTTGGGGCTTCATACTCTTACTAATCTGTACCGTGTTTGAGTGTGAGTAAAATTATGGTACGTTACAGTTTGCAACAAAGAATATTTCTCTACGATACATATGTGAAGAAGAAGTCGTTTAAAAAGTGTCGCAGTAAATTTCGTCGCGAATATCCTGGCGCTTTACTGCCAGCTAAATCAACAATTCTGCGTCTGGTTAAAAAAGTAAGAGAAACGGGTTCATTTTTTAACAAAAAGAGACTGTCGGTCAACCGTATTCTCACAGAGGAGAAAATTGACGATATCGCTTTTCGACTAGAACAGTCACCCAAAAAATCATTAAGTCAGTTAGGGCAGCGTGTGTCTCGAAATATGTTCAGAAGATGTGAAATGTGCATTACACAAGAGTGTCAACACTTCCAGCATCTTTTATAAGGTAAGCTAATGAATTACGTCACATTTAAATGCTTAGCACATACAAGTTTATGAAGCGTAATTATTATGAAATAGTCCGCGGCCGACGGTCGAACAATGCCGGGAGCTGAACGCTCGCTCGCCGCGAGCAGTTTCTTCCTTGTAGCGCTAACAGTGGGTTGCGTTTCCCGGCGAACGCCCTGTATAATGAAATATTATTTTCACAAATCATTTCTCAATTATTAAAATCATCTCCACACAAGATCTGTGGCAATAGCCTTCCTAATTATTATTTTTCCCCATTTTTTTCCAAATTACGTTTATAAAACTTACGTATTTGTTCGTAATCTGCATTTGAGATATAAAGATTCTTATGAAATGTATTTGATGATTTTCTAATCACTTACAAGTTGACGGTCCTAAGTAGTGTTTCATCAGATAACCTACTTTTGTATAAATTACTCATGTCTGTGAAGAAAAGTAACGTTGTCATAGAAATAGTTCGTTAAATACAGTTATATTGGCTAATATTTTACTAAGAAGCTCTAATGTTGCTTCAGAAATTAAAAACACTTATTTTCTTTCTATTATCGCAAAACATTTAAACTTCCTCACTAACACTAGTCACATGAAAAACGATTTTTTTTTTTAGAATGACTACTGGTTATGTGAACCATACTTTTCAGTGCTTAGATCGTATCGTTTCTTCACTTGTGTTTATCCTCAGCAGAATGTTAAATAGATGTGACATCGATATTATCTTCAAACACATGACCGCGAATCGTTTGTGGAAATTAAGATTTATTTCCGCCCCAACCAAAATTAGTTTGCAAGAATCTTAGGAGGGTGTGATCGGATACCAGTAAAGGCAAACTATCGTTATTATTTAGTGTAATGGAACTCATGACGAGTTGTAAATTTCTCTGTTTTATAGTGATTGGTATTTTGAATTATTTCACTGTTAGAGGTCCATTGCCTAGATAATTGATTGAAACACCTGGAATTAAAAACATCTTATTGCTGAAATCAAGTAGCAATTTTGGACTGTTGTCCTATTCTCCCTTCAACAAGCCACTTTTAAAACTTCTCCTATAATTTATCCAGGATTAATTATTGCCCTATCACCTTTCACGCACCTTCATTCGTCTTTCTGCGAAACCCAGCTGTGTTCCGCAGTGATATCCGCTTGTTCTTTGTAATTTCCCATGTCTAATCTATCTGTACTCGTGTTAAAAAGGATTTTAAAAAATGAAGAATTGGCCTGATTTTAAAATTAAATATCACTTATGTCATTTTCATTAATTTTATGGAAAAATTTATTGGATATATGCTGTTTCATTAACAACTTATGTATATATCTTATTTGCGATGACTCCCTAAATATTCAGATAATTCTGCAAGAGCTAACTACAATTTCCGTAAACATCATTCCAAGAAAGTTTGCATTCAGATTATAGTCAGAAAATTATGGCAGCTCACTCTCCATTTGCATCACACACACACACACACACTGTATCCCGAAAGTTCTATAAGAAGATTTTAACTTAGGACATATTCTCTCTTCCTAATTCATTTAGGAGTGATATGACTTCAAGGTTTATTTTTCATTCTCCCGACGAATTTCATGGGCCTCCATTCGTACTATTGTTCTGTTGTGTATGTAGCCTGCTGATTCATATCGGCCGGACAATAAACCAAACAAGATCATTTTCTGTGATCTGGGGGTGTACCAGGGACAAAATTTTAACGCGACTTGTTTTGCCGTATCAACGTGTCTACGAATGGATTTTTAAGTTTAAAATTGGTTACACAAATGTTACTTGTGTCAGAAGAGAGGTTTCCCGTGGACATCACTGCTGATTGAATGAGTCTGTGGCAAAGTTCTCCCGACTACACTTGTAGCTGTGGATGAAGGGGTAAATCAGACACCAATTAGTCATGGATCTGTCTATGAAATCATCCACAGCAGAGGGCTATCATAAAGTATTTGCGTGATGGGTCTCAAATAAACTGACCGCACTGCATAAACTCAATCGTTTGGACATCTGCCAATGGCATTTACAGCGCCGTAGTAAGGAAAATACCCACCTACCGACCATAAACAAGTTTTGTTTTACTCTACGATGCGTTGAGAGACCATTGGTTAAGTGCACCGAGAAGTGAAAGAAAGGTTATGCGTCATTCGTTTCTGGGGTAAAACCATTTTGTATCATGGTTCAAAAAAGTTGAATTGGATTGGAAAGTAATAGGAGTACAGTCTAAAAGATTTTTTCGAAAGATCTCTATTATTATTACAATAAATTTTGTAACTGCATTGCCGATTATTAATGAATCATCTTCATGTATGCTGTGGGTTGCTCATTTCAATACGAAATAAAATGATGATGGCAATTAATCAAATTTGGTTAACGTTCTTACCGAAAACATCGAAAACGATATGTTCTGCCTGCAGAAAAAAGGAAATTTCTTACTGAGGGTGGTGGGTGAACGGTTAACGTTCTGGCCTCGCATTCGGGAGGAAGCGGGTTCGAATCCCCGTCCGGGCATCCACATTTGGGTTTTCCTTGGTTTCCCCAAATCACTCCAGGCGAATGCCGGGATGCTTCAGAAAGGCCATTGCCGAATTCCTTCCCATTCCTTGTCCCCAGTCCCATCCCGCCTCTAATGACCTTAGCAGTCGACGAGGCGTAAAGCAGTAAGGAAATTTCTTATATCCAAATTAATGTATATTACTTCTTTAGTATCATTACGATTAGCGAGTAGTAAAATTATTCCTGAAATGTTAAGCAAAAAGAGACAAAATGTGAAAATGCAAAGCCAGCGGAAAGTAGTTTTAGTGAATGTTCCTGGTAATTAATGTCTATGTTCCTCAATGGAAAATCAAATTCAATGGTCTATCAACTTAGAGAATTAAAATCTTAATTTAGTTCTACTTAGAAATGTTTGAATTATTTAACATAACCAGCCAAATTACAACTTGAATGCATTAAGTAGCCGCAAGTTACGGAACAAGGGTAACATTTAATTTTATTTTCTGTTTTCATATTTAACCTCACTAATTGAACAATGTGTTCAATTGCGGTGTCTCATATAAAAAGTAAATATAACGTCCTAATTTAAGATTAATTCCTTAATGAGCTCTGAACAAAGACGCGTCTGCTTTAGCAGTAGTCTAGGTATATTTGTGAGTTGACGTGGATATGTAATTTATATATATAAAATTCCATTTGTCCTCCAAAATACTGTTCCATCAGTATGCTTTAGCAAATGTACAGAATCATTTTACTGGTTTAAAAGATAATCGTAGGTGTAATTTAGAATTATGGCTTCGAAAATTATAAGCGGCAACATTTTTTATTTCTAATATCCCAAATGGCTACACACTTTGAAAATTCTTTGAATCTCAACCTCACTAATGTCACAACTTTTCGGTTTATAATCTAGGTTTTGCAGTTATTCTACTTAAGCTGGCCTATATTCACTTATCCACATTTACTGAACTGAATCACATTTCATGTTATAAACCCACAGCCGTGTGTCAGCAGCATTCTCTGTGTAGTCGAACTGTTCTAGGTGTACATAAATAACCTAGTTGGCACCAGACATCAATGAATTCCCCTGCATGGCAGCCGTCCGCCAATCTAACGGATAGATTAAACATTTATTTTGTGATTAAATTCCCACGCATCTGTGGAATCTTTTATGTAATTTTTATTAATGGAAATTTACAGCAGATAATCCAGAGTGGTCAACAAGAGATTCCATTATTCGCATGACAAAATACTAATGCATGGTAATGTTAATTGGTCACCGTTTAAAAATTAATTCACAATTAAAAACGTGTGTGTACTATATTTTTCAGTTTTTAAATGTGTCAGCAACATAGTATTCACGCCACTATTTCTTCTATTCTGATTCTTTCATCCCACCAACCTGTCTCAATGATGTTTATTTGCTGTGAACTTTAACGTATAATATGAAGACATGAGCAACAAATCGATTACTGAATTCAAATTAAATGTAGTGTGAATAATAATAGCCTTCGAATGATACTAATGCCAAGACCAGAACATTAAAAGTATGAAAATATCCCTTCAACGATCCAGGATCAGTGGATGCTATTATCGAATTACATTAAACTATTGACACAAAGCCAAAAAGACACTATAATACTTAAAAACCATTTCTACTAATCAAAAAGAACTTTGTCGTAGTGTAAAATCAAAAGGAATAGTCATTACTGAGAGACGTCAGGTTAATACCCATATTTATGTTGTAACTTTCATGTAACACACAGGTAAAAGACACAAGCAAACATTAAAATGCATCCAATACGTGAATTTCTGCCCATTTTTCTTCTTACGCAATAATGAGCACTCCAGTACACCTCAAGATCATGAAGATACGACAGGCGTCATGGGATTAAATTGACTCATGCAGCATTAAGAAAGAAACAAGCAAACATAAGTCCAGAACACCAGGATTCCAATGCGTTGTTCTAGTGGCCATTACAAAACTACCAGAGGGAGATCTTCCATCGTCAGCCACATAAGTGTGTACTAACAACGCTCAACAGTCAACTGAATCTCTAGAGTCTAGAGCTAGACTGTTCTCCAAGGGAGCTGTAGATGAAATTCGGGAACTGATCCGTAAACGGTGCTATCGCTTTCATTGTAATATGCTAAACAATTAGCCCATCTCTCTCTTTGGAAAGAATTCATGCTCAAAATGTCCTGATAATACTCCAGAACTTATTTCGGTATTACTATTGTTCGTAATGTCTATTGTCTTCTGGCAGTTGCCTTACAGCAGTGGTTATCAATTAGTGGTACGCGTACCCTATAACCTTCTCATCCCTCTTGAAACTTATCCTGTCTGAAGTCGCCAAATATAACCGGGTTGTTGTCAATTCTCTCTGACAGGATAAGCCAGATTATAACCTGCCGATGCTTCCTTTTCTCCCGGCAGCTTGTGCGTAATGACGTTATACAGGTGGTTGGATTTGATGTTAAATAATAAAAAAAGAACCACACATATACTAAAACAATGTAAGTCAACACCTTCGCATTTTAAATACACTTCGCGCCTTTACATCACCTCAGCGATCACAAACCCAACCACCGCGGCCTACTTACTCTGGCCGCGCCCGGGAACCAAAGATTGAGTTAAAGATTACAACAATAAACTACTTACTATATATATACTTGGAGTCGTAGCGTATAAGTTACAACCCCCAGGGGACGTGAGGTTGCTTTAAGGGGTACGCGAGGAAATCTTTTTTCTAAGGTAATCACTAAGATACTCAAAAAATCTAAGCAAACATTACTATTCCCAAATATATTTTTTTGGACATTTGTTGATTTTTTGTGACATTTGTTATTGGATTAAAAGTTAATAAATTGGGAAAAATAGGTTTTATTTTTATCCATGATTTCAGCTATAGGGGGAACGTGAGGCTTAGCTCTTTCATGAAGTGGTGCGCAAGAAATACTAATTGGGAACCATATCCTTGCAGGAACGAAGGCCCTATAATTTCAAATCTGTCACGAAAAGAACTTACGCTTCTTTTTCATTGCTCTGAAATTTGTTACGCACATTTTGTAAGGGAAAACTTCAGTTACGTAGTCTTCCTCTACCTTGCGGGACTTTATAGAACCAGCTGCTATCACTTACAGTACATGCCTGATCGGAACAAGCGCTTTCCGGTGTAATGCAACGTCCTTCGTGAGCATTATTGCAATTGTGACGATAGCGGGATGTGCTTGGTGATGCTATTCCCCCACCAAGCAAGAACGACAATATTTTTTCGAACCGTTACAGTATCACACTAACAGCAGATCATAAACAGAATTTAAAATACAATTAATTTATCAAAGTATGCAATGTTTCTGAATAACGAACTATGAGCCTCATTGACATGTGCGCACGATAGCATGACCGAAAAAGGTATGATTTTTGTGTTTTAACTATGATCTACTATTAAATGCAACTACTTTATTTTCTAAATGCAATACGGATTCGATCCCGAAACATTTTTCATACGTATTCCGGTGAACCTTCCATGGCGAATACTAACAGTCTCACTTACTTTTATATTAATAAAGTTTACATTCACAAGTGGGCTAAATCGTGGATAGGAATAAGTAAGTAAAAACCGGTCGTACTTTTATCACGAACGATTATGAATTAGAAATACTCGTACTAATCGTTTATCAACAATAACCACTCAGAAATATTTACCTACCGATTATTACAGAAATGTGGAGGAATATCTTGGAAATATGGCTGGTACCATTAAAATGTCTATAATGTTTGTAACATCTTAATAATTTGATTGCAGTTACGGTCTATTTTGCAACAAACTATGTGCACAGCGGGATACCGAGGAGGAATGAAGTTCGACGTTTTTCGGTGTCATTGAAGTATTGCCAGCAATCGACTAAAATTAGAACTAGAACCACCTGTTACTGCTAAACTGTTGCAACCATGTTAATCTAGATTTCTAGTTTGTGAAGCTTTCGTTCTGATTTTCATCACTTAAAGCATTCTTACATTCTTGAACTACATTTAATTGTATTAAGTTTCGAATTTTTTTTTTTTTTAATTTTTTTTTACGTACTTTCTCGAGTGACTTTACCTCCCTACCCTAACTAGTACCCTTGGAGCGTAACGGATGGGGCGGAATGTGAAAGTACTCCATTCTGGTCCGCTCATAGGGTATTGTTGGATGTGAACTGACACAGAACCTCTTCTTTTTATGTTCCACCCGAAATACTAATGCCTATTTCAAAAATTGAAGAAAGCACGAAAAGTTGTATCGGAATAGAGAAAACACCGCTGTTTTAACAGATCACTCAAAAAAAGTAAAAATATAAATAAATAAATAAAATAAAATAAAATAAAAATAAAAATAAAATAAAATAAAATTATGATCTGCTATTAAGAAAAAAGAGTAAAATAAATTTAAAAAAGAATAAAAAAACAAGGATAAAGGTATTTGAGAAAGTTTTATGTTTGTATACGGTAATTACTTGTCATTGCCACGCACGGAGCAGAACAGGAAAAATGACATGATTTTCTGTTTCTGAAAAAGAAAAATATTTTTCTTTTCTTTTATCACAGTACTATTATATTTTTGTGATTAATCCATTATAATGTGTTCAATAAAAATAAATCACTCTAAATTAACTCTTTTGAACTTTTAAAGCACACTTTCAACTTGTTACCCTGTGCCCCTATAGATCCCTCGCAGAGTATTGTAGAACGTTATTTCGCTGTAGCTCCTCTTGTCGGCGATCTGTTGACGAGGGCTCAGTTTGGTTTGGTCGGTGGTCTGTGGCGAGAGCAGCGATCAGACTGACACATGGCCCGGGATCGTAAAGAAGCAACGAGGCGGGGGCGGAGTGTGCAGCGCCAGATAGTCCCGGCTCCGAAATAAACCGCAGCCACGCGCAACGAGGCGGACACCCTCAACGACGAATATTATATTACATTCAGGCGGTACTAAATTTACCAGAAAAATATAATTTGAAATCCATCATGTATTTAGGGTACGAAAACTGCATACCAAATAATGTGTCAAGTGATCTAAAATTTAAAAACCTAGTATGTGCATTTTCAAGTTTTTAGAGTACTTTACATGTGATTTTATTTAACGGGTTTTGTCTGAAAAATATAATTTCCTTCCATTATTACGAAAAACTGAGAGGCAGAGAGCTGCGTAAATAGTTTTTCATTATATTTAATCAAGTTCATTTATTTTTTTAAACTCAATAACAGTTGATTTCCTATAGTTAATTATTTCTTTCAAATGGTATATTAAATTCGAGCGTAATAGAAACAAAAAAACTAATAGCAATTTTTTCTGAAAATAATTTTACCATATTATTAGAATTTTATGTCAAATGAAACAAGTGATTTTTTTCGAAAAAAATGTATTTGAAGCATCGAATTATTGAAAATGGCACTAAATTATTTCACTAAAATCATAAATTCCACAAACATCACAGTACTTTCCGTACAATATTTAAGAAGCTACAAATCTCTTTACGTTTTGGATCAGTAACTTTGGAAGTGAAAAAGTGAATCAGATTTATTTAAGCTATTTTGTCAAAAGCTTGTACAAATTGAGTACTAAAATGAAATATTCAAACATTTTGAGATTCGGTGGGTTGCCATCATTAATTTAACTGCTAAAAATACTTTTCAAATAATTTTTTTCAGCCCCCATTCGACAACCCATAATTTGTCGATTCCCTCCCGTATTTTTACTGATTCTGGGTTAATAGATCGTGTTAAGACTGGTATAAACTACAATAGTGGTTCCTTGGTTTGATAAGGGATTTAGCGTAACTTTATACCAAATCAGGATAACAAATGCAACATCTTGCTACAGCGTAATGCACGAGAAATTGCATTGGGCATTATTTGATAACAATTAAGCGACTGGTAATAAATGGCTGAACAACACTCCGATCAAACCATTATTTTTTACGTGCTTTGAGTCTAGCATGTATTAAAGTGAATAGTAGTACTTTGAAATTTCGTATAAAGTCGGCACTTAGTCATACAGACGATAAACCCATTTTGATAACAAATTTTATCTTAGATTTAACAGATCAATAGTATCAAGAAATAGAAAAGGAAATGGTCGTAGGCAAAATAGATGTAGCATACAGGAGGATCAAAAACAATTATGGAGGAATGAACAAAAATTTATAAACATTAAAGATGCCTATGGGAAACCTCTTTTAAGCTCAGAAGAGAGACCTAACCAGTGGAAGGAATATATTGAAAATACATTGTATGGGGGGCATGACTTCAACAACAGCGTATTAGAAAAGGAAGGCGGTGTAGACATGACTTAGGCGATCCTGTTTTGAGGACAGAATTTGATAGAGCTCTGAATGACTTGAAAGCGAAAAAGGCAGTTAGAATTCCTGCAGAACATCTGAAATACCTAGGAGAAGAAGGAATCCAAAGATTTTTCAAACTGATATTAAAAATTTATGAAACAGGAGAGATTCCCACTGATTTTAATAAAAGTGTCATATTCACACTATCGAAGAATGCTCAAGCTGACAGATGTGAAAACTGCAGCATTATAAGCTTAAAAATTACTGACCAGAATAATGCACAGAAGGATGAAAGTGTAGTAGAAAGGATAGTAGGTGGAGATCAATTTGGGCTTAGGAAAAATAGCGTTACAATGAAAGACACTCTGGCGTTAATGAATACTTGAAGGGCAGATCAAGAAAAAAAAAGATACTCTTATGGCGTTTGTTGATTTAGAAAAAGCTTTTGATAATGTTAGGTGGGACAAGATTTTCAAAATTTTTAAAGAAGTTGGGTATAAAATATAATCTTTATGAGAATTAAGTAGCTATAATAAAAGTAGAGAATCATGAGAGACACGCATCAGTTAAAAATGGTGTGAGACAAGGTTGTAGTCTATCTCTATTATTATTCAACTTTTGTGTAGAAGTATCAATAAAGGAAGTTAGAAAATGATTTGTCTGTGGCAAAAGTGTTCAAGAAGAAAAAAATTAGTATGCTACGATTGCTGATGACATTTTCTTGTTAGCAGGACAGACTGAGAATATAGAGAAGTTACTTAATATCATGAACCTCTGGGACCTACAGTTTAATGTTGAATCTGAACCAGAGAACGCCGGGCCTCACTCAAAAGATCAAATGCAACTCATAAATATTCCTGCTTCCCCGTGGATTTGAAACCACGGACTAAGACAGAAACTTATCGGGTTAGATATTCAGCTACAGATCATTTTGTTTTATGTGGAAAGTACTATCAAAGTTTGATTAAAAACTGTGGGTTTGTAAGAACATCGTTGGAAAAAATTAAGGTAGAGGGTAGGGTAAGGAGAATAGTGGTTTCTTATTTGCAAACAAAATTTAAACAATATTTTTCTGTTTGTTAAAAAAAAAATCTAACTTAGTCCACATCCCGAAGGTTGGCTGAATTATCCCGAAGGTTTACTAAACTATTGTGTCACAGGTAGGACGGCAAGATCTTTTCCTTTGGGACTTACAGTGCAACCTGGAATCCAAATCAAGGGTCTGGCGTATCCCATGTGATCAAATACCACGCGTAAAAGTTGCAGCTTCCATCGTGATCTAAACCAGGGAACTTTTGAAGGTAAACCCTTTAACCAGTGAGCTTCCAGACCGTCTCAACCACTGAACGTCCGGTGTTGCACAAATGTTAAAATCCAGCTCATAAAAATTCCTGCGCCCACTGGGATTTGAACCTAGGACTGTAGACAGAGACTTATAGCAGTTAGTGACTTAATCACTTTTTTATTTTTTTCAATTTAAAAGGTAACTTAGGCTTCCTCCTCCCCTTCAGCCCTACCTTTCACTCGCCAATAAAAAAGGCTCTTTGCCCGGTTCTATACCTTCGTTTATTAATTATTGAGGTGTTCTGTTCCCCTTTATCATTATGTATTTACCATTCGTGTTGTCTCCCTCTTGGACATTTTCAGGTCCTTTGTGTTCTGTTTGTTTGAGTTATTTTCATTTATTTGGGTGTATTACATTAACCTCTAAAAATTCCGGCTTTGTCTGTGCGACTATTCTTGTGTTTCTTACGATCCTTCAAATGTTCTAGGGTAGGAACAATGGTTTTGTTTGCATTTTAGTTGGTTCATTTGGCACAGTTCACCATCTCTTATTTTCTTCAGGAACCTTTGTTTTGTTCTTTGTGGATTGTACGAGAAGTTTTGTCTAATTTGGTTATTGTCACAGAAAATTTTCCGTCATTATTATATCGAGCATTCGTGCAAAATCATTTTTATAATTTTTAGTTTGGGTTATTTCGTAATACAAAATATTCATATGAGCTGTATACTTGTCATAGGAACTCTTCTCGGTTTGTAGGATCGTGGCTAGGGTGTTCCCTAGTATCCATAGTGTTTCGCTTGGGGATATATCGATTTGTCTGGTTTCAATATTTCCTGAATACTCACTGCTAGGGGGGAAGTTGTGTCTAGGAAGGCTAGTCCAAGTCCATATTCTCTGGTTTTAGTCACACATTATTCTGTGCAACAGTGTGTCCGTGTTTCCGCATTTTGTGCATCTGTCGGTCAGCAATAAATGTATTTCAGAAAGTCTTCTCTTGGTTAGGATGTTTTCATTTATCACGTCATACTACAGTGATTGTGTTTTAGAGTTTAGGTTTTTATTAGTTATATTTTTTCAGATGTTGCTCCAATTGTATTGTGAATTTTTACCTTCGATTTGATTCCTGTGATACGTTTATTATTTTGTAAATGTCTTGTTATGCACTGTAGATCCTTTTTTTTTTTTTTTTTTTTTTTGCATAGATTGTTCCGTGGTGAAATTTTCTCATGTTTGTGGTTTGGTTGGGATTATTAGGTTATTTGTTGGGCCATTTTGATCATTCATGGCTGTCGTTATGGTTCTTTTAACAAATAAGGCGCTGCACCTTTCGCGTACGCTGATAATTTCTATCCCTCCTTTACTTAAAGCTAAGGTCATTATTTTGAATGTTACTTTAAAAATTTTACCCCTGCTTGCATACCATCCTAGCAGATTTTGTATCCGATCTGCTACTGAGTCGGGTATCGGTAGAACTTCGGCGATCTAAACCATTTTGCTCAATATAGACACTTGTACACTTTTAGCCTTCTGTATTGTATATAAGTCCCTATTACTATATTTATGACTGCCCTGATTTTATGTAACGTTATGCACCAGGTTTTGGTTATTGTTTTGACAATATTCTTTTGAAAAGTAATCTCTCATGTTCCTGTACTTGCTCCTACCAGGTGTTTGTTGGTGCTTGGATTACTCCTATACTAGTGCTGCTTTCTTTTTGGGTTAGTTTGGCACCTGTTGCATCCTTGAATGTTGTGATTATTTCCACCGTTGTTCCATCTTCCATTAATGTTTGGGCTATGCAAATATAATCGGCATATGCTCTACATGTAAATTTGTACCTGTTCAGATTTATGCCTGTTAAATTTTGGTGACATTTCACGAGGAGTGGCTCAGTTGCGATTGCGTATAGAATCATTGATAGTGGGTATCCTTGCCTTACCGATCTTTGTATCTTGATAGGCGCTGATAGGTGTCCGTTTATGAGGAGTTTTGAGAGTGTATTAGTAACGATCTTCTTTATTACTTCCACGAAAGGGGAGCCTAAGCCTCTTTGTTCCATGATTTTTAAAAGGTAATTGTGATCATTTCGGTCAAATGCTTTTTCAAAATCAAGAAATAGCAGTGTTGTTGGGGTACGTTTTTCTGCGCTTAGGCTAATGATGTCACGATATTCGCATGTTGTATTCAGGATAATACGTCCTGGCATGGCACTGGCTTGGTGACGTCCCAGTATTTTCTCCAAAAGGGGTTCCAGTCCTATTTTGAGGTATCTTGTTAGTATTTTAAAATCTGAGTTTAGCAGCGTTATTGGTCGTATTTCATCGATACGTTTGATTTTGTTTCCCTTGGCTACAAGTACTATGATGCCCTCTGTAAAGGCGGAGATGGGTTTGCCTCGATCCATATATCGTTAAGGATCTCTGAGAACTTGTTACGTAGCATGGGCCAATGTTGCATGTAGAATTCAATGGGTAATCCATCCGGTCCTGGGGATTTCCCTCTTGCTGCTTTGTTAATCTATGTTTGAATTTCCTCATGATCAAAAAGCCTCGTTAACATGGTAGAAACTTGTGCACTTGCTATGTTACTTGAGTTAGACAACAACCTGATGATGGCCTCCTTGTTGGTGGTTGTTGGCTGAAAGATATTTTCGTAATGTGCTGTAATTTCTTTAATTATATCTTCCGTTCTGAATGCTTTCCTTAATTATTTTGATAATTAATGTTTTGTGCTCCGTATTAGGTGATATAAGGCTGCAGTTTCTTTCGTAGCTTTGTCTGCCGGTTTTGATGTTATCAGGAGTTTAATTACTTGTTTGTTTTGTAGGGATAGGATCTTTGATTATTATTATTTTTTTTAAATTTTTGTACTTGTTTTGACGGCTTTAGATATAATTCTCTGATGTATCTATAGTAATATTCTATTGTGTTCTTTAACCAATAGTTCTTTTGTGCCCCATAGGAGATTAGAGTCCGGTTTAGTTTCGGTTTTACATGTTCGACCCACCATATTAGCGAGTTTTTATAATTTTTGCAATTTTTGAGACATTCGGCCCAGACTTTTTTGATTTCTTCATCCAGGGCCAAGTCTTCTAGCATGGAGAAATTACATTTCCAGTATCCTTTGCCTCTATTAACAGGTTGTCTCTGCATGTTGACAGTGCATTGCATACTGCTGTGATCCGAGAAGCTCAGGGGATAGATGTTTGCGCTTGTTGTTTGGGGCGGAGATTATCCGTTACATAGGTTCAGTCCAGTCGGCTTGCTGAGACACTTGAAATATATGTATAGGCTATTGTATTTCCATGAATGCATTCCAATGAGTCGTATAAGTCCATTATTTGAATGAGGTTTGCCATCTCCCGGCACCCATTGAAATTTGGCATTTGGTCTTTTCCTTTCAGTACTCAGTTGAAGTCGCCTCCCATAATTATTGAGCCGTTGGTTTTAAGCAGCAGGTAAGGGAGCTCTGTTTTGAAATAGTGGGATCTTATGGCTCTGTTATTATTGCGGTAGGGAGCATATATATTGATTATTTGGATTTTGTTTATTGTGGTTGCTATGCCCCTACCGTTTGTTAGTCTTTCTGTATCTTTTGCTTCAATTCCTTCTTTGAGAGTTGTTCCTGTATTTGTTTCTTTAGAATAGTTTATTATTCCGTCGTAACCAGGTATATTTAATTCCATAAGGTTTACTTCCTGCAATATTGCTATGTCTATGCTGTTTTGTTTTATATAGTCCTCTAGAAATTTTATTTTGTATGGCGTAATGATTCGGTTCGTGTTTATCGTTGGAATGCTGTAACTTTGATTGTATGTTATTGGTTATTGTCCGTCTCATCAGCGCCTTTCATTACTTAATCATACCAGCTTTCTTTACTATAGGGTTTTGGTTCCTCTTCTTCCCCTTTCTTTTGATCGTAGGTGTATTTCGGTGTTTCTTGTTTTTCCATCCTCGCTTTCGTTGTTTCTTCTTCTTCTTGTTTTAATTTGGCTGCATTTGTCATTCTTTTAACTGGTTTACCATTGTTTTCGTTTCGTTCGCTGAGGGCTGGGCGTGTTTTGGCTACGTTTTGACTTGCACTATTGTGGCCATCCCTATATGCAATTCTGATACATTGTCTTGTTATTCTCTTCTCCCAGACTTCTTCTTCAGCTTTGTTATTGGTTGTTGCAGTGTGCATCTTACTAGGTTGTTTTATTTCTGGCTCTTCTTCTCCCTGGTGACTTTTCGTTTTGTTTGTGTATGTTTCTACCTGTGTGAGATTGCCTGTGCTACACTCTTCTTCAATTTCTTTTTCTTGTACTTTCTGTTCCCGTTCTTCCATTTCCTCTTCTTCTTGTTCCAGTTCTTCAGGTCGTTTTTCCTGTTTCCCGTTGGGCTGTTCCTAGTTCTCCTCCACGTCCATCTCCATGTTTTCCGTGTTGTCCATCATTTCCTTGTGCTGCTCACTTCCTGGTGTTATTACGCGATGTGTGTTTACACTATTGTCTTGTTGTGCAATAACTTCTGCATATGTCGTTGTGTTGTCTTCCTTACTGATCACTGTGAGTGTTGCATTTTCTGCTACATTTGCAGCAGTTGTTGCCAATTTCTGCCTCGGAAGTTGTACTGTGCGTCGTTTAGTACATTCAGATCTTAGATGTCCTGGTTCATTGCAGATTGAGCATGTACGCGACTGCCCCTCATATATTACTAAAGCTTGCTTTGCACCCTTGTATCATTACATAGGAGGGTAAATGCTTTTTTTAAAATCTTTTTTCACACACCGTATGCCGTTGTTTGCTTGGAATCGGAACTTAGGGCTCCATTTTTCGTCCGTCGCCGTTATTATATCTCGATAGTTTCGGATTGCTGCCGTTACACTAGCATTACTGATTTCAAATGGTTGCTACATTGAAAACTCTTACAGATCGTAGCCCCAGCCCTGCATGGCTTATGTGTACGGTACTTACCGTTCTGTCTGGGTTCTGGTAGTCGGCTTTTCCTCCAGTTTTCTCT
This sequence comes from Vandiemenella viatica, assembly GCA_031002005.1. Classification (NCBI taxonomy): domain Eukaryota; kingdom Metazoa; phylum Arthropoda; class Insecta; order Orthoptera; family Morabidae; genus Vandiemenella; species Vandiemenella viatica. The sequence continues at coordinate 82,731,363 of CM061920.1, forward strand.
ATGATCGTGTTGCACAAGTTGTCATTTGTCGTATTAACGTAAACATCATAGGCCAAGAAGTCCATCTCGATTCCATATACATCCGCGTCTGTCAAGTTGAATTCTTCGTACAGCCATTCATGAAAGTCGTATGCACGTGGTCTTGTCTCTTTTGCATCGTGTCCTAATTTCAGAGTATTCTTTCATATCGTCGATTCCATTTTCACTTTTGTATGACACGAGCAAAGTTACACTGACACACACAAGCAACCTCACTTGAGGAAAAGTCGAGCAAGCGCTCGCTGCGGCGGCGGCTCGATGCGAACTCTTCCACTGAGCAAGCAGACCCATTTATTTTTAAGGACATGTGATATAAGTACTATCAAAATCGGATAAAAGCTATGGGTTTGTATAAAAAATAAATTTAGGGAGTGGGGGTAAAGTTGGAAGACGGTGGGTTTTTTCAAACATATGTAGACAGTATTTTTCTGTTTGTTTTAAAGTTTGTGTGGGAAGTTCCATCGATATCGGATAAACTGCGGGTTCGTGAAGCGAATATTTGGAAAATATTGAGGCGTGTATAGCGGGAGAGAGGGTAGGTTCTATTGGAATTTTTTTGGTCAGAAACCTTCGGAGGTGCGTACAGAAAAGCTCACCAAACTTTCAACGAAATCGGATGGAGCGTATAGGAACGCATAGAAGTCGAACAAACCAACAAACAAACATTCATTTTTATAAATTAAATTATATATTCCAGATCATGATAAATAATACCAACTTACAGTCGAATAACTGCAGAATAATGATAAAAATCAAAGGGTTGTATATCATTCCGCCACCGAGATGGGAGGAGGCCAATATTGGCCTCCTACCTATCATTCGGGAGGACCGGGGTTAAACTCGGTTCGGCCATCCTGTCTGAGGTTTTCCGTGGTTTCCCTCAGACACTTAGGCGAATGCTGGGATGGTTCCCTACAAGGCCACGGCCGACCTTCCATCCCCCTTCCCTCCCCGTAGTAGTAGATTGGCTGAAAAGAGTCCCCTATGACTCTCCAGCAGCCCGCCTCCCAGCCTTCTGCTGGGAGGAATGAAATGTAAAAAAAAAAAAAAAAATATCATTCCGAGGTCGGTAAAATGAGTGCTGAAATTTAGTTTCAAATCAATAGAATGTTGGATGTGTAAAATTACCTATGCTTAACTACCATGCATCATTGGTGTGAAACGTGGGGCGGAAGAATAAAATGGAAAACCGCTAACAAAATCATGCATAACTGCTAATATCAAGTAAAATTTAATGTACATCCGAAGTTTTCATTATAAAAGTTCGACAATAAACTTACCTTGAGTACATCTAATTCTATTTGTGTTTTATTTAGACAAGTCTAAATGTAATCTTTATATATAAAGATGAATGTTTGTTTGTTTGTTTGTTCTTCATACAAATCCACAGTTTTCATCCGATATCGATGAAACTTTGCACACTTATCCTTTGAAACAAGGAGAAAAATACTGTCTACATTTGGTTGAAAAATTATCTGTATAAATAACACATGTTGTCTCATAACTTCGAAATACGGCGATAGACACGTTGGATACGGACGTCTCCGTACCATACTTCCGTGTAGTGGACTGGCAGCTCAGTGGTTAAAGCATTTGCTTACGAATGTCGTGGTCTCCGGTTCAAATCTCCGAGGAGGCTAAGATTTTTAAAAATTGTTTTTCATCGTAAGAGTAAGGCCTGGGTCGTAGGTTATTCGGATTGAATGTTAAACTGTAGATATTAGAAAGTTAGGGGTGCAATGCGAGGCAAATCGTAGGTAGTCTTGCAATGTTGTAGGTGTACACTTTTTTACGTTATAATGATTCCTCAGGTGTTGTTCGCAGTCAGTGTGGTGATTGTGAACCACAGTAATATTATTATAAATACGGAAGGAAGTCTCCGTCTTTTTGTTACGTTTTGACGACTAAATGGCTATATCGTTGTGATGGAATTTTATAAGGAAATCTGTATGAAGGGCACAGGATATTTTTTCCATTATGATTAACAGTTGTAGTCACGAAATTTTGAGACCTTATCGAATGGTGACAGAAATATGCTGGAAATTGATTCTCTTCAAGAGACAGGTTCGACGGTACAATGATATAGTGTTAGCTTTCCTGTCATATTATTCCGACTCGATATTGTTTGGGACCAATCCTTCGTTACCAACAACTTTCTATATTTAATTCTGGCAAAAAAATTCTTAATCCACGCGTACGAAGTCGCGGGTACGAGCGAGTATTTCATATAAACCAATAAAAATAATACATTGATTCAATATGGATACTTAAAATTGCTTTCACACTTTTAATATCAACTAAAAACTAACTGGTAAATTTCCAAGTTGAATCTCGCATAAGACTTTAAATTATATCCACCTAAGTAAAAGTTATATAAATGACCGAATAGAAATATGGAACCAAATATATATTGTGTCTTCAGTAGCGAACTGACATAAAGGATATACATCCTTAGAGCTATGTGATTATGGTTTTACTCTTGGCGTCATCATGAATTACGAGAAACGTTTCCTCGAAGGGATGGCATCCGTCTATGGAATTTGTTCCGACAAAGTTTCAAGTAGCCTGTGCAGATTCCGCAGTCGTTGTGGTCAAGTTTTATTGGTCATATCACGTCCGAGTCGGTTTTTATATCTCAGCATTACTGTTTTCGCTGGATCTCTCAGGAGACAATTTACAATGCGCCATTTACTGTCTGAGCATAAAGTTTTCTGGTTGCGATGGTGGTACGACTGCCGTGAGGGTCGTAACGCCGCGTCTGCGCTGTCTTATTTCCAGAGATGGCGCTAACACCAGCCATTCTCTTTCCGATAGGAGAGCCACTGGCTTCCAGACATATCTAGCGCGTATAGTACACACAGATCGAAGGGTATCTTTGGCGTGTTGCGATAGTGTCGAACGAGGTACAAACAGATCCTATAAAGGATTATTTGTACGAATGTTTTCCTGGGTGATATAGCTCATAAACACATATCTAAATGAAATATAAACAAAAACATAAACTCTGTCACAGTTCTCATACTGGAAACTATAAGCTGAACTTATTACTGGATACGGATGCGAAGCAGTAGATGACCTTAGCATGGTCTTCATAAGCCAAATGTATTATAAGATTGTTCGTGGTTTAATTAATACGGTAATTAAGTAGTCCACAATGTATTTCAGTTTAGACGTGTTTTTATTTTCAAACACGATATCAAGGATGCAGGTTACATGCATTCATATAATCCAGAGATTGCATACAACGCTCCTTCCACAGACAATACTACTAAAGCAGTCCTTGGCAGTCGCAAATTGAATCTGTATAAATTGCTACTGTCCTTCTGCTGATTTCTTTATATAGGCTCTATCGAAATTTCTAGAACTCTTCAAAATCTTCCGCCAGATATTTCTCGAACATTAACAATTACTTAAACAATTGAAACATATTAAAAACAATCAGAATTAATACATAATCATTTAACACCATTACAAAATGGTGAGAAATGCAAATTAAAGATACTTAAACACAAAATTATTCACAGATATCATTTTAAACTGTATCAAATTGTCCTTAGACATCGTAACTTGCCTTAATACTTGGAATTACGAACATTTAAACAATTCTCTTGCACAATTCTGTACCTAAACATATCAAATGGCCTTTAAATAATTTCTTTTCATAAAACAAAGTCTATATACACTGATTTACAGTTAATTGTGAAACAAACATACCAGATCATATTCAACCAAACTCTAGCTTACTAAAAGTGCTTCATAAAATCCAATTCTATTTAAAGTTCAGGTATGAGGGCTGTTACAGTATAGACAGGAGATAACCTGTATTTATCTCAGGAGTAATCTCAGCATTTTTTTAAATCAAGTGACAATCAAAGGACATGTTTAGTCAGAGGCTATCTTTTCGATTTAATATCAACTGACGGGGCCAAGCAGTGTGAAGGAAAGCGCGCTGGCCTCATCCTGGAGAGGTATCGGTAGTTCGATTCCAGATTCAGGCATGGGTGGCTTTAATTAACTCATGTTCCCCTCGTGTGCGATCTGTACTTAGTCAAAGCAATGTACCATGGATAAACAATCAGATAAGCGCTAATAGAATATAAAATCTGGATGCATAGCCTAGCAGCCAGATGAAGTATTCTAGTTTGTCAAATGAATTTATGAGGACTGAAGGAAACTGCTTAAAAAGCGCAGCAACGGAACAAATCAAGGTGCATTTCCTAACCAGTGTTTTGGTCTTACTGCAAATTTAAAGTATTAGAAATGAATAATTCAATAAGTTGTATCACTATTCTAGTAAATTTAGAACCAAGTAACTGATACGTTCTTATAGTAAAGTTGCATTTAGTAACTTACTGTATAAATATGTACTTCCTCAAATTCAGTGTAACCAAATCACATTGAGAATACACAATTGTAGCAAGTTATTGATTTAATAGTATTGTTTAATTATTGCATTATATTATATAAGCTAATAGCTAATTTTATTTGATTCAAGATTACTTTAACTTTGTCCGACCAGAGAAACAGTTTTCACGTTGAAAGATGGAGATTTTCCTACGATTCTTTATTGTTTGCGGAAAATTTAAATCATTTTCCGCGCAGTTAGATATATGTGTGTTTGTATCACGTTTTGAGAGTATCACAAATTAATTCACAATTTAAATTATTAGAATTTTCGTTAAATTTTGATGTTTCCATTTTAAAACCTTCCAGGTTTGACATTGTTGGTAGCACAGATGTAATGACTTAAACTTTAAACAAAATTTGTATGACTAACAAATGTTAATTTTCAACAATTTTCAGATTAATATCGTATATCCCAGCTGCTGTTGAATAACGTATGAAGGAAACTTGTCCAACACCAATATGCTGTGGCGGGATGCTACAGCATGCAAGCGGTAGTAAATTTCAGAACGACAAAGAGAATCAAACGTGCCCGCTCTGTAATTGACACGTGCAGTATGCTGTGATGCGTTTATACGGGATCGGGGTCGTTATATAATCTATGTCGGTTTACTAGCCTCATCTCTGACAAATGCTTAAATCTGTTGCGGCACCAGGTACACACTGTTTGTTGTAAACAGGAAACCCAGATATCAGTTCTGATTCGACGCTTAGAGGTGAAACGCGTATGGCATTGAATTACCAAAATACAGTTGTATTGGTGTTATTTATTAAAAATTGTATTTGGTTATTGAAATATGTAAAAATGGTATGCAAAACACAACGATGTTAAGAAAACCGTTATGAATATCGTTAAATTTGAGACACTTTATATCTGTTTAGATTAATCTGTTTTCTCCTGCTACACATAATATTAAACTTTTAATTTTTAGACTGTTCTTTTGCGATACAGATCCGACGTTCCAGTTACAAACATTGTGTGTGCATTGGCTTACAGCCAGGTATTCAAATTTATTCTGTTCCTGAGCAGATCGTTTAACGGACAGTTCCGTCGATGATTTGTAGTTCAATTTTTCTCCTCACTACTCCTCGTGGTCATTGGTCCGGTAGTCTCCACCCCCGTTTTTTGAGATTAAACGACGGTTGCTGGACTCTCGTTGCAAGGGTAGCGGGCCTGAATGCGTCAGTACTGTGTAAGCATGTGTTGTGTTTGTACATACCAGGCAGAAGTAAAATAATGAGATAATTACGCAGTGAAAGGAGCAAAAAAACAAAAACAAAGACACATTGAGTCGACTGTATTGCTATAAAGGTCAAATGCCATTTTACACTAAACAAAAAAAGAAGAACATTAAACAAACCATATAGTATTTAAAAAAATGAAAATTGATTTGATTCTTTACGAGGATTAGTTTTTAAATAAAATCCGTTTTTTATAAGAAGAAAATACTGTAAATATCATTAAAATATATTTATTACCGTATTCTATATACTCATCTACATAATTTCTATTTTTCGTAGCGTTCAATAAGTTTCTGAATTCGGACGTCAAAGAAATATACCGCCTGTAAAGAAGCCCAGTCTATGACTGCAGTTGTCACTTCATCATTGTCGTTGAACCATTGACTAACAAGGAACTACTTTAAATACTGAAACGAGCGATCTGGTGGCTCAGTAGTTAAAGTGTCTGATTGGGAATCGAAACGTCCCAGATTGGAATCCCTGTCTCAGCGGGAATTTTCACTGGCCCTTAACCCGACCTTCACCTCTGGCACAACTGGCTGTGCAATTTGAAGTACGCCAGAACGATTCAGTAGTTTGGATTCCACGTTAAACTGTAGATCCCCTGCACTCGGTATAAGTGGCGAGATAGGTTAAGGCGGCTACGACAGGAGCGGAATGAGCAGCCAATAGAGAGAATCTGTCCAACTGCGCCTATGAACGATGTTTCTACATCTAATTGAAGAAAAATTCGAAATATCTTCGTTTGGTACATCAAAACTAATGTAAAATGTTGTTGGAAGTAATTTAGATACAACAATTAAGAAATTTAAGTATATCATCAGACGGATAATACATCAAAATTTTTGCAAATTGATATTACACAGTCCAGTCACATTAATGTGACCACCACCTACTTTCGACGTCAACGTGAGATAACCAATCACAGAAGGCAGGTGGCAGCACAATACAGTGGAGTGTATATAAAGGATGTCCTAGGGCATCGGAAAGCATTTCAATCGTTGGCGTAATGCAGAAACGTAGCGATTTATCCGACGTCCAAAAGGGCATGATTATTGGCTTTAGGACCAAGGGTGGAATCATTTCGGAAACGGCTAATTTTGTGAACTGTTCACCTGTCGCCGTGGTAAAAGTATACCGTGAATGGCAAAATGGCACTATTCAAAATCAGCGGCGTGGAACATGTGGTGCACCACGGGCGATAGATGACAGAGCTGAAAGAAGGCTACGGAGATGCGTTCGGGTAAATAGACCTTCAACTGTTGAGCAACTGACCGCCCAGATGAACCAAGGGGTTACCAAGAGTGTATCCTCAACAACGGTTCAGCGAACGTTGCTGTGCATGGGCCTCCACAGCAGACGCCTAGTTAATGCACCTACGCTAACTGTTGTTCATCGGCGACGAAGGCTGGAATTTGCACGCCAGTACAGCAACTGGACGTCCAAAGAATGGCGACAGGTGGTTTTTACCGATGAATCACGTTTTATGCTCCATCGGACAGATGGACGTTGGCACATACGGCGTGAAACGTCTGAAGGCAAACACCCAGGGTGGAGGAGGGAGCATTATGGTCTGGGGAATGTTTTCCTGGCATTCACTGGGTGAACTCATCATTGTGGAAGGCACGATGGATCAGCACAAGTACATATCTGTCCTTGCGGACCATATCCACCCCTACATGAGAATAATTTTTCCTCAGAATGATGGCATCTACCAGCAGGACAATGCGAGGTGTCATGCAGCTCGCAGTGTATGTAAGTGGTTTAAAGAGCACCAGGATGAGTTTACCTTACTCCCCTGGCAGGTAAACTCACCGGATTTAAACCCAATCGAGAATCTGTGGGACCACCTCGATCGGGTTGTTCGCGCCATCGATCCTCAACCGCGCAATCTGGCGCAGCTGGCCACGGCACTGGAGTCGGCATGGCTCAACATCCCAGTGAACACCTTCAGAAACCTAACTGACTCTCTTCCTGCACGCCTCGCAGTGGTCCACTCTGCCAAAGGTGGTTATTCTGGTTTTTGAGAGGTGGTCACATTAATGTGACTGGACTGTGTATTTGCATTGAAGACAATCAAGTTTTTCTTTCTTTCAGTACGTTCACAAGGGGAATACTATGTCACATGAGGAATTGTACCCTACAGCGATTGGTCAAAATTTTTGTGAAGCTGGTGGATCCCTTCTCGGAGTGATAATTTTTTCTCCTAGCGTTTTTGTTTATTTTTACAAAACTATATATTTAAATAAACTGGTATAAATCAATCTGACTGTACTACTTTCTGGGCTGGATGGGGGCAAGTCTACGTATTGTTACGTTCCGGAGACGGCTGAGGCTATTTTGATAACTCTTGGTACACATGTTGCTCTTTGGGTCATTAAAGATTCTATAGCGGTAAGTCAGCTAGTGTATAATGCTAGGCTAGTTGTTCTAAAAATGTGACCTCATCTAGCAGGTGCTCAGCTGCATTTAATCTGTATTTTTGGTTGTCATTCATATCTCTTGAGAAAGTGTCTTATTTAATTGTTTAGCTAATGTAAATAACAAATTCAGAAATGTTTAAATTGATTACCACTGACTTTTCTAGATGTTGCAGCGGAGGAAAACTGGTTTAAATTTGAATTTTCTGTTCTACAAAACGAATCGGAAATATCACAGTTTCAAATCATTGGCAGTCCTCAGAAATGTGATCCTTGGAGCTGCAAACAACACATATTCTGGGCTGGCCGTAATAAAATAACGAGATCCGATACCCCGCAACCGCTAAATATCAAGAATTCCACTTTCGCGATCTTTACTTCGTCCAACTTTCTATCCGATATTGCTTCCTCATAGGTATTTTGATATTGCGAGTATCGTCCCGAACGATTTAGTGATAATTGTATAATTCATTAGGTATTTCAAAATAAAGTTTAACTACACTGATATTATGATATCCAATTCTCGCAACGAATACACAAGCATTACTGGTCTAAACTAACATCGAACTTGGGAAAAAAATATAAGAAGAAAAACCACATAATGCTCGAAGGAGAATAGTTTGATTTCAAAAATATTTCTTCTCAAATTCACCACCATTAAAGAATTTAGTGATCAGTTTGCTGAATGGATTCCTATAAAAAAAACTATATTTGATCGTATTGATCATACTTACAGGCTCCTTTGAGCAATTTGCTGCCTCAGTCGAACTACAAAGCCTATCGTCTAACGTGCCTTGAAAAAGCAAACAACGCTTACCAAGACAAGAAGACAAATTTCGTATTGCGTTAGTCGATGACATCAAATCAGCGGATCGACGTGTACCATAAAAAAAAGTCTAAATAAACATTCTACTTCAAAAGCTCTGGAAATAAATCTTGAGACATATTCTTTTAACTACTAAACCTAGCTTTGTGGTGAATCAACGAAGGTGCCGTCTGATAGTCAACTGCATATTGGGAGAAAACAAAATATGCAACAATGTGATGCGCCGTTAGAAAGCATTTCGTAGTAGGCTACGTATAGATCTTCCAGTAGTACGGTATCTGACTAGGGCTCAGAATGATTCCGTTAGGCAGAACTGGAATGCACAGTAACTTGAAACACTGTCGCTGGGTCATAGGGAACTATTTTTTTGCTTCTCAGTTTGTAGGGTGGCCTATATAAATATTTTTATAGTGCCTCTTCCGTTTCAAGACATTTTCTCCAATTAATTTCAAGTTATAAATTATAACAATTTAACTATAACTTTTTTTTAATGGCATTTGGCCATGTTACCCATAGAGCTCAATGTGTTTGTATCTCTTACAGTGTATAGATTTCATATCAGTGTGTTTATTTTCCCAGTTTTGTAAAGACGAACACAACATTTAATTAAAACCACCCATGCCCTAGGCCGGACTCGAAGCAAGCACGCTATCCCTACACTGCCGGGGTCGGCCATAACTCACTCAATAACAGTTATAAGATATCATGTATAAGTCATAAAGTAATCAAGGTTTTTTATTATTATTATTATTATTACATTGATAGAAACTCCTTCTTTCGTACAAACACATTGCGACCAGACTGTAATTTGTGTTTGTAGACCTTTAATTCTGGGAATTTTGGTTAAAACTAGTTCACATAACTAAAATCTTTATGTTTTCAAGTTTTTGTTTCTTCAGAGTCAGTTAGGTTAGTTTTAGGATGTTTTAGGATGTTTTAGTAATTTTAAAAGTTTTTCGGATTTATTTTGGTAATTTAGTTTAATAGACTGCAAGGAGGTTCCAATAGACGGAAAGATCTTAAGCAGAAGTGCGAAACGCATGCTAGTTTGGGAACGAATATGCTGATTCGGTGGAGGATTAAAATAATAATATCAAGTATAATATAATCTAATTTAATAGCACTCTAGTGTAAGAAAAACTTTGAAGCTTGGTATATAGAACATGGTCATAGCCACGCAATCCCCATTCAGTATTGTTATAATTCAACGGACGGCATGATAGTTAAAACTACCCACAACGTAGAGTCTTGCAATTTGAAACAAATTATTAAGAAATTAAACATTATGCATCGTATTATTTAATGTAGTGAATTAAAGGGATTGATTCCGTAATTTGTAACATTATTAAAATAACTTGTGTTAAGTCCGTGACATTTTTTGCGTATCGTCATGGGTCTAGAATAGTACCAGTTTTTATGGTCAAAGATTGTGACAGGTTGACGTGATCTATCCAAAAACGAACTTGACCTGTAATTCCAGAGACGATTGCTCTATCGTATAATTATTCCATAGGTCGTGGTTGGTAGACTCTGACTTGCTGAAATACAACTTATACTGACTTATATTTGACCCTAAAAGTTCACTCTGCAAAATTTGAAGAATTTCTGTTTAAAGGGAGCGCGCAATTGCTTCAAGAGCATCACGTTGTTTTTTTTTATTGTTGGACAAACATTCATAATGTAGTCTTTGGTCACAGTGTCAGTAACGGTCAGAAAACTTAATTGACATTCCAGATTATTAAATAGTTGAGGAACTTCGAAGAAATGAATACTCAGTTCAGTAACATATTTTGTCTGATGACAACTTTAAATAACCTAATAACTCACGTACAGACAACATGAATAAAGACCATTAACGAAAGTGGTCAGTAAAATACATAAAAAAAAACAAACGTATATAATGAAACTTTGGTCAAGCAGCAACATTAGCGAAATTTTTAAGTAAATTGAAGTTTAGCGTAGCCCGGAATGACAAATGGCATTAGTGATAACAACAGAGACCATGAGTAATTTAAGTTTTTTTATGTTGCTTCATTAGCGACATGTTACTGAAAAGCAGTTCCACCTTTTTTCAGCAGTAAAGTTTATAGATTTTTTTAACTATGAAATCCTACGAAAAGCAAACTTAATGAATGTTTTATGGCACTTAATTTCATACCAGTTGCTTAGCTATTAAATTGTGCACTTACCTCGAATTTCTTGTAATAATGTCAGTGATCGCTGTTAATTTGCAAGGGAATGCTGGCGCGTGACGTCACCTTTCTTCTGTCTATAGCTATCGAAGTGAGTGAGAGAGTGAGCGAGCTTGGGAAATTATAGAGTAGGTTTTCAAGAAATTTTTTGTTTCGGCAATGTACCCAGCTTTCAATAGTTATGACGTATGTAGACAGAACCTATAAGAACCCTCCGTTCTGGCAGGAAATCTTTGGAGCCAGTCCGGAACACATATGTCGGTCCAAAATTCAGTAAAAAGTGACTGAATGAGTTGAAACTATCTTGGAAGTATAAAACAGAATTTTCGGAACATTTCTGTTCGTAGCATACCCAGTTTGGACAATATTTTGACAAACGAAAATTTACGAGTTCAACTGATTTTTTGGTTGATTGCTGTAGGAGGCATTGTCGAGTGGATCTTAAGCCTATTGGTAGTACCTACGATCAACGAAAACAGAAGTCTTTGTAAACTTCTATTATCACGGTCAAATAAAACAGTGGTTTTAAGGAAAATATTTTACGTGGTTTCATTAAAATCAAAAGCAAACTCTGAGTCACTCTTGTTATTTGGAGGATCTCGAAACCGGAAATATTATTAATTTAATAGCAATCTAGTGTAGGAAGAACTCCGAAGCTTATATTGGACTTTCCCATAACCACGGAAATCCCCATTCAGTGTTCTTATAATCCTACCGATGGTATAACAGTTAAAACCACCCACAGCGTAGGTAGAGTCTCGCAACAATGTTACTATTTTTATTTTTAAATTCATATTGAGCCATTTGATAAAGAAACAATTTGCAAGACATCTCTTAACTAAGTTTTTCTTATGTCAATCAAAGTTCCATCTTTCGTGCTAATAATATATTTTTCTTTTTGAAAATTTATATTAAGCTTTGACACAAACAAGTACTTACTTAACTACCTAATTTTAATTAAATGTGAACTTTTGACTGTGTTATTTTATTGATTTTCTAATGCCTCGCGCAATTTATTTTGCTTTCACACAAAGCGTCATACACTGTCGGTCGTGCAGAGATCAGTGGTAACTAGAGTGTACGATCGGTAAGTTTCAAAATTTTCTGGGGAATAATTGAATACGCCCGTCCATAGTTACCATCTTACACAGAATTTCTGGGCCAAAGTTGAAATTATTCCTTCTCTTCAGGCCCTTTATCCCATAGCATGGCTTCGTGCATTTTTTATAAAGATTATTCCTCATAATTAGAAAGTTCGTCGTCCTGAGCGGCACCCATAGATTTCTGCCCCGCTCTATTTCCTTTTGAAACAGATTTACCTGAAACTCATCCACCAATGGCAGAATTACCGGGAGGGACAAAGGGAAGCTCTAAGCTGCTTTACGCTACCACGAATCAACGTTTCCAATAGGAGCTCAGAGTTAAGAATGTACAACTGTCTTTCATTATGCGGATTTCTCTGATCTAAGAATTACCGATGAAAATATATCTAGGAAAAAATAGGTTATTTATTTTTAATAACCTTTGTTTAATCTGAAGAGTATTGTGTCATATGTATGCTTCAGTCGTAGTCACGTAATTGTAATGTTGCAACCATTATAACTTCAGCATAAATTGATGACAGCACGTAACATTAGCTTACACCAGTTAACTTACATCAAGGCATTAGCTCTTGTTTCATTCGTATTAATGATACATTTGCATCCATACCATATATTATTGGATAGCAAATGAATACGACAACTTCTTGATTTTATATTTGTTTGCTATTATTAATTTAACTACTGTCATGAAAAAAACATTCGAAGTGCTTAAAGCGGAAATAAAAATAATTGCTGCTAGTTCAACTTCATCTCAGCAAGTGCTGATAAACGGAATGGTATTGTTAACTATGTCCGATGGTGTGCTTGATCTTTGTTAGACTATTTGGTCGCCGGCGAACAACTGGGTACTTTCCGGTGTCGGTGAATAAATGGTATGAGGTCACTGCGAGTGGTTAAGCTGCTAATTTCTAATCATTCACATAGAGTTTATAACTGCCGATTGTCCACTTCAAACTAATTGGAGTTTCTTGGGTTTCGGATTTAACTTCTCAATAAATCGTTCTCGAAGCTGAAATTCCTCATAAGTGGACTGTTAACACACTACTTGGTTAATTGTTATTTTCAATGGTAAAGAGATCTGGAAGCTATACTTCACGACTGCTTGACCACCATTTGTTCTAGTCCATTTAGATTGCAGCACGAGGAGGCGAATTGGATGGGTCTATGAAACTCAATACTAGGAACTACTTCACACGAAAGTTGTGTGGCACTATAGAGTTCATCAGCCACAACTCTCCGGACATCTGCTCTGGGACTGGTTTATTCTTCAGCTGAATTCTACTGCTCTGCATGTTTCAATAACACACGTATCCAGAAGATCGATACTGAGCTGAAAAAAACCTGCGGATGATGTCTGGAACAACAAAACCACTCCCGGCTGCCGATCCTTAGCTAAATTCCTCCCCCGCAATTGCGCAGTCAACATGCGTTTGTTGTGAATGTCAGAAAACTTAAAACAACCAGCAACTCCCGAGACAATCATTCGCTGGATACCTGACTACCAAAGACATGATTCACAATAAGTTTGACGCCACTGAGTGTTGGAAATGGGAGGAACCACCAACACACTCAAGAGATATCCAGTTTATCACAGAGAGGCCACCTAGTTTTGACCTACCCAGAAGAGCGTGGATTGTTCTAAGTAGGACTAGGACCAATCGTGGCAGATGCACGGACTCTCTTAATATGTGTAAAATGCGTCATCCCTGATATGTGGCTGTGGAGCACAGTTCCAAACTGTCTGCCATAGTGTTCACCAAGAGTGTCCCTTAAGGGACTACCCCGGAAAATTCTGTGATTTTATAAATGTCTGTATCAATTCATTACGTTAGTACTATGGATATAAGCTTGTTACATTAACTATTGTGTGTTCTTTGAGAATTATTTTATGCTGTATTGATCGACGAATTTGGATTTCGATTAATGGCATTCTGTTAATTATAATACGTTCTATTGTGGCTCGAGAAGGCCAACCTATTATCTGCTACGACGTGGTGATGCTAGAATTCCAGGAGCCATTATGTTTCAAATGGCTTCACTGCAATAAATGGTGAAAACAATTTCTTTTGATATGTAATCACAATTTCTTTTATATCTCCCACATTAACTTAGATACTTGATTCATACTGTAGCACTTACTGAAATATTCAAATCGTCTAGCAGACATTTACATGTAATTTGAAATTCTCATCATATGACTATATAAGAATGATTTTTAATGGCATTGTATCTGAATAAATTTTTTTAGGGAAATTTTTCGAGGGGAAAAATGACCTTTTAATGCTCAAATACTTTCCCACCATTGTTTTTGACAGTAGAGAGGCAGAATTTAATAATCGGAGGATTTTTTACTACCATGATTACTCAGTTATATTCTCTGGAAACCTTTATTCAGATTTATGAATTATTGAGTTACAAATATGAATAGCATGTGAAACTTAAAGGCGTAGATGCTACGAAGTTTTGTAGTGGGGAAATTCAGATTTTTGGAGATTTGGTGTAGCTATCGTTGTAGTATTGGATCTGAATTAGGGATCCAATAATCAGAAAGAAACCGCAACGAGCGATTGTGAGATTCGTGAAGTATCATACTAACCTCTTCATTATTTCTCTAATTGTAGTCTTCACAGCAGACTGTCGGAGTCCTTCTAAGGGTACACCACAAGATCGCTATCTGTTGATAAGTAAGTTTTGCTGTTACAGACGTTTAGTGCATCCTATTTTACACATGTGCAGAACACTTTTTTATTAGCACCGTAAGAAATTTTTGTTACTGCCGAAATGAAATAACCTCAATAGTAAATTACCGTTGCAGATGAAATGTATCAAGAGATAGCGAGAGGAGGATTCGTATCAACACGGCGCTGGCGTGACTTCGAGTTTCTGAGCATTCCAGGAAATTTCGTGCTGCGAAACTTCCTAACGAACGTGGTAACAACGTCCGACGCAGTCTCCTGTGATCTGAAACGAGGCGTTACGAGTAGTAACTGAGGGCGACTCCCGGGAAGCGCAGCCTCCATTGCGGAAATTTGCACTCTGACCAACTCGACAGACACTAATTGTCCTCCGTGGGCTGCCACACTAATTAAGGCAGGATATTGTCACGCTGCCCGCGGGCTGCCGTCGGATCGCTGCTCCACCAGCTGGCGACACTCTGCATTCTACACCAGGCTTAAGCGCCAGCAACAGCTGTCACACATGTCACTCGTACCCCGTCTAAATCACAGGTCCACAACCTTTCTCGGCTTTCCGCCACCTTTTACAAAAAAATGCTCACCACCCCTTTTCTAAAAGAAAATTACCTCGCTGCCCACTTTTCAGAAAAAAAAACACACCTTCCTGTAATAATAATTTAATCCGTAGAGCTCCAACTTTTTTAGCTCATAAACCTCTTTTTCAAGCAGTGATCCGATGGTGCCCCTCTTAAGCGAAGTGTGCAAAATAATATACAGAAAAACAAGAAATGTTTTCTAAAATTATTAATAATATTCACTGTTTGATTAAAAAATACAT
>CM061920.1:82748101-82771008 GCA_031002005.1 Vandiemenella viatica
CCAATTTTCAGTTTCCCTATTCATTACAATAATATTTCATGTGATAAGCTGAAGATTAAGTATGACTTTTGATATTCCAAATTGATAATTTTGTTAATGATAAAACAGTGTGACCCAAATATAAACGTCCCCAAGGTAAACGACACAAGCCCCATCTTACGTCATTACAGTCATAATTCGTTAAGGATACCACCTTCTTTTTTAATGCACACCACACCATGGAATATTAGTCTCGTCCAGGTTATTTTCAAGCTAACTACAACCATTGCTAATACAGCTCCTTGAAAATCAGCATAAATGATTTGGATGTAGAGCGAACCTTTGATGTTTCAACGACTCACAAAACTACATAGAACAAAAGAAAGTAACTTATTTGCAGTTTAATTAGAAACAACAAAAACCAATTTCGATTTCTGTGTTATCCATATTTTTAGTACTGCGATATGTCAGCTGATGGTATTATGGACCTTTTTTTAATAACTTTGAGGAAACATAAATATAATATTTTATTTCCACAATCTGCCAACAGAATTCTATGTCTGCATGATAATTACCAGATACATAAGTAATTAAATAAGGTTTTTAAATATTTTGGGGTTAGAAACTAATTTATATCTCCCTCTGATAAAATTAGCTTCTCATGTGAATCCATTTTTGCTGTTTTAAACTGAACAAATCATTGAATAAATCATAGTATTTTTGCTTTGATCACTGAAAATTAGTGTTTGCGTTTCACGAAAGAAGCGAAGAGTACACGTTGCAGTACCGTCTACGAGGTAAGAAATTCTTTCGTGTTTGTGAAATGCGAGCTGATAGTGGCAATTTACAAGGAAAATATTCCTTCTCGCGGGATAAAATCTATCACATGTCATTACCCAGACGATATACTAACTCTATTGCGTGATTGAGGCAAATAATACTAACGTCCATCTATCCAAAATTTGTCATTTATAATATTACTAGCTGGTGCTCGCGAAGTCGTTCGTGTTTGT
Source organism: Vandiemenella viatica (assembly GCA_031002005.1). NCBI lineage: Eukaryota > Metazoa > Arthropoda > Insecta > Orthoptera > Morabidae > Vandiemenella > Vandiemenella viatica. The sequence goes on from CM061920.1 coordinate 82,749,094, forward strand.
GAAGAATTTTATTGATAGCTACCGACATGAAACCACTGTATTGCACGATAGGAAACTTGACTCTAATACTACACACAAACACCAGTGATCTCAGCAGGGTATTTATGGCTGCAAAGTGAAATATAGAGACACATGTCTTTGGTCGAAAATTTTCAACCATCATATTTCCCACTCTCCCACAGCTACTGACATACATCTACCAAAATGCATGATGGGAGAATCGAGGTTATTCAACACACGAACACCAGTTATCTGTGATAAGTAGTTGTGTTTGAAAAGTGAAATATAAGGACACACACATATTTGGTCGAAATAACAAAATACCCTCGGTCGACCAATTTGAAATACCAAAACTCCCACACACCCCCCGTTACCGACATACAACCGCCATGGTGCGCGATGGAAAACTTGATGCTACTACCACACATAAACACCAGTGGTCTTCACTAGGCAGTTGTGGCTGGAAAGTGGAATATAGGGTCATACATGTCTTTCGTCGAAATATGAAAATGCCCTTTGTCGACGAATTTCGACCACCATAATTCCCACGCCCCCACAGCTACCAACATTGAACTACCAAAGTGCATGATGGGAGACTTAAGGTTATTACTACACGCAAACACCAGTGGTCTGCGCAAGGTAGTTGTGGCAGGAAAGAGAAATATAGCGACACACAAGTATTTGGTTGAAATATGAAAATATCACAGATTGATTATTTTCAACCACCATATCTTCTACACTCTCACAGTTACCACCATTCAGCCAACGTTGTGCACGATGGGAAACTGAATGCTACTACCACACTCAAACATCAGTGGTCTGCGCTAGGTAGTGGTGCCTACAAGGTGAAATAAAGACACACACACACACACACACACACACACACATATATATATATATATATATACATACACCCCTTTAAGCAACTATGATGAGCGGCATTATTGGAAAACAATCCGGAGGTAAAACAGCCCCCCATTCGGTTCTCCGGGAGGGGGCTACATTAATGTCAGCAGTCAAAGTTCCTAAAGAGCAAACCAGATCATCAATAGAAAAACAGCAAATAATTCATATATGCACTTACAACTGCAGGTCTCTTAAAGGAGAATCCCGACTTACAGAGTTGGAAGACGCGCTCCAAAAAATCAAATGGAGTATAGTGGGCCTAAGTGAGGTTAGACGTCCAGAGGAAGAATGTATCGAACTTAAATCAGGCCACATCTTGTACCATTACGGAAACTCCTTGGGAAAGCTAAATGGAGTGGGCTTCCTGATAAACCGTAGTGTGAAAAATAAGGTTAAACTAATAGAAGGTATTTCAGATCGAGCAGCAAGAGTAGTGTTACAACTATCAAATCGCTACAAAATACAAATACTGCAGGTATATGCTCCAACATCCTCGCACTCAGATGATGAAGTAGAGTCTTTCTACGAAGATGTCACGACACTGCATGACAGAGGCAAAGACTGCCATTTCCAGATTATCATGGGAGACTTCAATGCTATTGTAGGCACCAGGAAACAAGGAGACACTGTGGTCGATAAGTTCGGAATACAAACTAGGAATGACAGAGGGGAACGACTTGTGCAGTTTGCAGAGCACACAAAAATGCACGTCATGAACACATTTTTTAAAAAACATTAAAGTCGAAAGTGGACATGGAGAAGTCCAGATCATAAAACTAAAAATGAAATAGACTACATCCTGTCCAATAGCCGACATTTTGTTCAAGACGTCACTGTTCTAAATCAATTCAACACCGGAAGTGATCACAGGCTGGTCCGAGCGAAACTTAGTATCTGCATAAAACAGGAAAGGCGAAAGCTAATAAAAGGAACCAATAAAACATCAGTAAATATAATCAATCTCACTGAAAAGAAAGACATTTTTCAACGCACACTATCGGAGAAACTAGCTACCACCGCCAATGGAAATTTAGCTTCAATTATTAACACATTAGCCATAGAAATTGCAGGAACTGTTAAAACCACCAAATTAAGTAAAATTAGCAATAATACAAAAACTCTCCTGAATAAACGGAGGAATATGAAAGTAAAACCTGAAAAAAACCTAATTGAATATGCTGAACTGTGCAAGACCATTAGAAAAGAAATAACAGCTGACATCAAGAAATATAACGAAAATCTGGTCAGATCAGTTATAGAGAACAAGAAAGGCTATAAGAAAGCAAAACAAAGATTAATGATAGGAAAGAAACAAATAATAGCTTTAGATGATGATAATGAGCGTATTACAGACAAAACGGCAGTATTGGTTCATATCAGGAACTTCTATCAGTCCTTATACAGCAAGCAAGATGAAAATCCTTTAATGACATCAAGCCCAGACTCACCAATTCCTGAAGTCCTCCCATATGAAGTTAGAAGGGCAGTGAACGAAATGAAAAAAGGATCAGCTAGTGGTTATGACGGCCTGTCTATTGACGTACTCCAATTGACTGGAGAAGAAACTTACAGACACCTAGCTAAGGTGTTTTCACAATGCCTCGAAGAGAGAAATATCCCATCCAGCTGGAACAAAGCAATGATTGTGTTGCTATACAAAAAGGGCAGTCGTTACAATATTAAAAACTACCGCCCCATCAGCCTTCTTCCTGTCATATACAAAGTGTTTACAAAGGTCATCAATAACCGCATCAGTTCCACCTTGGACACAGCGCAACCAATTGAACAGGCTGGTTTTAGGTCAGGATTCAGCACAGTAGATCACATCCAAGTCATCAACGAAGTAATAAGTCGAGCAAATGAATACCAGATGCCCCTCTGTTTGGCCTTTATCGATTTTGAAAAAGCTTTTGATTCAGTCCATCACTCTGCAATCATGCAAGCCCTTTTAGAACAAGGAGTGAATCCCGGCTATATTGACTTACTGTACAACATCTACACCACTTCCACTGCTTTTGTCGACATCGCTGAAGTCACCAAAGAGTTCCCAGTAGAAAGAGGGGTAAAACAAGGTGACTCTATATCCCCCAAGCTATTCACATCAGTCCTAGAGTTGGCAATGTCAAAAATCCAATGGCAAAACCGAGGTTTGAGAATAAATGGAAGAAATCTCAACAACTTAAGATTCGCTGATGATATAGTTTTACTCTCAAACAGTCTGGAAGAGCTCAAAGAACTGATAAATGAACTAGAGACAGCGTGCAGTGAAGTGGGCCTTAAAATAAATATATCAAAAAGCAAAATCATGCAAAACAAATGGGCAGAAAAAGATAAAGACAAGGCGGACATGAAAGATTCTGGTATTGAGTTCGTAGATCAGTACATCTATCTTGGCCAACTGATCAATATGAATGGTGACTCAAAGCCTGAGATCTACAGACGGATAAAGCTGGGCTGGAGAGCATATGGAAGAAATTCCATAGTTTTTAAATCGAACATGCCAATACATCTTAAAAAACAGGTATTTGAACAATGTGTATTACCGGTCCTCACATATGCCTGCCAGACTTGGACCCTAAATAGTCACACGAAGCAAAAACTGAGAACTGCCCAGCGAAGTATGGAAAGAGCAATGCTAGGGTTTACAAGAAGAGACAGGAAAAGGGCTGTGCACATCCGTTCAATAACTAAAGTAACAGACATCTTAAAAAGAGTCATGACCCAAAAATGGCAATGGGCCGGTCATGTTGCTCGCAAAAGAGATGAAAGATGGACTACGGTAGTGCTGGACTGGATACCGAGAAACCTGAAAAGAGCAAGAGGAAGACCCCCGGATCGCTGGGATAAGGATATACGTCGAGTTACAGGCGTGAACTGGAAGAGGGCGGCTCAGGATCGATCGGCCTGGAAAGAACTACAGCAACACTATGTAGAATTAAATTCTAATATATAGCTCATTAGGCTTAAAGAGGCTACATCCTGAAAAAAGGATTGATATAGCTGCAATAATAATAATAATAATAATAATATATATATATATATATATATATATATATATATATATATATATATATATATATGTATGTGTATATACAGGGTGTCCAGAAAAAGACTCCCTGATTTCAAAATTAAATATCTCGAAAACAAAGATCGATAGAGGAATGCAGTAAACGGTATGTTTATTGTGACAGCTGTAACTAGTGTATACAGCAGTGTGAAATAATAGTTACAAAAGCTGCTAACAGATGGCGCTGTACGCTGTACAGCTCATATCAGCATACATAAGTGAAATAATCGTATGAAAAAAATCTTTGCAAACAATCACATCACAATGTTTTCAAAATGTTCACCATTGACACTACAGAGGTGGCGCAAACGAAGAATGAAATTCGCCATCACATTTCGTAGTGTCTCGACCGAAATGGATTCACATGCCGCAGAGATCGCCGATTCCAGCTCGTCCAGCGTGGCGGGATGCTTCGGGTAGACTATGTCTTTCACTGTGCCCCACAAAAAAAAGTCACAGGGAGTCACATCAGGCGAATATGGAGACCAATCCATGCGTGCACCAGTAAATTCGGGATATCCCAAAGCAATGACTCGATTCTCGAAGTATTCCTCAAGAAAGCGAAACACTTGTTCGGTCTGATGTGGTCGGGCCCCATCTTGCATAAATCATTCAGTACTTGGTCGATCCTCTAACGCTTGCTGTGTGGCGACAAATTGTTCCAAAATTGCAACGTAACGTGCACCAGTGACCGTTTCTCGAATGAAAAAAGGGCCAACAATGCCTCTGCTGCATACTGCAGCCCACACAGTAACTTTAGGAGAATACAGGGGTTTCGCTTCACACCAATATGGCTTTTCGGAACCCCAAAATCGCCAGTTCTGCTTATTCACGTAGCCATTCAGGTGGAAATGTGCTTCATCTGTAAACCAGATGTAACCAACATCAAATCCTTCACTATCAATCATTGTGAGCATCTGAGTAGCAAAGGCAACCCTTTGTTGCACAGCTCGTCCGGGTATGGCCTGGTGCGTTTGAATTTTGAATGGAAACATGTGTAGGCTCTTTCGCAGTATTTTCTGCGTGCTGGAACGCTTCAAACCAGTCTCCGATGCAATTCTACGGACGGATGACATTGGATTTCGCTGAATAATTCCAGACACTGTGGCGATATTTTCAGGCGTAACTGCGGTTGGCTTGCGGCCAACATGCCCCACTAGATCATCAGTTACGCTGCCTGTTCGTTGAAATTTTGCGATGAGCGTACGAATGGTTTTCGCATCGGGTCCTTTTGGAACATTAAATCGTGCTTGAAAACTTCGCCGTGTTGCCGTAGGACTCTCTTCTAACCTGTGGTACTCTAGCACCAGAAAAACGCGTTGTTCAATGGTGTACATGGTTTTAAACTCTTCCTTCGGTACGCTAACCTCCTTTCACGTTTCAATGGTGGAACTGATCGCTCTGAGCTTCGGATCACTATTTAGGCATTACGTATGGCGATTACAGCGCCATCTGTTAGCAGCTTTTGTAACTATTATTTCAAACTGCTGTATACACTTCTTGTAGCTGTCACGATAAACATACCGTTTACTGCATTCCTCTAATGATCTTTGCTTTCGAGATATTTAATTTTGAAATCAGGGAGTCCTTTTCTGGACACCCTGTATATATATATATATATATATGATCATCGGGGTTTCAACACTTTGTAGTATCGATTACATAAAACGTTGAGATACCTGTGCGCATGTGCATGCAATGTTTCCTCCGACATCCGGTAGAAAGCGTTAGTAGCAAAAATGGCGACTAGTGAACAGAAAGCTTTTTGTGTTCTGCAGTTTGGAAAGACGGAATCTGTAGTTACTGGACAACGTGCGTTACGGATTAAGTTCAGATGTGATCCACCAAATGAAAATAACATCCGTAGATGGTATCATCAGTTTGAAAATACCAGCTGCCTTTGCAATGGGAAGTATTAGTGAACAGTGTGTTGAGCGAGTGAGAGAGTCTTTCACGCGTAGCCCCAAGAAATCAGTTCGGAAGGCTAGTCCTAAACTAGCAATTCCGGTGACGACTGTTTGGAAAGTTTTACGGAAATGCTTACAACTACGTCCTTATCGTTTGCAGTTGCTGCAGGTTCTAATGCCTACAGACCATGGTTTACTTGACACTTTGCACATGAAATGTTATTCCACGACTATGAAGATTTTCTGAATCATGTTTTCAGTGATGAATCGACATTTCACCTCAGTGGACATGTGAACACTTATAATGTACGCATCTAAGGCCTAGAAACCCTCACGAGATGGTACAATTGCACCGAGGCCTCCCTTAACTTAAAGTTTTTTTGTGCCATATCTAGGCGGAAAGTTCATGGGCCTTTTTTCTTTGGAGAAACAACTGTAACTGGTATTTCCTACCTTAATGATCTACAACTATGGCTATTTACCCAGTTCGTAGAAGACGAACCAAATAACTTCATTTGGCAGCAAGATGGTGCACCGCCTCACTGGCATAACGACGTACGCGATTGGTTGAACGACACTGTACCCGACCACTGGATTGGCTGCAAAGGGCCCGAAGACACAGCTTGTTTTGCATGGCCTCCACGCTTTACCGATTTGAAGTCATGTGATTTCTACCTGTGGGGGTTCATAAAGGATCATGTGTATGTGTTTCCACTACTAGCTTACGTACCTGACCTAATAAACAGGACTGAGGCAGCTGTTACAACAATTACACCACAAACACTAATTAATCAGCGTTTGGGAAGAAATGGGCTATCGACTTGATGTGCTCACATTGAACACTTGTAAGCTTGTAGGTGTAACTGTTTGAGTTGCTCTTTCATTTCATGCATGAATTATAATTTTACATTTTATGTAATAAATATTCATTTAGAAACACCCTGTAGGTATATATGTGAGATTAAGATGAGTTTTTTTGAACAATTTATGTAATGTAGAAACTAATAGAGTTGCATTCATACCGTAAACACGGTAGTGGCGTTGCGCTGATATCCGACTCAACAGAGCACTTCGGCGCGTGTTGACTGAGCTTACCTGGGATCTGGATATGAGATTGCTTATCATTAGCATCGCTCCTCACCTGGAACCTGAGGTCCCCCAGCGGCGGTTCGGCGTACGGCACCCCCAGGAAGCGCGTGTAGTTGACGCCGTACACCGTGGTCGCCGTCTCCCCCCTCAACACGCCTTGCTCCACAGCCACCTCCACGTACTGAGCCTGCAACAGCAACACAGCTCCATGCGTGATGTCATTCAGAGAGTATTGTAAAACATGATATTGGTTAGTTGGGAGTGATAGCAAAATTAATGTATTTGAATATCTTTAAGACATAAATATAACGCTACAATTCATTTCTCCAAACACTATGCAGCTTTATACATATATAAACTTATCTATGTTGTGGAAAGGTTTGCTGATGATATATTGGGTTTTATTATTAAGATTTTTACGGAAGTCGTGGCAATGATCACTAACTTGTGGAAGTCAATGAGTGGAAAGTAACCATTGGCTTCCATAATTTTATAAATAACTCTGTGTCCGTTGGTATCCATGTTATGGCGTAGCGGGCGATGGGACTTCTCATGTGTGTCATTATGTGGATCCTGGTACAGTTTTTGACAATTTAACAATGTGATACTACAAATCACGTTTTCTGTCACTGCTCACTCACTCACTAACAGCTTGTGACGATACAACACTAGTGCTGGTAATATCGATAGTGGTGAACGTGAGAGGAGCATCGCTGGAAAAATGGAGTCAGTCGTGCATTGGTTGGCGAAGAGCACGGCCGCTTTATACGGTGGGAGTCTGTTGCTAACTGCCGAACTTGTCGCGTGTAGACCGAGCGAGTGGCGAACTTACCCACTGTGGGTCCGTCCTAGCGACTACTTAGTGTCGGCAGCGGTAGTTTTGGTTTCCAGTCGGCGTCTGTAAGCTTCTTGCTAGGATAAAAATACATACACAGAGACTTAATTTGCTTAAAATGAGGACGTAGGTGCTCCTTGAAATGATATGAAGAGTTGTGACTACTTAATTTATTGTTGAAAGCGGCGGTGTGGTACAGTTACAAGTAAGTGGTACATAAAATCGGTGTTTTCCGATATTGGAATAGTGGACCATAGGATCCAAAACTAACGCAGAATGCTTTCCGAGACAGCAGAGGGAGAATGATAGGAAAAATGCCTAAAATGGCCTATCTGGATGGTAACAGGTCTGCCCTACGAAATTTCACATCACGTACTGGGGCGAATCGTCCGCGCAAAAGGGCGCCCTCGATTCTGGAAGGTGGGGAAAGCCTTCCTCTCATTGGCTGTTTGTCATGACGTACATGCGTGTGGTTCACGTGCTCATAGTGTGTAAGCCCCGTGTACCCGTCGTGCTATACAGTGTTCCCACAGTAAGAACTGCAAGACCAGCGGCCTTGACGCTGGTGTCGTATATGAGCGGTGTAGTCTTCATACTACTGTGCTGACTTGGAAACACTCTGCCTCAATTACCACTAAAATCTATACTAAAATCAGTGACCGCAGCAAACTGTTAACATCTTTAAGCGCACGGTTCTGAAGAATGCCGCGAATACTTTACTCGTGTGTATGGCAGTGATTGTGCAAGAACAAAACTGCGTAACTGTTTATTGAATATCAGTGGTATTCCAGAACCTTTGTGTGACGTAATAAGATATGTGTTTTCAACGAGTGTAATTCGGAGGATACATGTTGGCCTGAACATTTTGTCTAATTACGAAACACGCAATCTTCGGAACACGGTCAAATTAGGTTTTTGATCACTTGGTGGTTCACCTTGGCGGGTTGTATTAGTTTTCGAGTTATTAAAAGAGTGTAAAGTGTTCATATCGGCACGTTGTTGCTTTTTGTGTGAGCAGGCGACCATCTCCCACAATCAGCCGAGTAGTTCGGCATAACGTGTAGAACTGTATGGCGACTTGTGTATTTACATGTTATAGCCCGTGAACAGCGACTGAAGGGCTTGTTACGGTCTTCGGTGGTTTAATTAATATAGTAATTAATTAAGTAGTCCACCATAAAGTTCAGTTTATCATTTTTGTTTATTTTCAAAACAACGTCAGCGATATTTTTTACATGCAAAGATAATATCCAGAGATACTACTGACGCAATCTTGGCAGTTTCAAAGTGAATCTGTATAAAACTAACTGTAAACTAACTCTGTCCTTCTGCTTTCTTTATATAGGCTCTATCGAAATTTCTGGAATTCTTCAAAGGCGTCCGAGAGATATTTCTCGAACATTAACAATTACTCAAACAATTAAACATATTAAAAACAATTAGAATTAATACATAATCACTTAACATCATTACAAAATGGTCAGAAATGGAAATTAAATATACTTAAACACAGAAATCATTTTAAACTGTAGAAAATTGTCCTGTAGACATCGTAACTTGCATTAATACTTGGAATTACAAGCAATTATCTTGCACAATTCTGTTCTTAAAGATATTAAATGGCCTTTAAATAATTTCCTATATACACTGATTTACAAGAAATTGCAAAACAAACATACCAGATCATATTCAAGCAAACTTTAGCTCGCTACAGATACTTCATTAAATACAATACTTAAAGTTCAGGTATGAGGGCTGTTACAGACAGCAATTGAATTTAATGTTAGTATCACGCCAAGGAAAGACCATAGAACAAACCACCGATCAGTTCCAAAAATATATTGTGTTTATTATTTATAAAGACAAATTCTAATTTTAAATCCTTAAAAACTCTACATGATGTGGGCTGACTCACGCCTTAGCTGGACAGAGTAATCTGAGAATAAAGAATAGGTAACTTCTCTTCAGTCGGTGGTCTCTTACAACCTACCTCTGGAACCTTTAGGTCAGAAGGATCTCAAAACCAAAACAATTAGAGAGACGCCACTCAAATCTTAATGCACAATTTATTTTTCACATTAGACACATGGACTAGTATAAGAATAAATTTCATCCACAATATCCCACCATAGAAAAATTATACCAGATTATTATTTTTTTAACAAAGTGATCAAACAATATGAGTTAAAGCTTTTAGAATAATTTCGTAATTACTCCTAAAATCTCACACTACTGGTCTCTCCACCGCTCCTAACTTGGGAAGACTATTGCTTTCTACAATCAGCGATTTACAGCCGCGTCGAATCTGCGTGAGGATGACTAACTTAATTAAACTGAATAATAACGTCTTCTGTTCACACTTGAATAAGCTTCGACGAAAAAATTTAAGCCGGAGCGACTATAACCCTCATTTTAGAAAAAAACAAACCGCAAAAGACCGACACTTAGTCATACTCCTAAACAAGTTCTTAACAATAACAAGCTCATATGATTTAGCCTACAGCCACACGCACACACTTCTCTACATCGATGTAGATGAAAGCTTTCTCTAATAAGCGAGCGTTCTCCCACTACGATAACTGGTAAGGCCGGGATCGGGTTCCGCACTACTTATACGAGTATATCTTCTCCGCTCTGGTACAATTCCTTTTCAAGGTTTAGTACACGTCAGTTGTAACAATTTACCCTAGGTGTATTCTGATATTGCGCTACGAGCACAATCTAAGAAGCTTACTATAAAAACGCCAAATAAAGCCCTTATTACACTCACTGAAGCCTTAGAGGTTTATAACTGACTTACTAATACTATATGGACTTTTTGCAACTAGAATTTTTTTAAAGTGTATATCTTTCTGTGCCGTTAGACCCATACGAGTTGTTCGGCTCGAATAGATGTCGACGTTTCTATTACTGCCACAGGAAGAACTTACTATAAAGGAGAGTTTAGCCATAACTTATATATTAGGTCTCCTCAATGTTAACTAATGATGAAGTATCCCCTCCCAGATCTAGCAGAGATAAACAAGCTCCGTAATAAGTAAAGTCCAAATGGTAAATTAGGATAGGCAGAAGAATAACCCACGAGGGGAAAAAAACGAACACACCTGATTTAGTTCGAGTGGCTAAATACATATGGTACACAGGTTAGATTTAACGTAATTCTTTGAGACTGCTGCAAACACTGGCAACTGTACTTAAACTCCAAAAAATTACATGTCATGCACATAAGTAAAAAGGTGGTACCATTTACCTCTGAATATACAGCTAATGGCACTGTCTTCAGAACGGTAGATTCCACTAAATACATAGGGCTAAAAATTCTTAATAATTTACTGTCGAATGAAAATATTGAGAAGGTAATTGAGAAAGCAAATCAAATGCTCAGCTGTTTAGGTTATAATTTAAAACGGTGTACACCTGAAGTTAAATTGATTACACAAAAACACTGGTGTGCCCTCATTGATGGGGCCCCCGTCAAAAGGGGCTAATGAAGGCATTGAAGAAGTTCCAAAGAAGAGCCACCCGATTCGTGGTAGGTATACATAGCTGGATGGAAAGCGTAAGTGCGATGTTGAAGGAACTAGGTTGGAAAGACCTGAACCACCGAAAGCGTTTCACTGGGCAGAAGCTAGTTAAAATATTGACGACTGACCTATTTCAAAATGACAGCAAACACATATTACTACCAGCAACATGCAAATTTAGGATTTAATGAGAAAATAAGATAAATCGTTACCAGAAACGATTCATTTCTATACTCATTTTTTCCACAAGCGATGAAAAAAGGGTGTATGGCATTGCTGGCCAGGAGACCCTAAAGCCTAGTTTGACTGCTGGTTCACAGTGTTTCGATTTGCAGGGCATGCGCCTCTGTAGCGATCAGGGAATGGAATTGGAAGGATTTATCGAGCGATTGGAGTAGATCTCGATATACCGCTCCACCCATCTTGATCTGCCGATTCCGTGGTTTTACCAGATCAGTCCCTGTGAATGCCAGAATAGTTCCTTAAAATAGCCCATGGACTCTTCCTGCCAAATCCCGTGTATCCCTTCCTATGCAAAAACGATTAAACATTAGGATAGGTGTATTGTACCATCCACCTTTAAATAGTGCGGAAGAATGAGTGTCATCCATAATTACAAAAGACATACATTAGTGCATCACTGGTTATTGGCTCTTAAAACAGACCTCAGTCTGGGTCAGTGGAATTTTACAACCAAACGTGATGAGTGAGCGGTTTTTCCATTGTTTCCCCAAATCACTCCAGACAAATGCAGAATAGTTCCTTCAAAAGACCATGGCCGAATTCCTACCCATTCCCGCCTCTAATGACCTCGACGTCGATAAGGATTAAAACCAAAAGTAGCAGTCAGCAGCGGAATTTTACATATCTAAAGAAATAAAGTTTAACACATTAGCCTACATTTCCATCCATTTATCGTGTTGTTCTGGCTACTTGAGAGGTTTATGTGAAAATTCACAACAATATTTGCTGGTTACTATGGCAAGGTATTTTACGTTTTTTAGATTTGCATTAACGATTTTGATTAGTTAGATCAGTGATTTTCCTACAAGGGTGATTGAAATTTTGACGAATTGAAAGTTATAATAGCGACAGCTCAACGTTGAACCGAATGAATCCGATTTTTAATACATACTCCTTCGACAAAAGTACTGCTCTGATTATGGCATTTGGCGCTTGTGATGACAGGTATTTTGGTAACCAAACGGTTTATTACAGTCTGTTGATCTATTGCATTTCATCGCACAGAGCTATCTTTTCCTAGTGTACCTTTTTGAAGTAAATGACTAGCTATTATGTAATTAATTAAACAATGGACCTTACCTCATGGATGTTTAAGTATTAATTACTGAATCAATTTTCAACATAATTTCCTAAAAGTTCAATGCAATACATACAAGGAAAGAACTTGTGTATGAAGAGAATAAAAGAAATACGAATGGCTTGGAGACCACCCAATTACTCCAAGTGAGAAATGTTGTTACTTATATTAATCATATTCAACTGACAATGCAACTTTAGCTAATTAACATTTTCTGCTAACCAATCACACTTTGTTAAAGAATACTGCAAAATGTACAAATAAACAAAAGTAGAAAGAATAAACATTCTATACAGATACGGATGTCCACTTAAATTCATAGAATGGTTGCTTAAACAGAAAACATAATTATTCAGTTACCTTAAATTGTAATTTGTGGGGAACAAAAGGAGAAAATATTTATAATTTTTAATAACTATTGAAATTATAATAAAAACTCGCAAAAAATCATTTTGTTCAATAGAACTTACTGTAAGGATGCGGAAATGAAGGAAGTGAAACGAAAAAAAACGTAGTTTCTGGATAGAACAGTCTATATCTATAAAACGAAAACCGGATACATTTGTTATAGAAAAACTCAGAAACTACCCTCCATATTTCTATGGGGTTTTCACTGTTTTAAAGCTTAGAATATCAATTGATTTGTTTGATATGTCTTATGTTTCAACGTTTCATAACGTAGGAGCATGAAAGGAAATTCTGTACATATGGTGACAAATACCAAAGATGAAACGACTAGATGTTGCGTACTCGGCACTAAACACAAAACTACAATGAACTGCAGTGCCAGATGAGAAAATTGCCATATGAGAAATTTTTTAGCTTCAGCGGCAGATGAGTCAGTATGATGAAACACATCTAATGTTTGATACTGTCAAAACTCTGTCAAAACTGATTAAGCAGTTTTAAAGTAATGCTAGATTATTCGTAAAATAAATGTGTTGTAACGTTTTAAGACATACTTTAAATTTTAACTTTGATCCCAAGCTTTCAAATCCTGAAAATCCATTCAAAATCTCTATTCAAGATACACTTTTATGTATGTGGCATATACTAATGCAGGTACAGTTCATGTTTCTCATTGCATGAAAAAAAAATAGGGTATGGTTAATTCAATGCCAACTAGACCGGACAACGCCGGGAACTCTGTTAGTAAAAAATAAATGGTAGGTTATCATCGAGGATTTATGGTCACTTTAGAAACTGAGAGAGGTATGTTTGAAAATTTAGGACCATTCGTTCCAGAATATCCTTAAATATATTATGATTCGCAAAGTGTAATGTAAACTACCTTTAGGCTCGATACGACTGCAGATAGCAGCAGTCCATACAGTACCCACTGGTTTGCACACATGATGTTTCCTTGACGTAGACCGAAACAGTTCGCTGGTCCTACACAGATCCGTCGGTATATATGATTGACAACGTCCCTGAAATTTTGCTGCGAAAGGCTAAATACATTTGAACAGTTGCTCCCGTTCTGTGAGCATATTTACAGTAGCTAACGAACGAATCATTCAGCGCTTACAACGCTGCAGATGATGTCTGCTAAGATGAAAATTATCTACTTAACGCAGCTGGTTTGTCTCTCGACTAGGAAGCCACGACCTGTGTGATTAAGAAACAATATAATTGCCAGCCGTGCTACCATTTTTAATGTTGTTTTCAGTGTGTTTTCTAATTTCAAGAAAAATCAATTTTACATTTCACCTAACTTTTCACCGACAGTTTTACGGTTGATTAACTAGGCACAAAATTTTTACACTATTACGAGCACGTTTCTTTTTTTTCAAATAATTATTAGTGTAAACCGAAACATGATATAAAAACTGATTAAAACTCATTTTTCGCGACGCAGAATTGGTTCAGCGAATTGTAGTGCTTGTTTACTTGCATTATGTTTTAATGCAATAGAGATATATGTTGTGCGCCTGCGTTGAGGGTGTCGACTATCAGGACTGAGGAATGTTCACTGTCAGTAGTTGCGCATTTGGACGATGGTCGGTTCGGTACAACAGTCGTTTTCTCGCATGTTGACGCTCGGAGTTTGCGGACGTGTCGTGCTGTGCGCTCCGACTTAGCAGTGTATGTAGTGTTGTTGCAGTGTTGGTTTTGGGTTTTGTGGATTCTGTGTTTCTACCAGTGTCCGGATACGCCTGCCATTGCAGCTTCAGTATTGTACAGGTACTGTCAATAATTTCTATATTGTGAGATAGATCCAGCGAGGCTTCGGCCTTGAGAAGTGACCTGCAGGTTAACAAAATGGATTTAGTTTGTGATGAACCCACATATTAGGAGTCGCAGATGGAGCTCAGTAACGGAATGAATACGACAAGCGATACTAATGACTGCGTTCCAAATGCAATTCCTTTTGCATTTGGAGAGAGGTACGAGGAGCTAGTTAAATACCTAAATGAGATCCATGGCCAAAAATTATCAGAGCAAAAACTAAGAGAGCTAAAGGATAAGTTTGCGTCCTGGGCAGTCGCTGTATCTCATATGGAAGGAAGACTGAAGGAGTTAATCAACGAAAATAATAGAATAAGACAAGAAATTAACGAAAGCAGGGGTGTGTAGCCCACACATAGTTATGCTACTGTCGCAGCTACTGGTGGAAGGCACACACCAAAAAGTATGATAACCCCAACAGCGACTTGTGCAGTGTTCATTTCTTCTAAAAAAGGGGAGACGCCTAAATAAGTGGCTGAGAAGGTCACTACGATACTAAGGCCGCAGAAAGATAAAATAAAAATAAACAGAGTCAGGACAACAAAGCAAGCTGTAATTGTTGAGACAAATACCGCGCAGGATGCAAAGAAAATTCTCGATAACCAGACACTTAATACTGACATGAGATGCGAATTACCCAGGGAGCGGAAGCCGTTAGTTATTCTATATGATATACCAGTCTCCATCGATACAGAGAAATTGAGAGATATTGTTTATGAGCAAAATTTTGAAGACAAAGTAGCCAGCACTGATTTCGTAGAAGGTTTCAAACCAAGATTTAAAACAGGTCCGAGAAATAAGGCTACTGTCCATCATGTAGTGGAAGTTAGTGGAAAAGTTAGAACTATGTTGTTGGAACAGAAAAAAATATTCATTGAATTTTCAGCTGTGACGGCTAAGGATTACATTACAGTACCGAACTGTGTAAGGTGCTGTGATTGGGATCATGTCAGCAAGCACTGTCAGCAAGCTGACTCAACATGCGGCCACTGCGGTGCGACCGGACACAAGAAAGACCAATGCGAAAAGAAAAACATTGCTCCTGTATGCATCCCATGTGCGAAGAGAGGTAAAACGTGCAAAAGAAAGGGAAGGAGTGTCTAACCTATCAGATACTCCTTCAGCGTATGATCAGCCGAATAGATTATGGATAAGCCAGAGAACAAGAGAAAAAATAAAAATCCGTCACGGAAGCGCAGGGATGCAGAACGAGCGGCAAACTTTAGAAGTAAAAAACAAGGCCGAGACTTAGCACCAAAAATGATAGACTCAGCAGTACAGACGGAAGAATTCGCAGAGACACAAAACACAACGATAGATGCTACAGTTCAGACTGAAGAATACGTAGAGACGAAACACATAACGAAAGACACTGCAGGTCAGACCGAAGAATACGCAAAAATAATAACCAGTCTGAACGATACAATCACACAAACTGTTACCACCCCTCCTTACCCATTAAGAAGGGCAGGACTTGGTTGGTGTAAAGGGCCTAACTTGGTCGATGCAGGCCCGGCGGCAGCGCAATCTACACACCCTAAAATATCACTGCAAACAAAGTTTGAAAAAAGAGCTGCGTTAGATCCCACAAAAATATACATAGACCTTGAGAACACGGTAAAAATTAGCAGATTAGAACAAGAGCATGTGTTGGCATTGGCGCTTAGGCACCTCACTAGGATGCTGCACCCAGCAGTGAAAACAGTCACCTTTCCCCAACTTGAAGCAGTGGACAGAATACAACTCAAGGCCAGCAACTTACCCACGGATCCAGCCCAGTTGTTGATGCTAGTTAAAAATTATTCAACAACAGAAATGAGATTTTTGACCCGGACCAAATATATAAACAATTTGTGATGACTCATGGAAGGATAGTTTTCGACGCGAAACTTCCATGGCCTCAGAGTAATGTTTACACTAAACACCCATAGATGAAAGGTACAATCAAAGTTACACAAATTAATGCAAGACGGACAAATATGGTCCTGCATGAGCTAAGGAATCTTGCTGCGCAACATGACTGGGATGTTATCTGTGTGCAAGAGCCTTACTCTAAGGGTGGAAAAATACCACACGTGCCAGTATCCTCACAAACCATAGTAAGTGGACCTAAACCTATGGCAGGAATCATTGTAATAAACAAAGAACTAACTGTAACCAAAATATCGCAATACTGTGATGAGCACACAGCATGTGCAGAGATCGATACCGAGTGGTGTAGCGTTACTTTGGTATCGATGTACTGCCAATATAAAGACCCTACAGATGCT
Organism: Vandiemenella viatica; assembly: GCA_031002005.1. Taxonomy (NCBI): domain Eukaryota; kingdom Metazoa; phylum Arthropoda; class Insecta; order Orthoptera; family Morabidae; genus Vandiemenella; species Vandiemenella viatica. The sequence goes on from CM061920.1 coordinate 82,766,242, forward strand.
TATCTAAATAAAATAAGAAAAATTTGCACTGAGTTACAAGATCAAAGGATAATTATAACAGCAGATATAAATGCACACTCCCCGCTCTGGTACAGTGATACAACGAATGAACGAGGCTTAATGGTAGAGGAACTCTTAAATGAGTTATGCCTGGAAGTCAGGAACTGCCCTAATAATGCTCCAACGTTTAGTAATAGAGCCGGTGCAAAATCGAATATCGATGTACCGCTGACCAACCAGCTGGCAGGAAACCTAGCCAGAAACTGGAGGGTGGTTGAAAACGAAACTACAAGTGACCACAACTTGATTCTGTTTTGATCTGACGAAAGGTAGGTTGCAAATCAATGAAATTAACGACACAAGAAAAAAATATAACTTACGTAGGGCAGATTGGGCAAAACTAAGAGATGAATTCCGTCTACCAGTGGATCTATTGCAAGGTAATGATGTAGATGTCATAGCAAGAGGGATCACGCGTGAAATTCAGCGCGTAATGAAAATTGCCATTCCCCTCAAAAGACCAGCGAATACTACAGACATACCGTGGAGCAACTGACTGCAAAAACTACGATTGGAGATGAGGAAGGCGAGGAAAGAGTACCAACGGTGCATGATTGCTGCCGATAGGTGCTTGCTTCTGGATAGATACAGGGAAAGGAAGACTGCCTTTAAAGAGCTGCTAATAAAAACAAAGCAGCAGAGTTGGGAGGCTTATGTAAACGTTAATTTAAAGTCAGATCCCTGGGGCGTCCCCTACAAGATCGCAGCTAGCAAATTGAGACCACCGACTACACTATCAACCGTAAAAATGACGGGACCATGACGGCCACTTGGAGCGCAACAGCTGAGGAACTGTTAAAAGTACTATTACCCGACAATGAGGCAGTAGGTGAAAGTTTAGAGCAAAAAATCTCCGTAAAGGTCACAATGAAATTTATACCTCAGCTACTTTAGCGGATGATGTGACACCAGACGAAGTAATTAAAGCGATTAACGCCATGTCGCAGAAAAAGACACCTGGACCGGACGGAATCGCTGCTGAAGTGCTCCAGGCATTAGTGGTCCAGTTGACTTCACCACTCTGCATACTGTTTAATAAATGCCTTCAGCAAGGCAGGGTTCCAAAAATCTGGAAGCAGAGTGAAGTGGAGATCCTAAAGAAGGGGAACGACAAGGATCCATTAAATCCTAAATCCTATCGGCCGATCTGTCTGCTAAATGTGCTTGGAAAAGTGCAGGAAAAAATTTTAATATGGAAACTACAGGAACACAGGAAAAAGTATGGTATGAATGTACTGTACATCAGTTTGGATGCAGAGCGGGTAGGTCGACCGACGATGCCATAAATAAGGCCGGGCATCTAGTGAAAAGTAGTAATAGTAAGTATGTAATAGCTATCGCCGTCGACATTGCTGGAGCATTCGATAACTTATGGTGGCCGGCTGTTTTTAGCCGCCTTCGAGAAATAGGAATTCCTAGTAACCTCTATGGAACGTTACGCGACTACTGTAAAAACCGATTTGCCAAACTGAGATGTCCACGAGTGACTATAGAGAAAAAATTAACTAAAGGCTGTCCGCAAGGATCGGTGTGTGGACCAGTGTTCTGGGACGTAACATTCGAAATGGCCATAGAAAGCATGATTGGGCAAGAAGGACTCCTGGGGCTTGTTGCCTTCGCGGATGACCTTCTACTGCTGATACAAGGCGGAACAAGGAACGAAGTAGAGACTAGAAGCAGAACTGCATTAAGACATTTACAAAACTTGTGCTCCAAAGTGAAATTAACCCTTGCACCACACAAGACTCAATTCATGGTTCTCAGTGGCCGCCCCAAGCGAAATCTAATAATAAAAGTTAACGGCGTCTCCATAAAAAGAGTTAGAACTTGTAAATACCTGGGAGTCACGCTAGACGAGCGACTAAATTTTACTGACCATATAACGGAGGTGTGCAGTCGTGCCAAAATAGTGATGAACAAACTGATCAGTATTGGGCAAAGACGATTTCATCTTCCAACGTCCATAATAAGGAGGTATCACGACAGTATATTATCCTCGATTGTGGGATATGCTGCTATTGTTATCTCTTAAAATATGTAAAAATGTTAATAGTTAGTTAAGAGTAAAAGTTGTAAATTATGTAGCCAATAATCTTAAAATAGGAATTTGTTCAAATATTGAAAATAACAAATACCGGCAGTAGATGTTAAACCAATCTAGTTCACCTGTGAAACGAACAACCTACAAACCGGATATTAAAGACTCCTTACTTCTGCAATTACATATATATCATTGAAAATTAATTCTCACAACCAGTGTTGGAGGTGGCCAGTCTCCCGATGGGCGGCCTTCTCGGTCACTTTGGCTGCCAGAGAGACTGAGAATGTGCGCTATTCCGGGAGATTTGGAATTAGGATTACAGCACGGATACCAATGCTGGAAAATGCTTTCTTAGACGGTAGAGTAATAGATAGTAGTAATAGTTTAGTAATAGTAGTAGTGGTAGACGTACGAAGTGACATAGTGAAATATTAAAAATTCTAACCATAAAGTGGACAGGAAACTGCAGACACCATACAAAACTAGAAAACTATAATAAATCAATTATGACAAAATGCAGCAAGTTTAGAAAGTTATTATATATGTTAACAGCGAAACAATCGTATGTATCGTGCCAACAAGAAAAGACTGTACAGATATTGCCAAAGCCATACATAACAAAAATTGAAATTATTCATTGTGAAATTATCTGTTGAAATATCAAATGTAAAACTGTTGTGTTAAATTAAGGCCTATTTTAGTTTCTAGATACTAGGCTGTAAAAATGAGTGCTAAATAAAAAAAAAAAAAAATCGTTTTCTATCGAAATGCATTACACGTTACAGTGTAAATGCTTAATGTTGTGTGATATAATGCGTTCGGGGTGTCTTAAATGTTTTATAAAAGTATATAATATAATAACTCCGTGTAGTCGTAATACCCAAGTGATATGGTTTCTATTGGCTGTTCATTCCGCCCTTGTCGTAACCGGCAATTCTGCTGGGACCTACAGTTTAACGTGGAATCCGAAACACGGAGGTGCTCTGGCGTATTTCACATTACACATCAAGCGGTTCTAGAGCTAAAGGCTGAGTTAAGGGCCTACGAAAATCTTCGCAGAGACAGGGATTCAAACTGAGGACCTATCGATACCTTAACCACCGAGCCACCGGATCGTTCTTTATAAAAGTTAAAAGATGTACATTCAGCATTCGCTCAGATGACTGTTTTTTACCTAAATTTAAGAAATATATTACTCTACATCAGTGAATAAAGAAATAGTTGCTTATTTAACTGTTAATATTCGTTTCCTGTCATCTAATTTCTAGGAAGATACCACATACTATAAATTCTGAAATGAAGAATGGAGGTGGCTAATTTAACCTAAACAGACAGCAACAGTATTATTTCAACTTTTTGATCGGTGTAAAATGTGTTGTTTAGTGTCTCGCCATACGTAAAACACAATACGAATGTAATATTTCATTAAAACCACTCATGTCCGAGCCCGAAACTTCTCGGGTCAGTAACCGCAACAAACGGCTGCAGTGTGCGAGACTGACTAAAGTTGAAGTTCAGGTGACCAGAACTCTTAACCGTACGTTCAACAGCCTGTCATAGTTTTTCTTTGTCCAAAAACATTCTCTTTATAACTTCGAACGACAAACCTTAAGAGCAACGGCTCCAAGTTATAAAAAAAAAAATTCTAAATAATAATTTTATGATTTAGAATTAGAATGTGAGATTTCTGCACTCTGCTATTGACGTGGAGCTTTTAGTATTGTGTTACAAGTTGCAAAAATAATATAATACAATTTTATACTTTACTGCAGGGAGAATTCTTTACTAACTATTGACAATAGAACCCACCGTAAATCAGCAATACAATTTGGTTTACAAGAATAACGGATAATGTGTGATACGAGTGGTCTCGTGGCTTAGTGGTAATGTATATGATTGGGTTTCGAAAGGTCCCTGGTTCGAATCTCTGTCTCGGAGGGGAATTTCATAGGCCATTAACCCGACCTTCACCTTTGGTACTACTTGCTGTAACACTTTTGTGGTTCAGATTCTGCGTTAAACTGTAGGTCCCCTGTACCCGGTAGGATTACCGGGATAGGTTAAGGCGGCTCCAGGGGCGGAATGCTAAGCCAATAGAAATCCTGTCATCAGGTCATTCCGACTACAAAGAACCATAAATTTTTATTGTTTGTGACATGCATGATATTACTCTCGAGCACACCAGGCCAATACATAACTATAAACCTTATCCCTCGTCACCTGTTGCTGGGGATGGAGGAGTCACTTGCAAATTTAGACCAGCTGATACTGAAGAGATAGCAGCATAATAATACCTCAGTTCCAGTTTCAATGGGGACATCCCATTCATGATCAAAACCTGTTTCCATAATGTGTTCAAAACGAAAGACAATGGACACGGAATTTCAAATTATGACAGTGACACCGCTCTCGAACCCATTACCACCAGTTACTACCGGAAACGAGCAGGCCAGAATGGTAACGTTTCCTTTTAAAACACTTGGGCGAATGACATTTTATGTAATTAATTGGGTGTTTCTGCTATTTATCTATTAATGGTTGCACTAAATTACAGCAAGTAAGGGAATGCAACCTTAGTGCAGGTGTTTTATCAACATTGTATTTGACAACTCATTCGGATACATCTTCATAGTTCCCTAAAATTGTAATGCTGCTTTTACTTAATT
>CM061920.1:82772008-82871917 GCA_031002005.1 Vandiemenella viatica
CTTGCTTATCGCCAGTTGTTTTGGCTGTAACGCCACACTAGATTCCGCCATTGTGACTCCTTTACACGCTGCGCCGCTGCCGACGAGCTGTAGCTGTTGGCGTGCACTTAAATTCCTTTACACTTGTTTTAACAACTACTTTTTGGTTCGGATGTTGTGTCTCATATAAACTTTTTTTTTTTTTATTATTTATTTATTGACACTTGGCCTGTTGGCCATACAGTCAATATACATTCTATTTATACATATACACTGATTCGCTCACATTTACCCAATCATATATACAAATCACTGTTTATATTATAAGATCAAACACACTTTACGGATGGTATACAGCAGAAATAATAATTTACATAACATTAAGAAAGTACACATCAACAATGAGGACATAAAATTATAAAGATGGTTAGATGGAGAGTTAAAGATTAAACATTTTCACAGTAAATTTTGATAATACATGATTTTTATAGTTTATTAGGTTAAAATGTAATAAAACCATTACCGTCTAGTGTTCCATGAACGGTAACTATTTGCAATATTGAAGAGTGGGGTGGGATCTCCCGTTTATATCTCTATATTGTTTCTTGTAATAAAATGCACCATCTTTTGGTATATAGAAATATTTCCTAAGGCAAGAAGATGGCTGACATTGACTGGATATCTTATACCCCAATGTTTCAAGTCTTCCCAAAAGGTGTCCGTTTCTTCCTTGTATTTATTACATCCAAAGAATATATGGTTTGTGTCGGCCTCGGACTGCCCATCACATTGACAAAAAGGGGAGTTCACTAGCTTTATTTTGTATAGATGGCTTCCGAATCTCCCGTGGTTGAATTTTAGTCTCGATATTGTGGTGACTGCTTTTTTTGTGGCGTATTTCTTTTGGAACCACTGTGTCCTTGGTATCGACGGATGTATCTGCCTATAATGTGCTCCTTTGTGTTGGTTAGTGGATTTCCACATATCATTCCAGGTCTCCATACATTTTTGGCGAAATAGTGGGATTAGATCACTTCCTATTAGAAGTTCAACTGGGTTTCCTGTTTGTGCGGCTATTTTTGCAAGAGCATCCACTCTTTCATTGCCATGTAGTCCGACATGCGCCTTGACCCAGATAAAGGAGATCTTCATACCTTGTTTCTTTATGTCGGTCATCAACTCCATTATGTTATACAAAAGTGGAGTCCTCCCTCTATCTTTGATTCCATCATCCAGTTTTTGCAATGCCGATTTACAGTCTGTAAGAACAACTGTATTCTGAATGCGCATCTCTAGCGCATATTCCAGCGCTTTAAGTATTGCAAACAGTTCGGCTGTGAAAGAGGATGTTTCCTCACGCAGCTTAAACAACCTTTCCACTATGTTAGTGCTGTCAAAAAAGGCACTCCCAACCATGTTGCCAGTCTTTGACCCATCTGTATATATATATACCACTCGACCCATACCACTTAGGTAGTCATTTAGAAGATTATTGTTGCTAAGGGCGTTCTCTGAATATCTCAGATTTTCTACGATCTCGTTCCGGATCATATGGGTTTCGTAGTCAACTTCGTAACATGGTAATCTTGGGAGAGAGAACACTTGTGTCTGATATTCATTAAGCTCAGCGATGGCCGCAACTAGGGGTGGGCTGTTCCTGTGGGTCCAGTAAGCAGAGGTTGATGTTACTGCCCACAGGGCGCGTATTTTTATTGTAAGCGGGTTTCCGGTTTTCTGGAACTGTTTTATTATAAACTTTTTACTGAGATATTGGCGCCTCAGTGCGAGTGGCATTTCATTGGTTTCGCTAGCAGTGCATTGGTTGGCGTCGACAGGAATGCCCCTAAGCAGAGTCGAAGAGCTCGGTACTGACATTTATCCAGGCGGTTCAGAAGTTGATCGGACGCGGATCCGTAAAGTACACAGCCATAATCTAGGTGAGGTCGCACCATGGCTTTGTAGAGAGCTATTGAGATTTTGGGATCAGCCCCCACCAAGCACCGTTAGTGGCTCGGAGTATGTTTATTGCTTTATCACATTTCCCAACTGTTTCACATATCTGACGCGTCCATCTTAGCTTGTTGTCTAAGTATAATCCCAAATATTTGATACACTTTAGGAGTGGCAATGTATATGGTCCGAGTCTTATGTTTTCAGCTGCCAGTACCTTATGCCGGGTGAAGGTTATTACTGCGGATTTTTCTGGTGATATTTGGAGTCCGTTTTCCTTTAGCCAAGTCTTGAGTTTAGTTAGCGTTTGGCTAAGATAGAAATAGGTGTCCTGAAGGTTCCTGGATGTTTTGTAAATGCAAAGGTCGTCCGCATATTGTATAAACCAGGTATCTGGTGACAGTGTTATGCCAATGTCACTACAGTATATTATGAACAGGAGTGGTGCCAGGATAGACCCTTGCGGGAGCCCAAAACTTGTACGCCGAGGACCAATTTTGCCAGTTGGTGTCATAATTATCAGAACTCTATTTTGCAGAATGTTCCAAAGATTTAATATAAATGTTTCAGGCAGTTTCATTAGGAGGAGTTTTTGTACTAGAATTTCTGGAACAACATTATCATATGCTCCAGTCAAGTCTGTAAACACACACGTTGTGTACTTGTTAGCTGTCAAGCTCTCTTGTAACTCAGTAACTAGGTGTGCCAGAGCGTCAAGCGTACCCAGGCCTCTGCGAAAACCGTACTGAAAATGGGGGAGTTTTATATAGTGTTCCACGTGCCACTCTATTCTGAGCCTAATCATACGCTCCAGGGTTTTATACATACAAGACATGAGAGAAATCGGCCTGTATGATGCCGGGTCGCATGGGTCCTTGCCTGGTTTGAGGATAGGGACTATTCTTACAGTTTTCATAGATTCGATGTCAATGCGTCGTAACCAAACGTCGTTCATTACTTTTAGGATTGCTAGCTTGCCTTTTCTTGGTAGATATTTGAGCATGGCGTAATGGATGTTGTCTGGCCCAGGCGATGTGTTCTTACTATTACTGACAGACGTTTCGAACTCTTCCAGATTAAATGGCTGTAGCATCTGTTCATTGGATGTATTTTCCTGTAGGCAGATCTTGTTTGTTACTGACGGTGGTGTCATCTTCTCCAATATCTTCTCTAACACCTCTTGCGTTGCGGTATGAGTTGAGCAGTTACTCGATGAATTACGGAATTTTCTTATCTCGTTCCACACAGTGATCGGGGAGGTGTTACGGTTTAAGTTTTCGCAAAAGGCTATCCACTTTTGCCGCTTTTTCCTTTTCAAGAAGCGTTTTACTCTGGCCTGAATTTTACTTAAAAGAATAAAGTTTTCCTCCGTTGCGTGTTGTCGATAGATTTTTAGGGCTTGTTTTCGTTCTTGAACTGCCGCGGTACATTCTGAGTCCCACCATACTGCAGATCTTCTTCGCTTTAATTTCACTGGGTGGTTTTCGGGAATCGTCGTAAGAGCCGCTTGTTCTATTCCGTTTAATATTTTCTCATAGTCGCGCTGCGTATCCCCGGTTTCTTTGAAATTTGAGAATATATTGCTTGCTGCTTTTCTGTAGGCGCTCCAATCGGCACGCTTAATGTTCCATCTATACGTGGGTTTTCTTCCTTTGTATTCTATGTGATGTCGTTGATAAGAGAAAAAAATGGGAAGGTGGTCTGACCCACTGGTGTCTTTTATGGTTGTCCAGACGGCTGTATGGGAGAGGTGGGTCGACGCCAGAATTACATCTACAGCTGATCTCCGTTCTCCTGGTTTTGATATCCTTGTGTACGAGCCGTCGTTAAGGACCACTAGTTCCTCTTCTTCTGCTACCTCCATTATCAGTCTTCCGACAGCGTCCGTTCTTTCACTCCCCCAAACCAGATTATGACCGTTTACATCGCCCATTAAAATTACAGGTCGGGGGATTTGTTTCACATAGGAGCTAATAACCTGCTTGCTTACAATCGTATTTGGAGAACGATAAATTACTAGTATGGTCGATTCAATACCGTTAACGCGCGTTCTTATTGCGCATCCTTCTACACCATTTATTACATTCCTTAGTTTCAGGCTGCGGAATGGTATGTTTCTTCTAATTAGTATAGCCACTCCACCGTAACCGTCTGCTCTGTCGTATCGCTCGGTATTATAGCCAGGGATGTTGAATTGTTCCTTAGGTTTAAGCCACGTTTCTGCAATTCCGGCAACACATACATCGTACGATTTTAATAGATGGTGCAAACTTTCTTTGTTGGAACGACAGAACGTGCGTTCCAGAATAAAAGATTCTTCACTTCCCTATTCCCCGCCATTGTTGCTTAGTTCTTCCTCTGTACCGTGCAGGTTGCTTGTGGATTCTATAATCCTACTAATATTATCCCTTATTGCGTCGATTGGGAGTGTCCCTCCTCCAGATTGTATCTGCTGTAGCAGCGTGGTAATGAAATTAAGCATTATTTCTATTAGGCGATGCCTGTCTGATGTGGCTGGAGGATCCTCCATGTTATTGACGGTGCTGGTTAAATTACTCTGTAAGGGCACCGTTGGTCTTTGGCTAGGAATGTGATATTGCTGGTAATCTTTCCAGTTATTTGTATTGCTATGTGTCGTGATCTGTTGAGGTCGGACGACTTTTGAATTAATTCCCGGAGGTACCATGTTGTCTCGTCTAAGTGGGACTGGGTTTGTCCCATGCAGTGGCTTGGACTGATTATTCTGCGGGTTGTCCTCATAGGGAACAGCGATATGTTCTGTTGTCTAGACAGTACCGGAGATTGGGAGACAATCTGTGGAGGGGTTGCTGCCACCCTTGTGTGTGGCCTGTTATCAATGAGGCTAGCTGGTAGGTTGGTTGTTGGTAGTTGTTGACAGGAAAAGAGTGCATGACCGGCAGAGGCGGAAATTCAGTTGGACTATTGTACTGCAAGTTGATGTTGGTTGCAGCTTGAGCGTAGGGTCTATTCTCATGTATAGCTGTGGCCTCGCTATAGCTGACATTATTCAACGCCATATATTGCTTAATGGCTCTCGTCTTCTGATATACGGGACACAGTCGATCTGTGGCTAAGTGTTGGCCAGAGCACAGAGCACACTTAGGTTGGGACGTTTTAGGACATGACTCAATGCTATGATCGGATGCACAAAAACCACAGCGCGTTTGGCTTCGGCACTGATTGCTCCCATGACCGAAACGCAAGCATTTGTAACACTGGGTAACTGATGGGATATAAACCTCAACATTACAGCGAACCCCGTGGATGTAGACAAATTTAGGCAGCAGCTGATATTTAAATGTTAATACACATACGGGAAGTGGTGTAAGTTCCTGTTTACCTTGTTTTACAACTTTTTTATTGAACCGTCGGATACCTACTACTTGGGCCTCACATTCTATCACTGAGAGTATTTCTATGTCACTCAGGGAGATGTCCACGTTCCTAATTACACCCTGTTTGTGTACCATGAACTTTGGGATGTAAGCCACCATATTGTTTCTAGCGAAGACTTCCGATGTTACGAGGCTATTTGCCGCCGCACTACTGTTTGTTTCAATTTTATTCTAATTACGACCAGAACTCGTGATGTTCAAAAGATGATTTGATCTTAGGATACCTTGCTCACGTAGCAGCTTTCCTATAACCATTGGATGTAACCGGCCTATGTTCTTCTCCTTCCCCTCTACAAAAACTATAAATGGGCCGTTATCGCTTGCGTCGTACCTGTAGCTTGATGTATTCTGCTGCGCGTCCTGTAGACTGCTGCCGGAAATGGAGGGTGCAGTTGCCGCTTGTGTTGCTGTTGTTGCTGGTACTACTGGTGCTATTGGAGTTGCTGACGTTGTTGGTGTCGTGTTGACAGTAGACATCGGCTGCTGGGCTGCTGAATGTATCGCTGAGAGCCGTGCGACTTTCTCTGCTGCATGGGTTGATTTTCTTACATCTTCTTCTGTTGGTACCTGGCGTTTAGCAGGCTTGTTACTTATGCTTTGGCTACCGAGCATGGGATCGTCTGGTACCACACTGAAACTGATAATTCACAGACTCGATTGAATGGCTTCGTCAGTTTGTTGGTTGCTGACTGTGTTCAACGCGGCTGCAATTACCGACCCGGTTGGCGTGCCACTATGATTTTCAAATTCTGATGTGTGGTCCTGAAGGCCACCAGTTCCACCTTCACCGTACATCCCACCGAACATTGTGGGTGACGGTCACACGGACTAGTATATTAGATGAGCACGATTACCAATCGATTGTTTTTCACCTAGAACACAGTAGATTGTATTTCTTGGTAAACTATTACGTCTACCACACACACACTACTTGTTTACCGCGACCGATTAGCTAGCTTCGGTTATAACTTCACCAGGAAACGTAAACTACCAGGAAGTTGTTGCTCCGAGAGCTCGCTGCAGACTGCACTATAACTTGTTGTCACCGATACACTCACTTGGCTCTATGGCCACTCGCACCGCTGTAGACTCACTTCACTACCGACACACACGTAAACAAGGAAGCACTCTCGTAGCTGCTAGACTAGATCCGTATGCGACCGTAGCTAAACGTGAACTGCGCGGTAGATGATATGCCTGTCTTATGGCCCTGTTTTGTACAACTTGCAGTTGCTGTAAGTTAGAGGCAGCAGTGTTCTCCCAGACAACTGCTGCGTACTCCAGTATTGGCCTGACTAGCGCAACATAGAGGCGGATTCCCAGCTGCGGCCTCAGTGCTGAAGAGTGGTTGAGAATCGGGTATAGAATTCTCATTCTTCCAGATGCCTTTGCGCGGACGTTGGTGACGTGAGGCTTCCACGTCATTCTCTTGTCCATTTTTCACACCTAGGTAGGTGGCAGTACTTGTCCAGTTGATATCTTCGCCGAAGAGGGTTAGAGGAGTCAGGTTTTGTGGAACCTTCTTCCTAGTTAATACAATCGCTTGGCTCTTTGGCGCATTAAAGGCTAGCCGCCATTTCGTTGCCCATTCCTGAATATTGTCGCACGCTTGTTGTAGTCGACGTCGCAGATTGTTGATGTTCAGGCTTCTGGCAAACATGGCCGTGTCATCGGCATACAGGGCTTTTTTAACACGTGCTGTAGTAGGTGTATCAGCAGTGTAGAGGCTGTATAGCACCGGGCCTAAGACCGAGCCTTGTGGGACGCCTGCAGCGATATTCTTGATTGAGGATGTGGCCCCGTCCATGACTACTCGAAAGGTTCGTCCCTCTAGGTAGCTCTTGAGTAGCTTGACATGAGAAAGGGGTACTCCTTGCGTGAGAAGTTATATAAGAGTCCTTGGTGCCACACTGAGTCGAAGGCTCGGCTGACATCCATCAGTACCGCACCGAAGTACTCGCGACGTTCAAAAACGGCAAAGGCTTCTTCAGCAAGACGAAGGAGCTGCTGAGGGGTGGAATGCCCTTGTCGGAAGCCTCTCATTGTCTATGATTCTTCGCAGTCTTTTAAGGTATATCCTTTCAAACACTTTGGAAAGTGTAGGCAGCAGGCTGATTGGTCGGTAAGACTTGGGTGACCTCCTGTCCTTGCCCGCTTTGGGAATGGGTATAATGTGGGCATGTTTCCACGTTTGCGGGTATTCGCCTGTACGGAGAATTTCATTGAAAGACTCCGTGATGTATAGGATTGCCGTAGGGGGCATTTGTCGGAGAATCCCTCCACCAATCCCGTCGTGTCCGGCAGCTTTCTTGATTTTCAGGTTCGCGAGGGCCGATGTCACCTCCTGCACCGTGATTTCCTCTATGAGGTCTTCCTCCGAAGGAACAGCTACTAGGAAGCGACTCAGGCGTCGCTCCACGAAGTTTATGTGCTCATCATCTCTAGGGACGTCGACTGGTTTGAAGTTTGCCCCAAAGGTCTCAGCAAGAGCTTCAGCCTTTTCTTCTGATACGCAGACATGGTTGTTTCCAACAACCAGAGGTGGGATCTTTATCCTCTGGCGGAGTCGGGCCTTCGTGGCTCGCCATGCAGACCCGTCTTCTATATTCAAGGTGGAAATGAAATTAGACCAGTCAGAGATTCTGTACTGTTCTACCTCCGCTTTGATCTCCCGCTGCATGCGATTTACCGCTCTCTTTGTAGCCGGATCCCTAGTGAGATGCCACTCCCTATTTAGTTGGTTTTTGATTGCTATTGCCTCTCGGATGTGGGAAGGCAATTGTCGAGATCGTTGAGGCTGGTTACGGCGCGGCCGGGTAGCGGCATCTGCTGCCTCGTTTATCCAGTCAGCCAGTACAGCAACGGCGGCAGAGGGGCCAGTAGCAGAGGGTGGCGCTGCAGATTCGATCCGCTGTGTGAGGAGGTTCTTAAAGACTTCCCAGTTAATCTCACGTAAGTTTCTGGCTAGTCTGTCCCTGCGTGATGATATGTCCGCCGCCATATAATACAGCACCGGGACATGATCGGATGACAAGACCGTTTTGGTGGTGACGGCTATGTTGTGTCTTAGGCCCTTGGTTATGGCGATGTCAAGAACATCAGGTAGGCCACGTCCATAGATGGTAGGTTCGGTGGGTCCCCAAACTACCGCATCGTGGTTCTCGACCACTCGTAGGAGTTTCCTTCCGTGATGGTTGGTGATTCGTGAATTCCAGGCGACATGCTTGGCGTTCAGGTCACCCGCAATAAACAGATTGCCGCGCAGACTAAGAAGCGCAGAAATGTCCCCTTCATGTAGGCGTCCTGGTGGTCGGTATACAGCAACAAACACAAGTCTCCCCCGACATGTCTCGACAGCGACACCGGTTGCTTCTATGGTCTCCATGCGGGGTAATACTATTTGGTAGTGCTTAATGGCGCTCCTAACGAAGACCGCGGTACCACCTCCGGCGGTTGGCCGGTCACACCTATAGCAGGAGTAGTTGGGGGCAGCAGCTTTGATCCCCTGCTTGAGATGAGTCTCATTCACGAGGCACACATCAATGCCTTCGTCCCTAAGGAATTCCTTAAATTCGCCCATCTGGCGCCAGAGGCCATTAGCGTTCCATATGCAAATGGTTAAGTCTTCAATGGAATTAGCCATGACGTTCTTGGTTACCTTGTTGTACGGCAGTTATTGCCATCCTAACGGCCTCCGCCATCTGACGTGGCAGGTCTTGAATTAATGCAGTCACTGTCTGCAATAGTGACTGCACCATGTTTAAGAGGATGGAGCCATCATCCTTTCGGGTGTTCTCATCCGGTTGGCGGTTCTTCGATTCTTCAGTTTTCTTCATCCTGCTCGGAGGTTTTGCCTGGGCAGAGGAGTCTCTCTGGTGATCCCTCCCATTGTCATGAGCACCAACTGATGCTTCTGCGTAGGTTTTACCCGGTCTCAGCTCAGGGTTGTTCTGGCCCTTGTTGGAGGCTGCTGCCTCTTCCTCCTCCTTTTTCTTTTTCTGTTGTTGCCTCTTCTTAAGAATGGCAACGTAGGAGGCATTGTTTGCCTTCTGTTTGTCATTAAATCTACTGAAAGCGGTGCATTTACGATAGCTTGCGACATGATTACCGCCGCAGTTGACACATTTAGGAGAGGTTTCTCCTTTTTGGAGAGCGCATTGACGCGTTTGGTGTTCGCCGCACACTTGACGCATTTGGGCGGCATAACACAGTGCCGGGATACGTGTCCTATCCCCTGACAATTGTAACACTGAGGAGGACCTCGAGTGCTACGTAATTTTTCGGTGGTGATTATCACTGAGCATAGAGACGTCATTTTGTAAATTGCTCTATTCTCGGTGGTATCCGAGAGGACTACCAGGAACAGTGGTATTTCCTGTCGCGTTTTTGGTGAACGCAGACGAACGACTGTCCTCGCCACTATACCTAGAACTTTCAGTTCTTCTTTGATGTACTCCGTGCAGAAATTGAATGGGAGTCCTCGTAACACGACTTTCAGGTTTTTATCAGCTTCCGTTGGGAAGGTGTAGAATGGTATGCTGTTTTGTGACGCATAGCCCAAGACGGCTTGATAGTCGGCATTAGTTTTGAAGAAGAGCTTGTATAACTCGCGTCCCGCAGGTTTGCCGCGGTACTCGTGCTTACAAAGCTTCTTTAATGTCATATCGAGGTTTCTATAATCCTCTTTGAAGGACACTATCAGGGGTGCTGGCTTCGACTCCCTAACAGGCTTTGTCTGTTCTGCTTCAACTGTTTCCATAACTTGCTCTGCCTCTATGGGGAGATGCGAGAAAGAGTTGCTCATGCTGGGAGCATTGGCAGCATTGGAGCTCAGCTGAGAGGCAGGTCTACGCGGCTTACGCCACTTGTCTGCGTCTTGTTCTGCATCTCTGGTTGCTCTTCTTCGGTCGGATTTGAGCTGAGGAGTCGGAATTCTGGTTTTGGTTTTCACAGAAATTTTTGCAGCCCGCTTGGACTGTGTGTCATCTTTATCATTTGTAGTGTTCTCTGCAGCACGCTTACGTGAGACAGAGGCCTCTTGCTCGTGTTCCATCACTGTGTAGTCCACTACACATTCCGTAGTAGGCGTTGAGTCCAGGTCTGCAATCTCCACTAATTCCATAGCGTCGGTAGAGGTCGGCATAGACGCCGCTGACGATGACATGGGCGTGTAGTGCTGGCCCTTTGTTGTCACAGGAAAGTCATTTGGCTGATCCTCTGGTGGGGCGTGAGTTGCTTCTATCTCCACGTTGTAACTGTCACCACGCACTCGAGTAACAGTAACAACCGCAGCAGGCTTAGACGTCATTTTCGTTACCGTTGTCGCGGACGCGAACGGCACGGAACGGCGCGGCGCGGAAGCCGATGATCGCGAACGCGACGGCGGACGCGGCCCGGCGGTGCTGCCCGTGCAGCTCGACGCGTTTTTCGGCTTCGTCGTAAAAACACGATAGAAAGCACTCGACTGCAATCCACGAATGAATGACCGATACGCGGTATACGAAGTCGCGCACTCGTAAATAGTCAATCACTACAATTGATTACACACAATCAACAATTCAAACAAACACACATCAAAATACCACGTCACAATACCTGATTCACAAGAATGCCTATTCCTTAGCACAACACATCCTACCAATAAGATAGTTATTATTCATGGTTATATAGCTGAATCTTATCATTTCAACAGCGAGAAGTATATATTTATTTCGTTGAGCGCGATTCATGCAAAAGCTGTTAGGGGGCGTTCATTAATTACGTATGGTGAAATTGGAGGGGGGAGGGAGAGGAGTCTCACGAAATCTCACCAAGGGTAGGGAGGGGGATCGACAGAAATTTCAAAATCTCACGTCATCTTTTTAATCCCTCTAAGAACAGCAAAGCCAAAAGAAAAAAATCTACAAAAGAGGTCAGTCAATCCCAACGTTTGGGGGGGGGGCAATAACCTCCCTTGAAAACTGGAGATCTAAAAATAAGTCTCTCTCAACACTGGGAGGGATGGGGAGGGGGTCCAGATTTCCAGAAATACACGTAACGTAACTAGTGCACGCCCCCTTTGCCGAATATTGATGTGGTTTTGAATAATCTACAGCCCCCGGTTTCAGGAGTAAAATAGGCACGTTTCATTTTGAAGCGACATCAAAAAGTCAGAAATTGTGATTAAAGTGGCTACAAAGTCGTTTCGATTTGAAGACAAATTAACACCGGCAGTTGTAATATTGTCTGGGATAAATACCAACGCCAGCGCGTTATTGGGAATTGAAACTTATATTCATCATAACGAGTCGCTCAACTCACTTCTCAGATTCGTAATCCCAATGAATTTCTCTCCGTATTATCGACATTTTTCAGATTGCATTCGCTGCAAATTAGGAGGTAAAATTGACCGTGCATAAATAACTTCGAAAGAAGGTCTGAGTTCATCCCATAACCCATAACCATAAAAAGTTTTGGGTAAACGCTAATAATAGAATATAGAGGGTTTAAATTGGTTAAATTGAATGTTTAAATCAAGTAGCCTTGCGAAAGACATCACGTCACCTGTACCGGTATGGACTCATCGAAGTCAAAAACTAATGTTGAAAATACGAATATTTTTTCCTTATGGCTTTACGCCTCGTCGAGGTTATAAGAGGTGGTAAAGGACTCGAGACAAGGAATGGGAAGAAATTACGCCATGGCCTTTTTGAAGGAACCATCCCGATATTCACCTATAATATTTGGGGAAACAAAAGAAAACCCAAATCTGGATGAATGGAAAGGGATTCGAGCCCACGTCCTCCTAAATGCGAGGCCACAGATTTACCGCTCACCCCATGGGCTTGGTATCTTCGAATTACAAACGAGCAATACAGTAGGCCATTTAAAATTAATAATTTATCAAAATCGGAGAACTTAATCTAGAAAATGGTACTGTACCTAATTAATATAAATTTTGATTACGTATGATGGGGAAATATGATTTGTCACGAAAAATTTCATTTTATAAATAATCTACATATACATACTATGCAAACTGTAAATTTGACAATTTCGTTGTGGCACGAGTAAAATTTTAGAACGATAACAACATTGCCATTTCTACTGTTGGATCGTAACCTAATCTTCATATTTGAGTTGTTAGGAAAGGTAAAACCATAATGTTCACTGCTGAAAATTCAAAGTACTCTCTTTCCTCAGACCGCAGAATAAAGAATTTTTATGCCTATACATTACTTCAACAAATACAATTTTTCCCATGATATAAAATCAGACTTGAAAACTATTGAATGGAATTACGAGTATTTATCCACACATATTCCTTTCCATTCTTCTTTTTTCACAAGAACAGTTGCCTCAAAGATATTGTTTATCAGAAACAGCTATTTTTTTTTAATATGCAAGGTCAAATTCTCTGATTATGACGAGAAACTTGTTTTCAACGTGTAATGAGATTATTTACCATAAATATCTGTGAAGAGTAGACGAAACTAATAAAAGATTCGAAAGCAAAGTTTCATATATATGCGAGCATATATCTATGTCAACAGAGGTTGATTATGCGCTGATAAATGATAAAGATGACGGGGTAAAACTAATGAAGACGCCAGCAAATAATTGAAGATGTCAAAGGCTGTTAATATATATATGTGTATATATATATATATATATATAAAAGTCAAGTTGTTTTCTGTTACACGAGAACAGCGCCAAAAAAATAGTTGTAAAGCATATTTTAACATTTTAAGCTATACATTATTTTTAACCTGTTGGATCTTTAATTTCAATTGCTGACTGCCACATCACAGATGGTTTAATAATGTAAGTGATTTCACTCTTACAGCGGAACTGGATATTATAATTTTTTGAACGTATTATGTTAACTTGAGCTGCTTCCTATCTCCACGTTGATCATCATTAATAACTGCATTACAATTGCGTTAATTTGGTAAATGAAACATCAGTTACGGCATTTTTATGACATTAAAACGTTTGACGGCTCCCATTACAATGGTTGAAGTTATCAAATACTTCATTAAAAATGTGCATATTTTTACATCTTATTGAGAGAAAAAATGAGAATAGTAGTGTTTACGAGAATCTGATTTTTACTTTGTCAGTAGAAAGCCTGCAACTGATAAAAGCTTCTTCGAACTTATATAAATATTTTCATGCTTGTTTTTATTTCTCTGTTCTTAACAATATACCCTCTCCCCTCCCCACCGAACCTCCAAAACGGCCTTCATAAAAATTTGCTATAAGCTTAATAAAGTAATCTCTTTAGTTTTTCCATAGGTGTGTGAGGTGAAAGAATATTTATTACAATACTTTGATTATAGTTTGATATTATTTGAAAACTATTTTTTTTTTTACTTTATAATGATGATGTTTTACTTTCAATAAACTTTACCGTCGGTTATTCTTGTCTGCAGTAATCTCACAGCTCCTAATTTCACTCAATTTGTTAAATTTCCTTTCGTGAACTGAGCCAAAGATTTTATAAATGCAGATAGAACAAAAAAGTGATAGTAAAGATCGCTTCCCGTGTGAAGATGACGTACTGATCACTACGATTCTTGCACGGCATCCATAGACTGGAAGCTTGAATGAATTTCGACTGACAACAATGTTAACATAAAAAAATATATTTTAGTTTAAATTACAACCAAGCACCTGAAGACAGGGTCTGAATACGCGAAAAGTTGTAATAATGTTTTACATTAATGAATAATTAACCAAAAAGGCTTAAGTAATTTAAAATTAGTATTTGTAAATGGGAACAGTAAATTGGGAGGATTTTAACACTTCTATTACAAAAGATAATTTTTAAAAACAAAATAAAAATGGGTAATTAGATGGTTAGCGGGATTGACACCGGAGTGTAAGCTTCAACATAATTAAAAATTATCTAGATGACTCGTGCGAAAATTTAGCGAGTACGATGAATAGTGAAGTTGATGGTTTGTAATAGGACGCAAAAATAATCACCTCTTTTGTAGAAATTTTTTATTTCTTTATTGTAATAGGTACGTAACAAAAGTCAACGCTAGTAAAGCAGTTTATTAATATCTCTGTAATATTTGCAGCGGCTATCTAGCGACTTGGATCTGAATTTTCTCAAACGCACGACTTTCACAGTTTCACAGCTATTACTTTTGTACTTCAAGGGTCAAATTCAGAAAAATATCGTTTTTAATTTACAATATTACTTAATTTGAGACCTTAATCTTTAAATTGATACCTCATTTATCGATTTCGGTTACGTATCAAGGGATATAAATGGCTCATAATAAAAATAAAAAAAAACCTTATTACTGAAATAATAATACATTTGCCCTCTAAGGGTCAAATTCCGAAAAATTAATTTCTTAATGATGTGATCAAAGCGGAGACCTTAATCTTTAAAATTATATCTCATTTATCTATTTCGGTTCGATATCAAGGGAGATAAATCGCTCGTGACCAAAATACGTTCTGGAAAGCATGGTACTTTTTGCCCTTTAAAGATTATATTCCGAAAAATTAATTTCTTAAAAAAATGTTTTGATCACAGCGAACTTCTTAATCTTTAAAATGATACCTCATTTATCTATTTCGGTTAGATATCAAGGGAGATAAATGGTACGTGACACAAAAATACGTTGTAGGATCGAATTTCGAAAAATTTATTTGTTAATATATGATGTTACTATAGCGGAGATCTTAATCTTTAAAATTGTACTTCATTTGTCGATTTCGGTTAGTAATAAAGGAAGATAAATGGCTCGTGGTGCAAAAACCCAGAAATTTAGAAATACTGAAATTTTTTCACTTTAAGGGTCAAGTTTGGAAAAATTACTTACTTAAAATTTGACGTGACCAAAGCGAATACCTCAATTTTTAAAATGATACCTCATTTGTCGGTTTCCGTTATATTTGAAGGAAGATTATCGCTTGTGACAAAAAACACCTTACAGTAATAATATATACGACAATAATACATTCACCTTACTCCAAGCATTACTTATTTGGATTAAACTATTAAAGTATAAGAGCAGCCCATGATTTTCTATAGAGTTTGTGGCAATTATTTCAATTATCTCCGATAGTAGAAATAAATGTTAACTCAGAGATGGTGTTTTAATATTAAACTAAGATTCGAGATACGTTTCATTCAGCAAATGTTTATAATACACGAGTGTTTGAACGTTACAGAATAAACCGTTACTAGGGAAAATGTTGAAAGCTTTGGAATTAATTATGTCGCATTAACACGCCAGGCTGTGGGTTGGAACATTCCCATGGCTGAAACAATGCCACGTTCACAAACTGGCCTCTGATGTCTATATCAATTAAACGCCGTTCTCAGAAACTCGTTCGCAAAGAGAGAAGTAATAGTGTAACGTCAAAGCGGTGGGTGTCCAATAACGAGCCGGTGACATTGCCATCACAGTTTGCTGCACCTGGTCACTACAAAGAGCAGCTGAACACGGACCCAAATTCACTTTGACAGGTAACAACGTGCATGTGGCGGTCCTTGCTTTGGCAGCCCCTTTTGATAAAAGCATTTACACCTTCGTTTCGTCATTGTGGCTATCTTTGCCGTACATTCGTGACATTATTGTTTTAAACAACATGAATTCCAAATTAAACGTTGTGAACAACTGCGTGTTATGGGTCATATTCCTCAATTGCACTTTATCAGTTAATATATGTTATTCATCACGGTTGCCATGTAGAAATACTTGATTATTTCTAAATTAATCAGTACTGATCACGGTATAAACCTTGTCGAAATATTTTTTTTATTTCTATAGATCTACATTAATCAGTAAGTCCACTTACAATCAGCAATTACTACTATCCGAATACTGCAGGCTCGTTAGGCCAAAATTGAGATAAGTTTATTTCAACTACACAGCGACCAAAATCACGGCATATAACCAGAATACAATAACAAAGATATTATTTTTTACAGTCAATCCAGCGATACATTCAAAGATGTAATAACTAACCCAAAGAATAATAATAATTAAACTAGGTGGGCCCTTTAATTAGTAATATGACAATGTGTCAAACCCTTTAAATCTTTTATTATTTATTTCCACGTATCCATATAACTCCGTTTCATGTAGTTTCCTCAACTATACAAATTTTAAGTTATATGGTAACTGTAAAACCATAGCTGATCCCTTATTCCAGTATTGAGCTGCGTTTTGGTGATGTTTAATTGGCAAACGTTTCGTCGTAAGCTACCGGCGATCGTCTGTGTCCAAAGTTCGGTTTACACATGTCTAAATGTTCTGATTGCCATTGAAAAGTTTTGTATTTACTTCGCAGTTTCCTTTTTTGACATTTTTCTTAAATATCTGGCGATCGGTATGAAATTGGAATGCAAGTATGTGTCGCTAAATGTAGTACCCTAATACGTAATCATGAAATTTTAGGAAAGTGGTGGTTGTTCACGAAATTTATTTCGGAAAGAGAAATTGTAATATACGCTACTGGTGACAAAGCATAAAATTTTAAAATTTTGCCGGTCGCTCTAAATGTTCCGCACTACGCAAGAACCGACGGGTTGACTTTAACGAAAATGCATGCCGATAAGTTAAGAATTATACGTAGACCAAAACCTTTAATTTGGATTTCACCTTCTCCCACCCCCTTTTTGTGTGCCCATTTCGCATAAGCTAACGAAAAAATTTCAATGAAATTCCAAATAATGATGATGTTAACATATTTCAAAGTTTTTATCAACATCAATTACATAGTTCATGGTGATGCAGAGATCAAATATCCCTTGGAATCTTTGTGTGTTCGCCTTTCGTAAAACCTAAACAATAGATTTCAGCGATACTGCACAATATTTTGGATTCTTTTATCAGTTGAAACGCATGATTCTTTTTATACTGATTAGCACCATTTTTCGTCTATAATACTGAAGCCAAAATCATAAATTCTTTTAAAAAAGAAATGTTGTTTTAACATTGTTTGGTGCAAGCCTTCTCGCAGTCTTCCACGATTAGTCCTTAATAACCGTTAATAATCCGTTCATTTAGGAGTTTTATATCAAAGCTTATACACATACAAATAAAACAATCTGTTTGTGCAACTTCCATGCTGCTCCACTTCAAATTTTGTTAATAGAGAAGCTCTTTGAACAATACTGAAATGCTAAAGCAAAGCTTGGTTCTCAACCGGAAGGTCGGATGGACCCTAGAAAAGGGGTCAGTTCCTTTCCTCCTTACCTAACATAACCTATAGTTTAACGTGGAATCCGAACCATGGAACCGCAAAATCTTCTCCACTTTACACAGAACGGAAGGTCAGGTTAAGAGCCTTTGAAAATTCTCGCCCAGACAACAATTCGAACCGGGAAACTTTCGATCTCCAGTCAGACGCCTTAATCACTAAGCCACCAGGCCACTATATCGAAATGCTTAAAATCCAAATATAGAAGGAAAGGAAGAGATCGAAGGAAGAGGAAAAGACATTGCTGCTCCTCTGCTTTTTCCTACCCACCCAATATTTCCCTGACGAAGTCACGGCCACAGCTAGTTTAAAATGAAGTTTAAACAACTATCACCGTATTTTGTCTACATTTCCTGTAAATGTATTTGAACAAAAAACAATCGTAAGTCAGCAGAAAAATAAAAAAATCAAATCAAATATAAAATCTGAGCTTGCTGTAAAGTGATGTGATTCCTTATAAAACAGATACATTTGTATGTTGTCCCAATTCAACAAAAACAGCAACTTCCGCACACATACAATTTGTACGTTGAGATATTATTTTTGTCCAGCCTATTTTGGAGAAGAGTTAATCACGTTTTTTATCCGCTTACTAGACAGAACTTTTGCTGCTTATAATTATGTCTGAATTTTTTTCCTATAGAAATATCATGTTTTTGAACGTCCAAGTGGTTTCTATTTAATAGTCTCAATGTGATAATTTTATATGACTCAACTATTTACTAATTAACATTTGATTGGCCTGTTGAAGCTCTCTCCTATTGGATTCACGGTAGTAGGAAACTTGTTGGGTAAGGTTTACCGCTCTCACTTAGCATTCGGGAGGATGCGGGTTTAAATCCCCGTTCGGCCATCCAGATTTCGGTAATTTCATGGTTTACCAAAGTTACTCCAGGCTAAAGCCGGGATCGCTCCTTCAAAATGCCAAAGGCGAATTCCTTCACGTTCCTTGCTCCACTAATTATACTAAAAAGAGGTTTGTTAAACACCTTTTTTCTTTAGCTCCCCTGTTATATCCTCCCATTATCACCCTTAACAGATGCAGAATTTTGTTTTCATTATCTCTAAGAAGTGTTCTGCCCTACACAATTGATCGTAAAATGAAATTTACAGATATTTACGGTTTAAAACTGTCAACAGCATCGTCATCAACAGCCACATAAATGTAAAAAATAAAAAAAAAAAAAAAAATCGTTTTCCTGTCTCTAAATCTAATCATCTGACTCTTCTTAATTATTTATAAGTATTCCATGCTGTTCTTCACAACTAGATATTCCATACAGATTCATCTGTAGCAAAATGATCTCTAAATATTACAGAATACATGTCATTCAGTCATTTGCATACAACTCGAACAAAAAATCATTTGTTAGCTTAAAGGACGGCAATGGTTTCAATACGATACACTGCTGCGAATAACTTTTTAAAAATTGCAAATATTTAACTTTATAAATTAACAAAAAAACACCGTAATAGAAACATGATAACTACGGAATTAATATACAACATATAAACTAACCGAAAGTATTGAAAGTAACGCTGATGACTCATTACAAATAAACGGTCTCGCACACTTCGGGTTCTCTACTCTAATGGATGTTTTAAAAACACTATTTGTGATGATGTGCATTACATTCACATAAACACTGTGTGTGACAGGAGAACGTGTTTAGACAGTTTCTAGAGGGAAACTGAATGGTCCAGGTGGGTGAGCGGTAATAGTCTGACCTTGTATTAGGGAGAAAATGGGTTTGAATTCCCGTCCAGTCATCCAGATTTCGGTTGTCCGTGGTTTCTGGAATACTAGGATTGTTCCTTCAAAAGGACATTGATAAATTCCTTCTTGTTCCTTTCTTTTTTTTTTTTTTTTTTTTTTTTGTAACAGTTTAACGTCCCTTTTTAACAACGTGGTCTTTAGAGACGGGAAAGGATGGGGGCAAGGAATGGGAAGGAATTCGGCCATGGCCTTTTGAAGGAAGCATCCCGGCATTCGCCTGGAGTGATTTGGGGAAACCATGGAAAACCCAAATCTGGATGCCCGGACGGGGATTCGGACCGCCGTCCTCCCGAATGCGAGGCCAGAACGCTATCCGTTACACCACCACGCTCGGTTTGTTCCTTTCGACCAATCCTTTCCCTCATGTAATGAGTTCGCTATTAACGAGACGTAAATACCTTAGAAAAAGAAACAGCATAGCGTCATTGTACGAGCTCAGCACAGTAAAGGAAATAGCCATAAACCGTCGAGTGGTCACTTTGTTCAGAGATAAAAAGTAGCAATAGAGACCCTCGGAAATGTCCCGTAAGGACTGTAAAGCAATATGTCGCGACAAGAGGAAAGTCACCGTGGGAGCGCTAGTGGAGAATTTTACAATTTTCATGACAAAAATTGGACGTTCCTCTATCACTCGGTGCTTTACAAGATCGGTTCTCGTGACATCTGATTTTAGATGGGAGAAAACTTCCTTCTTGGTAAGTTTCTGAGAGGGGAAATGCTGCTTGAGAAAGGAACGCAACGTTTCAAGTCATCTTTCGAGAAGATCGCATCCTTTCAATTAAGTTTCGCAGTGGAAGCTAGTCTGCTCGTTGGTTCAGTTGGTTGTGGAACCATGCTGGTGTCCTGCGCTGACGCGGAATTAGCTAATGGATATTTGTTTTTCTTTTTATCCCCTGTCTAATCACGAAATTTTGCGCTGAAGTCTTGTAATGGTGAGGGTGTCTTGTGGAAGGAATTTTAATTTGTTTATAATTTAATTTATAGTTCTTAATTGGTATTTTAATTTTAATGAGTTTATAAAAATTCAGAGCGCATGTGATGGGAAATAACGGTAAGGAGGGTGCGATGCACTAGAGGTTAACCCCAGTTTTTTGGTTAAGAAACCATGACACCCTTGCAGTAATTGAGGTTAACCCCAGTTTTGGGATAAAAAACCATGAAACCCATACAGTAATTGAGGTTTTTAGGTTAGGCAGGCTCAGCATGTTACGTGTTAGCTTAGGTTAAAAAAATAAGGGTTAACCTGAGCTTGTAATAACTTATCCCACCTCATTCCTTAGTAAGCCAGGCCAGGATGTTATGTCTTAGCTTACGTGTTAACCTCTAGTGCATCCCACCCTCATTATATAAAGTTATCGCTTCACGTGCACTCCTAATTTATGAAAAATAAGAATTAACCTGAACTTACGCTAACTTATCCCACCTTCATGATAGTGGTTTTTGTAATGACTTGTGTGCCTGATACGTTATGTCTGCACCTTTGATCGAATTCATTGAGTTCTGTGATGCACACATATTTTGCTTTCATCCTTTGCTCACCCTATCATGATTGGAAGATTGTATGCGTTGTGAATACTCATCACATAGTTTTCCTAACCTTTGCCCCTTTGATCGATAACATCTGTAGTTTTCATCCTTTGCACTCCCCTGACGGTAATGTGATGTGTGTGGTGGAGGTGGCCGTGCAGGTTTCTCTGGGAACTGTCGCTACAGCCGACACATACATTTTTGTACATATATGACACTTTTCTGTAGCCAGTTGAAGTAATGAAAAACACATCATATAGTTGTGCACTGCACTCTGTGGTGCACGCAGGTGTAATTGTCATGTCAACCAACGACATTTTGTTTTGGAAGGAAATTACGTAATTTTGGTAATATTTTACGTATTTTAATCATTTTTACCGATTTTTATGAAATTTAAGGGAAGTTATAGGATTTTCATGCTTCTTACAGAAACTGTATATTTTTCACGAAATTATGCTTCTCTCTTGCTCCCTGTAATGCTCGATAATTTGTTCTATTTCTCTGACTGGTCAGTTTTCATTATTTTTTATCTACTTTGCACATTTTCACACTTTTTAATAATATTCGTGGAAAGTGGCACATACTTAGTACTTATATCCGGAAAAAATTTATGTCTTATCGAGTGTTGGTGTCTATTACGATTGGGTCTTAAGACTAGAAAGTGATGAAGGACTCATGAAAAATAACTTGATAAAGGACTTTTTAGGGGCGAGTGGTGGTGGGTGTAATCCTGTGAAATGTTGTTTGTGGAAGACCGCTTGTCCCATAGTTCACCAATATGGCCTCTGATGCTAGTTTAAAAGCGCGTGAAGCGAAACTTAGCAACATGAGGTATATAGGCTGTCATTATAAATGAAGACTATTTTGTAAAACGCAACGGGTATAAGACGTCTTTCGTGAAACGTCGATTTCAATTTGCACCATACAGCTACTCAACATGTCACTTTTAAATCAAACACTTATAATTTGTCACCTATAACTTCACCGAGAGTGTTGGCCTCTCATTCAGGAGGATACCGGTGTGATCCCGATCTAGGCATACGGATTAGGGTTTTCTATGCATGTGGGTGAATGGATAGCTGTTGTAACCATTTATGAATGAAGTGGATGTTTCTCACTCTGGTTGAAAACATACCTAAAGTATGGTCTAATTTTTGAGGATTCACCCACGAAGGCTCTGCTCCGGAGAAAGGTTACGAGTTTATACCACAAGAGATGTACCTAAGCTCAAAATGTAGCATCTCCACTGGTTAACCGGTATCCAGCAAAAATAAAAAATAAAAAGTTACAGGTTCGGTCGGTCTCGAGCCAGAATGCACACTTTTTGCCCAGTAACCCAGCAAACTCCACAATCAGGGTGCAATTCGCATCGTCCTTCATAACACCGACAACCTTTTCACTATGGAACTCTACCTGCCAAGCTAACTGTGTCCATATAAAGAAATTTAGGACATCTAAACTGAGGAATGGTGAATTCTTAATAAAACTTATACATCCTCAGTCATCTTCTAACCATATCAATCTATGACTTCTTTCGTAGAGCGAATATTACATAATTTTGGCGATGTTTTACCTGTATTCACTATGTTTTGCGGTTTTCATAACATTTCGGTATTTTATGAGGTGGGGTGCGTAAGAGGATTGACGATGACTGTTGGGCGAGCGATAGCACTCTGGCATCGCATTCGGGAAGCGACCATCCAGATTTAAGTTATTTTTTCCATAGTTTCCTGAAATCACTCCAGGCGAATGCCCACTACACGCCTTGTAAAAGTTTGCGGTAAATAGAAACAGAATGAGGATCGGACTGTTAACTAAAGAAATTCAGAAACATCTGTCAATATTTGTGAGGCCGAGCATATTTTCATGATCCTTGACACTGGTGTGTACATGTATAAGTTGTCAATATTCTGTAAGTCCTAAAAGGTATATACTTTCGAAGTTTGTGCTTGGCACCTTTCCTAGCTTGTTCTTGAGTGGTGTAGTTCGTGACAGTTTTAGATATGTGCCAAACCCCGACAATATGCTATGCATCTGTTACCGCAGAAAGTATGCATTCTTCCATTTTTCCAACTAACTGTGGTCTGTACCGCATTTTTCTCATGTGTCGGGGATAAGAACTATTCACATGTGCCCATTGGAGGTTGTACACGAGATCCATTTAGTCTACGAAACAGACTCGTATACTGGCACTGACGAAAAATTTCATGAATGATCTAACATGATCTAGAACTTAGTGGATGCTATCTTCGGTGAATTTCTGTATTGCGACTATAGGCATTTTGAAATCAGTGTAAGGTGAGGTAATTTTTCACGCGTTTTACTGCCAGCTACTTGAAGAGTGAAGATCAGATATGGGACCTTAAACTTGCTACGCTCCTGGCTAAGGATTTGAAGATCAGTTATTAGAACTTCGGTAACTCCATTATCTGCCGCCAATGTTTAGTGCTGGTATCTCAGCGCTAGAAATTAAGAACCTAAGTACTGAGGCATATCGCCTGTTTCATAAAATTTAGAGTTTTATGAAAAAAGTTAAGCTCCAAGTCAGAAAAGTTTTGCAGGCATGACGGTTAGACTCCGAGATTTACGCAGTAAAACGGTTTACATTCCTACTTACAGTTGCAATATTCCTTTTAAAATGTGGCTTGTAGTCTATTTTAAAACCTTCTTAAGCCAAGAATATTTTTTTGCCACCAGAACTCAAAAAAGCAATGTTCTGTTTACTACTGTAAATTACCGCGAGTTGTGTCATATGTATGTTTCGCACGGCGAGTTGTGTCATATGGATGTTTTGCGCCTCCAAATTTTTTTATTTTTTTTCTAATTGTTTAGACAGACATTGTAAGTGTTTAGTTACGGACCTATTTCAGTTGACAAATAAACCATTGCTTCAAATGAGTCGGTTCTTAGGTTTCAAACTCTAGGTTATTTTAATAAAACGCATATGCCATCTTTCATCTAAAGAATAAAGTGCACCTTAAATTCACTAACTCGTATATGCAAGCAATTAAACATAAAACTAACGACATTAAACAATTCTAAACAACCAAAAACTCATTCGAAACATAAAAGTTTACACAACATTGTTAATTACAGTCTTTAAATTAAAATTTACAGCACTTTGATACTTTTAAACGTATTACAACCAACATGCAACATTCAAAGCATCAAAAAATCGCTGGAATCTTTGGTTTGAACATTCCAAGACGGTCATTCGGTGGTACTGTAATTTTATTAGCAGGTGATATTCGACAGGCATAACCAACTATTCCGCATTCCACCGATGACTTCTTTCGTGGAGCAAATATTACATAATTTTTATGACTGTTGTACAAACGCCATTTCCGTCAATATCTCGTGATATACTATGTACGTTTCTTTATATCGTTACTTTTTAAAGTCTCGTAGCCTCGGCAATATGTTGGATGTCTGAGGACAAGCTTAGACTTTGGTCGATACTCTGAAAAGAAAAGTTCAGAAAGCATTCGAAGCGTTAAATGTGGTAACGGATTTGTATGTATCGTTTTGTGCTTAGACCGCTGGTGTAAATATTTGTTGTACATTTTATGACTGTTGTACAAACACCATTTCCGTCAATATCTCGTGATATACTATGTACGTTTCTCTGATTTTTGTTCTTAATTTTAATGCTTTCTTTCATGAAATTAAACAACTTTGATAGTAATTTACAATATTTACAGAACGTAAAAACGGTTTACATTCCTACTTACAGTTGCAATGTTCCTTTTAAAATTTTAAAACGTGGCTTGTAGTCTATTTTTAAAACCTTCTTAAGCCAAGCATATTTTATGCCATCAGAAATTTGGGAATGTATGTGTAATCGAGCATACTATGATGCATACTTTTCATACTACACCAAGCGTAATAGGTGAACGGTTAACGTACTGGTCTCGCATTCGGGAGGACGGGGGTGTGAATCTCAATCCGATCATCCAGATATAGATTTTCCATGGTTTCCCGAAATCACTCCATGTAAAGTACGTATAATATCTTCGCTGTTATCAAATCCTAAGGACCTAACGTGGTGGGTGAACGGTTAACGTTCTGGCCTCGCATTCAGATTTGGGTTTTCCATGCTTTCCTGAAATCACTCCAGGTGAATGCTGTGATGCTTCCTTCAAAAGGCTATGGCTGAATTCGTTCTCGTCCAATGTGTCCACATATTGCGCAAAACTAAACTCACTGAAATTTTGGAAAATTACCTTTGGAGGGGGACGTTAAACCTTGAGGTATCTTTCGGAAGATTAGGTCTGAATGGGCCGACACCAGGTTTCGCCATTTCCCTTCTTCAACATGCAGAATTCCTTCCCGCTTTATTAAACCGACGGGGGTTTTGAACCGTTGACCACACTTTACGAAAAAATGCTAATTATCTCAGTAGTTACGATGAATTAGCGAATAATTAGTATTTTAAGATCGCATGTTCTTAAGAGTAAGACTGAATGGGCCAGCACCAAGTTTCTCTCTCCCCCTTCTTCGTCTCTCATTGTATTTAATAATAATAATAATAATAATTCGATGGTAGGACGGGAAATACGAACTCACGTCCTCCCGAATGCGTGGCAAGTAGAGAGGAAGCTGAAAATTTGTTATGCTAAGGGTGCGTCCATAAACCACGTAACTCCATTTTGGACTCCTCTTAACTCCCCTCCCCACCCCGTGGCTTTTGCGTCTACCCGAACATTGTGGATGGGGACGTTAAGCCTGTTTGGTATCTTTCGGAAGAGTAGGCCTGAACCACGTTTCACCCTCTCACTTCTTTATCTTGCACAATTCCTACCTTTTTTTTTAAAACCGACTGAGTTTTGAAGCGTTCACCACACTATACGAAAATATGCTAATTATTTCAATAGTTACGATGAATTTGTGAATAATTACTGTTTTAATAGCACTGTACAGAAAAATGGTCATGCAACTGTGAAGGCAGACGTTTCTTTTATAGAGGGTAGCACACCAAGATAATGACGGTGAGCAGCGCCATCGTGGCTGCAGGTGGCGGTGCGGGTGACCTACAAAGATAATGACGGTAAGCGGCGCCGGCGTGTCTGCAGGGGGCGGGGCGCGTGACCTACAAAGATAATGACGGTGAGAGCGGCGCCGGCGTGTCTGCAGGGGGCGGGGCGCGTGACCTACAAAGATAATGACAGTAAGCGGCGCCGTCGGGGCGCGTGACCTACAAAGAGCCAGGTAGATAATGACAGGGCGGTGGAGCCTAATTATAGGGGAAGCGGCCGCAGGGGGAGGGACGGGCGAGATAATTAGGGGGAGCAGAACCGCTGTTTACTTCCTACTGTTATCATATTATAATTGAAAACCCACAAATTTATGATTAAATGTAAACATATTTATTTAGGTTCAATGAAATAAAAATGAATGAACTTTATCAACTAGTGTCAATACAAATCTACAAAAACAAAGAAACAAACTTAATTGAAATTATTAATTATAAATAGTAATAATTGAATATAGTAGAGCTCAGTGAAGGGCATGAAATTTTTCAAATGTGTTCTGTGATAAACATCAAGGCGTTACTGGGTTTTGGAAGCAGAGTTCTGGCATGCGTATTAGTTCTTTACCATTTACTGTTGAGAGTACTGTTGAGGTGTAGTCGTACTGCCACACTCATATTGACTAGTGTGGTTCATCTCCAACAAATTTAAATTAATTATTGTTGAGTTTAGTTTAATAAACATAATAAATAAATGGAATTCTTTTTCGAGCCGGAGACAGGAATCCGCGTCTAGCTAAGAGTTCTGTTAACGTGAAAGACAATCTGACATAAACTGAAAGTGACCGGTTTGAGTTTTGTTATTTATTTGTTTAATTTACTTATTTTAACATTGTTTTATAACATTGTTATATATATATATATCGTACAATGATTTTTATGGCGTTTGGAGAATATACGCTGGTTCCTTTTTCATGAGTGTGAGATAGGTATATAGCACAGCTGCAACTGACAGTGTTTCACTATATCAGACACAACTGATGTTGCTTTAATTTTGGTTTTGGCAACGTTGCTCAAGTCATTTACGAGTCCAAAACATCATAAGGAAGTGTGCGTGTCAAATACAGAAACTAAATAACTTTTAAAACTTTATTTTGTTGTCCTATTGCTTCATCTGTTTTTTCGTATTATATTATAAAGAAATATGCTATATATTTGTATAGACTGAAAAATAGTGTAACAAATTACTTATCATATAAAAGGAGAGATTTAAGTCAGAAATCTCGTACCAATGAGGAAAACTATCATAATAGCAAAATGTCAAGAATTAATACACAAGGAAACTGCATTAGAAACATGAAAATGGAATTAAAACGATTTAATGCTCGTAGACAAACTTAGGTTACTATATTACGCATGAATTCGGTGTAAGTGCAGCCTCTATCAGGAATCTGCGTCTCGATTTTAATAAAAAAAAAATGTACGCAGCAAACAGACGAGAAAAGAGAGAATAGAATAAATATGCTCGCTTTGAGTCCATGAGAGAACATTTTTTCTGGGATGAGACACAATACATACAATTATTAACAAATCAATATTATTATCAACGACTGATAATCGGTTAGTTAGTTTCCATTGTAAGCAGCAAATACATATTATCCGAAGTTAGTTGCGATATACAAATGTAATTTCCAGATAGTTCTATTGCTGCTTTTATAGACGGTTTCAACACAAAGAAAAGCCATACTTCATTTTAGAAATTGTAAACAACTTTGTTACCTTCCCCCTCCATGCACCAAATATGTAGTATTTTATCAGTCATCCTTAGTTACCAAATTCCAAGAACGCAGTTCCTTCACAGAGTAAAATGGATCTTTTTCAGTTTAGGTTTAAAAGTTGTTTGATTTTAGTAGATAACATTCTATTTCTTGTGATAGGACATTGAATTATGTAGCTCCATTGAATATTATCCATTTCTGTACAATTGACATTGACTTGTAAACTTTGTAAATGATATATTTATTTGTCAGCATTAAGATTGTCATGTTCAGGAGTTTTGACTACAAACGATAATAAGGAATATACTGTGTTGACTTAGATTTCTGAGCAAATTTCTGCACGATGTCCTTTGACTCGCTAACTTGGAGCGATTTTGTGACCAAGCATGGTGGGTGAGTGTTTAACGCTCTGGCCTCGTATTCGTGAGGACGGTGGTTCGAATCCCCGTCCGGGCATCCAGATTTGGGTTTTCCATGGTATCCCCAAATCACTCCAGGTGAATACGAGGATGCTTGCTTCAAACTGAAATGGCAGAATTCCTTCCCGTTCCTTGTACCCAGTCCCTTCCTGCTCCTAATGTGCTAGACGTCGATGAGGCGAAAAGCCATAAAAAAAAAAAAAATGATGAAGGGATGTATTTTAAGTGCGTAGAAGCAGTAATACCGGAACGTTCCGTGATCATTAAAACTCAAAGAATCCCTTATTGATGCTTATATTTTATTGAGTCATGATTTACAACAGTGTACTGGACTTAGAAAGGAACATTTTCGGCCCAGTAGTCCATCCGCTCTCCGGCCCAGTTGTATCCTATGCTGAAGGTGTCCTGGATGAGCAGGTAGTTGCGGGTCTCCAGGTCGTAGGGCTCCCACAGGACAGGGTCCCCCTCTGGAGTAGGGTTCCTGCAGGAAGAGGGCATCTTAGACGAAATTTTTTTATTAAAACATTTACAATGACTGTGTACCACCACATTGTAAGATAGTTTATGACAATATAATCAAAATAAAATAAAAAATAAAAATACGTATGGTTTGAGGAATTAATTGGCATTATAGTACGAACTACAATAATACACGCACATTAATTTAAATGAAAATTTTACAGACGAAATATTACACTTAACTAATAGAACAGTTCCATAAATATGGTAATATAATTTCCAAATTCGATATTTTGTATTACGATTGTTGATAACTTCGTAGTGAAATGTTTATAAGGTCATTTTGGTGTTTGATAAAGTCAAGGCAAAAACACTTAAGTAGCTTTTTGTAAATATTGCACGTATATTTGCTGATACGTTTGTTGATTTTTGAATGAGAATTATTCTATTGCTTTTTTAAAAATATTTTTGTTACAATTAGTAATGTTACGGCAAACTTAATCTCTGATAATCTGGTGACCGACTTTATAGAGCAAATTCTTAGGAATGTAATATTTCACATTAAGTTTTAACAATTTTCGTCAGCTAATTCCAATGCAGTACACAACACTTGGCCTTGAGATATGAAAATGATGTGTGCGACACAAATGCTTGAAGGTGATAAATAAATAAAGTAAAAGTATATATTTTGTGCAACCGTTATTGCTAGAAATTAAAGTATAATGTATTTCTTAAGATTGTAAGCAATAGAAATCTTTAAAAAATTGTGTAGTTATATGAATTAGATAAAAAGAACAATAGAGCGATCGTACAACGCGCGAGATTTTGTTTTATCTAACGCTCTGTTACCCATCTATAAACAATGGAAAGTATTTTTTTTTTTTCATAAGCCATCGGTTGGGTACTACCAAATAAGAGTGCACCCGAGGATCTGGTCTGCTTTTCCGTGACTTCCAAGGCGATTTGATTACTACTTTTCCACATTTCCACTAAACACTGTATTTTAGTTCAGAAGGTGGATAACTGGTGGCGGAATCTAGTACTTGATCTCGAATCACCAGCAACAATAGCGTAGCTAATAGCGGCCTATTTACACTGGACATTGTTTTAAAGGATAGAGGCTGGGAATTAATTTCAACAGCTATACACTGGGTGGGTTGAATTGTGTCTTCTTACCCGTATTTGACGAAGTTTGTCCAGAGTCGCACCAGCGTGAGTCTGACCTGCGCCTCCACGGTGGAGGGGTCCAACAGCTGAACAGTGTCGTTACGGAGGAACTGGTAGAGCAGGTCGGCGGAGTGAGGAGAGCCTAAGGAGGCAGAAAAACGTCAATACACTGAAACTTTTAAGAATGACCTGTAACCTATCGACTCTCCAGGTAAGAAGAACATAGTGCATATCCTATAAACACGGAGACGGTAATTAATAATGGATTGAGAAAAAACATAAAGATTTACATCGCCAAATAAGAGAAAAATTTGAAAAAAATTTAAAATTGGACTTATAGCAATATATAATTCCTGCTTATAAAAATGATTATACACACCGTACGCGGTACCATTCATGCGTTCGTTCCGGTAATCAAACTCGTAGTAGTATACCGGAAGATCCGTGGTGTTGGTGACGTATCGCACAAAGGTGTTTACTGGCTCGAAGAACCAAACATCATTTTTTATCTGAAACAGTGAAATAATTAATACCATAATCACTGACGAATATCTTGATTGATTTTGTTGACATTAGAATTGATTTTTACGTAAACACTTTGATATTGTTGCTCAAAGAGTATGAGTTTATACATTAAATGGAAATTTCAAAACTTTGGTATGGCTGGAAAACTGAGGGGACGACGAACTGATCACTTCTGTGCATTTTTACAGAATGACCTGCTATTAAAACTAATAGGATTTCTGACAACATAGTCAAGCTGGAAATGTTTCGAATTAAACCTTCGAAAAGTTGCCAATATTTGGTATGTTCATATAGAATTTTAAACTGAAATTATTTTCCATCAGTAATCCTTGTTAACCTGGTAATAATTCCACGTGCATGTTTCAGTTCCATCTGCTCAATAACATGAATGCTGTATCTGGACTGGTCCGCGATTGCTTGCTGATTGTCGAAACTAGAGTTTGTCACCGCTACTTTCACCTAAACACTGACCAAAGCTCTCCATAGCAGACTCCCTTTTCTTATGGTTATTAAGAAATAACTCCATTTTTGGTCTGCCATCTTATTACAACTAGTCCATAGCTTTAAGGGAGGTGGCGGCTAATCCCTGTGTTTACGCTAACAAGGCGCAATGTTTAATAACCTACCTGCCCTGTATCTAGTGATCTAATACCCGGCTTGGCAGAGAGGCCGACACTGGCGACAGCTGTAAGTAGTTCTTGCCTCCGGCAAAAAGTCTGTACCAACGATTGCAAGAATCAACATTATGGTATCATTACAGAATCTGTAATATTGTTACATTTCGCCATGTCTTAATCGGTTGTGGAATATGCGTAGTACGGTGACTAAAAGGCAACTGAGGCTCTAGAAAGACATCATAACGTCTGAATTGAGTGTCATCGGAGTTCAACAGACCTCTGGCCTTTGGTAGTCGAAATTCTAGAACACTTCAGTTTCAGAGGCAAGCATTGTATTTGTGTGTCTGAGTAGCTGTGAATTCAAGAAAGTTGATTGATTCGCAGCGAACTTCCAGAAGAAACAAATGCGCATTATTTTCTTTTGTATTTTGTAGGCTGTTTTCGTAACATGGATGTTCATCATAGGCGACAGAAAATACTCACTAAATCAAATTATTACTCCACATCATTGAAAAAATTCGAGCGCCAAGAGCACTGGAGGCTAGCGTTGTTCGTACAATCCCCAACGGAAAGAGATGATGGACAGCTTCTAGCGGATTACACGTACGCCAATGTTCCCGTTCGACGTGGATATCATCCAGGTTGACCTTGAAGTTAATTTCAGTCAAGCAATCTAAAATGAATGAGGTATTTGTATCTTCTGCTAGCAGTGGCTACTTGTCTTACGTTGAGGAGTGGCCAGGGGTCCTCCACTGTGACGGAGCCGTTGCCGAAGTAGAATTCTTGCAGGCGGGCTGCGGCCTCCAGTCTCCCCTCCAAGGTGTCGAGTCTGAGGCAAGGCGCCACCGACAGCAAGAACTGATCCCTCAGGTTCTCAACCATGGCGGGATCCTCCAGCAGGCTCTCTCCTGTAGCACAAACAAGTCTTAATATCACTCCAAGCTTCTTGACTGAGGTAAAAAAAAATCTAGATTTTGAATTACAAGACAATCGCAATGTGGTGTACGTCAGGTTACTTGTTCCTATTACAAGCGAATTTGGTTTTTTATTTTACTTTACCCCTCTCTTAATTTTGTACTGTTCGTACAAAACACACAACTTATGATTCACTAGATTATTTATTAAAGATCTTCAGTTGAAAATAATCCCCTTTTTCATTCTTTTATTAACACAAACCTTTGTCAGTTCACCATTTTACATCGTTTACTTTTCTCACACAATTATTGCGCATTTAACTTTTTACAATAATTCACAGATTACTGCTAGCGAATAAAGCGAGATACTTCTTTTTGCTTTCTCCGCCATATCTTCTTCATGACAACAACCAAATAAACAAAGATACCCTACTTGCCGACATTCATTGTCAGAGGTGCTTGAACACTCTCTAAATACATACATTGTCTGCTTGCCACTTCTAACACATTAAAATTAAAGAAGAACATTGGATTAAGGAAAGAAAAATAAATACATGCAGGGAAACCTTGTTTCGTTACACTATGTAAATTTTGTAAAGGAAAGCTTTTGTTATTGTTACAAGAAAGGAACTGAGTTGGGTAATTTTAAAGCGTTTTGCTGACCTACATCGTATTCCTCTGTTTGTGAAACATATATTTTGGACCTCAAGTTGGGGAGCCATGTTGAAATTCGCGTATTTTCTGTATTTTAGGAAGTAGCAGTCTTTAGAACAACATCGTGGTACGTTACCTGCTGGACTTGTAACAGGGAACTCACCGTTTTCTCCGGACGTGTCTCCGGTCAGGATGGGCACC
Source organism: Vandiemenella viatica (assembly GCA_031002005.1). Classification (NCBI taxonomy): domain Eukaryota; kingdom Metazoa; phylum Arthropoda; class Insecta; order Orthoptera; family Morabidae; genus Vandiemenella; species Vandiemenella viatica. The sequence continues at coordinate 82,804,574 of CM061920.1, forward strand.
TGGTGCATGAGGCCGGCCTTCAGCATCTCTTTTGGTGCCGCCGTCAGGATAGCGCCTTCCACGTCAGGCTCGACCACCGGTGCCCAGGGCAGGAATGAAAACACTGTGCTTTGCTGACAGGAGAGATGGAACATTATTACTAAAGAACCAACCGATGACTGCAAAGTGATTGGTCCGGTTCAGCATATCAGTGAAAACCACTTTTGTCACTATCGTCACCTGTTTTAGTTTCCCAAGCGTGCCATTGTTATTTTATTTATTACCTTGTTTATCGAAGCAGGCAGTTGGAAATAAATGATTTTTAATCCTTGTTTGAGTGCTGATAGTAATATGGATCACAAAAAATCTATTCATTGCTGTCTTTGCGTAACTGCATATAAAATTACTTATTGTCAAAATAAAGCATATGCTGACTCAGCACATTGAGGATCGTTTTGAGCTAGGGTTGATCACAGGAGTGGCCTTTGTAGACCTCTCTGCAGCGTATGACACTCTACTGCGTAATATCCTGTTGCATAAATTATATCATCTTACAAAGGCTTTTGAATTTACAGAAATCATCCGAATTTTACTTAAGAACCGACGGTTTTACGTCGAATTTCAGGGCAACAAAAGTCGATGGAGAACACAAAAAATGGGCTGTCCCAAGGAAGTGTCCTGGCGCCGACATTATTCGACATTTACACTAACGATCAACCCCAGCCGCCAATGACTCGAAGTTTTGTCTAAGCAGATGACTTAGCACTAGCAGTACAAGCCAAAGATTTTGAAACAGCGGAAGAGCGTTTACGTAATGGTTTACAATCTGTCACCATCTACTATGAAGACAATCAGTTGAAACCGAATCCATCGAAAACTCAACAATCTGCCTTCCATTTACGTAACAGGCATGCCAACAGGAAATTGGAAGTCAGATGGGAGATCACTGTTTCAGTCCAAAATATCTCGGAGTTACACTAGATCGCTCCCTCACTTACAAAAACACTGCTTAAAGACAAAAGGCAAAGTTTCAGCCCGCAACAATATCCTGCGCAAACTTACAGGAAACATATGGGGTGCACAATACATTCCACAGTGCTCCGAACATCTGCTGTTGCACTGTGTTATTCTGCTGCAGAATATGCAAGTCCCGTTAGGTACAACTCTGCTTATGCCAAACAAGTAGACGTTGCATTACATGAAACCTGCAGAATTCTAACGGGATGCCTCTGAGCCACGCCGATTAAAAAACTACATGGTCTGGAAAGAATCGCTCCCCCTGATATAAGACGGAAAGTAGCTTCAATGTCAGAAAGAAACAAGGCTAATCAAAATTCTGCTCATCCCTTATTCGGGCATCAACTTCCAAGACAAAGGCTGAAATCTAGAAAAAGCTTCCTTAGGACGACAGCTACCGCCGAAAGTTGCCCCGCTCAATCTGTGGAGAGCCGGAATGACTTGTGCGAATCAATAGATACCTACTGCAGAGACATTATCACCAGGTGGCAACCTCAACTGGAAGACCTGGACAGCGCTAAATCGGCTGAGAAGTGGAGTGGGCAGGGCCAAAGTTACCTGGCAAGATGGCATTGTCTTGAAGATCCTAATACTGCGTGTGAGTGTGGGGCAGAACAGACCATTCAGCATTTATACAGTTGCCCGCAGTGCCCATCAACCTACACTCTGCAAGACCTCCTTCGCACCAGTGACAAAGCCATACAAGTTGCTAATTTTTGGTCATCCACCATATGAACTTCTTTGTTGTTGATTGATATTATTTTATTTATGTTTTGTTATTATTGTTTCCAACAATTTGTTTTTGACACGAAATAAATAAATTGCATTATTAAAAAAAAAAAAATTGATCTAACGCAGTGGGTAGATGGAAGTTTCCTGCACCAATTCTTGACCTTTTACATTTAAACTAAATGTCCCACATATCTGAACATATTTGAGATTCGAGTATCAAATACAGCAGTTGGAGAGGATGCAAAGAAGAGCAGCAAGATTTGTTTCTGTAAATTACCGCATAACGCAATCAGTAACAGATATGATAAAAGAGCAGGATTGGGACTCATTGGAAGACAGAAGGAGGGTGAAGAGGGTCATGGGAGTGTACAATTGGCGATGAGGTATGGAAAGATATTGGTGTAAGAAATTAAAAGTAATGCATTTAAGGGAAAAGATGACCATGACTACAACCTGCCACTTGATTTCAGGCACAAGGGTGTAGGAAGATTCTCTTATTTAGGTAAGGGTGTCAGGGATTGGAATAAGTTACCAAGAGAATTGCTGAATAATTTGCCAAAAAGTTGAAAGAATTTTAAGTTAAAATTTGTAAAGAGCAAAAGTAAGTGGGTGCAGAAAAGGGGGAAGATGATTGTTTATGGAAATAGCCACCGGAGCGTGCGCTCCATTGCAATTTAATTAAATATTACTATTCAAGAATATAAACTGCTTCCTTTCCATTAATAGTTCGATAAAACCTAACATGATTCCTCGGAAGAAACCCTTGAGAAGAATAGTACTGACAATAGTAATCATAGAAACATATGTTACTTAATCTATATCATATTATGAAATTTAAGGAATAATACACACCTCTTTAAATCCAAACCGTGGTGACATCGCAGATAACCGTCAATGCATCGAAGCAGAGCCGTAACTGCGGGCTACTCTTGAGTTAGTATGTAGTTAAAGAATTTAGTAAAGTGTGTCTGGCAACTGAGGAACAGTTTATTGACAATACGAAGGATGTTAGACGTGATTTGAATTTCATCATTTGAGATGTTTTTCCATTTGCTGAGAGAAGTTAGCCGGCCTTGTAGACTGCTTATATTAAATTCTGTCGGCAAATAATACACGCAAGGAATATTCTACATAAAAACACGTAGAAAATTAAAATTGAATCAATTGAGTCCGTAAACCAACACCACCGCGACGAATATTGGGAATCACCATAATTCAGAATGGCGTCGCTTGAAGGAGTGTAGTGCATTGTTATTAATTTACTATCATGAACAATATACGGCAAGCGGAGTGCAAATTGTTGAACTAGAAGGCAGCGCAGAAGCATTATGTTAGGTTAGACAGTGGCTCATGTAACGATAACTTTTGTCATTTAGAACACTCATCGCTTATGTTATACTGTTAATAATATTTTAACAAACAACACATTTGTATGTAGTTCGGAATTCGCACTGGGTTCACCCATAGTAGATTCTGACGGAAGAATTACATTTTCTACATCATAAATCGTTTATTTGAGTTTATGCATCAATAATAACTTTCCGTGTCTCTGCCAATTTTCGAAATATATGTTAGTATTCTATCTGATTTCACAACTAATTCAGCAAGTGTGATAATTGGAATTTACAATTAAATTTTGTAAATCTGAATAGTAAATGGGGGAGGAATTTAACAAAAAAAAAGGCTAATTAGATGTCTAGGGGAAATGCCATCGGAGTGTTGGCTCCATCACAAATAAAAGTTAATGAAATAATAATAAATAAAAAAATAACGTTTGTCTAGGACTGTGAACCTGATGGACGATGGGTCCCTCGTTCTAGGCACCAGAGAGTTTCCTTGCACACTCCTAAGAAGTCCTAATATTACGATGTTACAGTTACCTTGTCATTCATATCTTATTAGTTTAGAGACATGCCAAAATAAGTAGTGAGACAATATGTCCAGCAAGAATTAATGATGTATTCTTAAATTACCTCTTCAGTCTCTATAAGGCTGAAGTCGACGATGAGATCTGCCGCGTCGACAGTGCGCAGGAAGTCGACCAGCTCCTGGGAGTCGTCCGTCTCGAAGCCCAGGGCTGCGCCCAGACGGAAAGCTGTTTCCCTGGGGTTTTTCCTGATCGCCCACGGAGTGAGCATACCACCACTCTCTATGATGACACGTTGGAAGAGTCCTGCGGGCAGTGGACAAAGTGAGGCGATGCCTTACGTAGCGAATTGTGACTTCATTAGTAACCATTTGGCGATATATCCCAACATCATCAACATCATTCATCAGCTCCAGTCTACCGGGTGTTGGTAACGACCACTCTCCACTTCTTCCTGCCCACGAACAGCTGGTGTTCATGAGCAATCTTCCAATTTCAGATGCTTCTGACTCGGTCTACGTATTTCCTTTTAGACCGAGGGTCAGGCAGCCAGAACTAAACCTGAGAATCAGAGGAGGGACTAATGGCTACCGGTGGAGCAGTTCTCCCTTTGGAAGCCAGATAAAGCCTTTGTTCTTGAAATGACACACAACTTTATCAAATTGAAGCATTCAATGGCATAATACGCGGATAGGGTGGACTTCTGGATGGGAGGCCTGGTAGAAGAGGCAACCCAGTACTCAGGGGTAAAATATAAGTACAAAGTGCTGCCCTGCAGTTGAGGTAAAGAGAGTAAACCCTGATCAAAAATCCTCTGAAACTTTAGACCTAGCAAGTCATTAGGGGAGTAATCCGGAAATTGCTTTCTATACTAAAACGAGCATTGGAACAACTTAAGACCACCAGGCAAGACAGCCTACAAAACCCAATATCACAGAGTTTTATTACTATACTTATAGTCAAATCTATTTGAAAGATTTTTATATTGTAATCGAATAAAGACCCGCGCCGAGTTCGAGCCCTCCTTACCTTCAGTGACTGGTGTGAGTAACAGCAAACCGACGGCTCCGGCGCCCGCGCTCTGCCCGCCCAGCGTCACCTGCTGGGGGTCTCCTCCGAAGCTGGCCACGTTACTCTGCACCCACTGCAGAGCTGCCACCATGTCCTTCAGGCCCATGTTGCCAGGAACCACCTCGTCCTCCAGACTCAGAAAACCTGTAACACCATAGCAAGTGCAATATTTAATTAAATTGCAATGGAGTGCACGCTCCGGTGGCAATTTCCGCCCATCTTATCCCATTCCTGCACCCACCTACATTTGCTCTCTAAAAATTTTAATGTTAATTTTTTTCAACGTCTTTGATAAATTTATTCATCATTTCTCTTGGTAACTTACTCCAATCCCTGATACTCTTTCCTAAAAAAGAGAGTCTCCCTACACCCTGGTGCCTGAAATCGGGTGCCAGCTTGTGGTCATGATCATCTTTTCCCTTCCATGCACTACTTTTCATTCTTACACTAATATCGTTCCATGCCTCATCACCAATATACGCCTTGTACGCTACCATGACCCTCTTAACCCTCTTCCTGTCTTCCAGTGCATCCCATTCCAGTTCTTTTATCATATCTGTTACTGTTTCCGTTCTGCGGTAATTTCCAGAAACAAATCTAGCAGCCTTTTTCTGCACCCTCTCAAACTCCTGTATTTGATACAAAAAATGTTGGTCCCACACCACAAGTAAGTAGAATTTATCAGGATAGGTAATAATTAAGGACGTATAAAAATTTCAAAATTACTTATAATGACGCTAGAAATAGAAGTGCTAAAATAAGGAATTCAAAGGGAGAAATTGTATATTACCAAGAAGATATTGCCAAAATATGGGTACAATGTTTTTCAGTTTTATAAGAAGAACTTAGGAAAAAAAATAGACGTGGATGAAAATGACTTAGGAAACATTATTTTGAGGAACGAATTTAACAGAGCATTAAGTTTGCTGAAATGGAAAAAATCTCCAGGGATAGATGAGAGTCCAGCTGAACTTATAAAAACATCAGGGAGTAAAATAAACGCTGTACAGATTATTTTGCGGCATATACGAAATAGGAAAAATACCCAGAGATTTTAAGAAAATTATTGTAGTTTATAAACCAAAGAAATTATCTACAAATAAATGTGAAGATTTTCAAACACTAAGTTTTGTTTCTCAGGCGTCCAATCTATTAATATCAGTAGTTCAGAGGATTGATTTAGAGCTAACCGATGACCAGTCTGATTTCAGAACGGGAAGAGGCACAAGAGAAGCATTCTTTGCTCTTAAAGTCCTTACCGAGAAGTGTAAAAGGAAAAGAAAAGGACATCTATGTAGCATTCACAGCTTTTGAGAAGACTTTTGACAATGTCAATTGCAACAAGATGTTCGAATTCTTTTTGATGACATATTTTCACGGTTTAAAAAATGTAGTTTCAATGAAACAATAAAAGTAAAGCGTTTCAAGATTTGTGATCGTATTTTGTACTCTGTAAATGCTACAGTTAATATTTAATTTCAGTATTTGCATTGTGGTTCAAATAAACAGTTTCCACAGAGATAGACATGAAGTCTGGCGCCTGGTAGTGCCTTATTACCTAGCGCTGACATCCGGTACTCGAAAGTGACGAGGAGAACGCCCTCTTCGACGAGGAAATCTGGTCCGTAGATACCGACGGAGGCGCCGTCGTACGTGAACCCTCCGCCGTGTATCCACACGTAGACTGGCAGCGGCTGGGCGTCGTCAGTGGCCGGCACGTACACGTTGAGGTAGAGGCAGTCCTCAGATCCGCCGGATTCCTGCATACACGAGTAGGACTCGTGCAGGGCGTCCCGCACACCGTCCCAGCCAGCCGCAGGTTGTGGGGGCTGCCACAGATTTAGAACCATTACTGTCGAAATCAGAGTGTGCAATGATTATGTTTACAAACAGTAATAAGTATGATTAGATAAGGGGTATGATTAACTGTTTAAATACCTCATAGACTGACATTGGCAAGGATAAAACGATACGAGTAAATACAGTACAAGTACTTACTCGATACATTCCTTCTAACACCAAGTACTTCTTGCATCAATACTTTAAAAATAAGTATTAAGTAGGTAACGGTCAAAAGTACTCGTATCGGTATGTATACCAATATCATCATTTCATTTAACACGTTAATTGATACATTAAACGCTCATCTAAACTGTAAAGAATATTTTTTTTTTGTCATTTTGCATTTTTTTCAACACATTCTTTTTCTAAGTTTGTGTTGTTGGCAAACTTGTTTGTCTATGCCCGGCCGAAAAAAAACTCTCTGCCGTCCCGTCAGTCGCCATTTTATGTCGTGGTCGTCATTGACTCATTCTTTTGTTTTCGTTCTGTGTTCGTAATTCTAACCTAGGGCTGTCGACGTTGTTTTGTGTTTAGTTTTGCATTAGGTATATTTGCTGATTGAAATTGGGAACTCCAAAATCTAAAGTGTGGCAATATTTCAAAAAAAAATGATGACAAAAACGCAACCTGCAAAAAATGCTTTAAAATTGTGCGGTTTTGTGGCAATACTTCTAATTTGCATAAGCCACCCCAATATTGCACCTGTTAATAGAAACGACTTGATTTCAACGTAAGTACGACATATATTAATCTACAAATCAGCTTTGGGAACAATTTTAGACCCACGTTTCAAAAACCTCCATTTTCAAGATGCAAGTGCATGTGGGAGGACGATACAAAAATTAAATAATATTATTAAATAAGATCCGACAACGTCAACCAGTGGATCTTAAAAAGAAGCAACCCAAGAAGATTTTGATTTTTGGTTACACCACAAACAACTTGCAGTTGACCAAAAGCGGCGCCGTGCTAACTCAAAAGCCAATGAAGTTTCAATTTATTTGGCTAATCCAGTCTGCGCTTTAAAAGCCAACCCATTAGAAGAATTGGAGGAATTAAAACTCGTATTTCCATGCTTATAGAAGCAAGCGCGAATTTATTTAAACATTGTCGGTACCTCTGTACCCTGTGAAAGGCTTTATTTTCCAACGGTGGCACATTTGACTACATCCAGAAAACGTCCAACAGGCAAACACTTAGAAAAACAAATATTTTGGGGGAGTACTACAAAAACCGACTTTTTTTCATAAAATTAATTTTATTTTGTCCTAGTACTGTAACGATCAGAAAGGTGAAAATGTAATAAATATCTTTCGTCAAATAAATATATATTTTTGTATCAATAAAGACTATCAATACTTATAACATTCATGTTTTCTTATTTATTCCAAATTTCACTACGAAACATCAATCGATACGAGTAAGTGTCGATACTTTTCAATGGATACCGAATACGTATCGATGCTTTATGACCGATATTGTATCGAGTAAAAGTATCGATACCTCAGTGGTATCGTTTCATCCCTGTCACATTGGGCACATGCAAAAAAGGAAAAAGGTTGTAAATCCGCAATAATTCCTCGATATTATCCTCAGTGAATACGAAAGAGTTTATAATAGGGAACAGAAGCAGCAGAGTGGTAACGGCAGCAGAAAGCCTGCAGGTATATCGTGTCGGTTAAGCTAAATGATAGAAGAAACCATCCGTCGTGTATTCTTAGTCCATTTTGAGGTCGAAATAACAAATAAAAATAAAAAAAGTAATTTGCAATCATCTTAGACTCTTTATTATGATCTCATTCCAAGGGAACTGCATAACAACCAAACCAAGTGAAAAAAAGCTATCGTGTCTCTCAAATATATGTTGACATTTAGATCTTCTAACCGTGCATGGTGGTGTAACGGTTAGCATTCTGGCCTCGCATTCGGGAGGACGGCGGTTCGAATCCCCGTCCGGGCATCCAGATTTGGGTTTTCCATGGTTTCCCCAAATCACTCCAGGCAAATGCCGGGATGCTTCCTTCAAAAGGCCATGGCCGAATTCATTCCCATTCCTTGCCCCACATCCTTTCCCGTCACTTAAGACCTCGCTCTTAAGAGACGTTAAGCAGTTAAAAAAATACAGCTAGCAGTAAAATTTCTCCTTTCTGGTTGAAAATATGGTTAAATGCTTCTGTCTTTTACTAGTCAAGGAAAATTTTACTCAAAAAACGAAAGATAGGTGTCGAAGGAATGGTCCGCGCTGAAAGATACGGTTACGCACATTACTCATCTAGTGGAAATTGACGTTTCAAACCCCTTCTGACGTCAATTACAGTCATAATTCGTTAAGGATGTCAGCTTCTTTTCTATGCACAACGCACTATGGAATATTAGTAATCATTCTCGTCCAGGTTATTTTTCAAGCTAACTACTACCATTGCTAATACAGCTCCTTGAAAATCAGCATAAATTATTTGGATGTAGAGCGAACCTTTGATCTTTTAACGACCCACAAAACTACATAGAAAAAAGGAAAGTAACTTAATTGCAGTTTAATTATAAACAAAAACAACCAATTTTTACGTTAATATTTCGATTTCTGTGCCATCCATATTTTTAGTACTGCGATATGTCAGCTGATGGTATTAAAGCCCTTTTCTTTAATAACTTTGAAGAAACGTAAATATAATATTTTATTTTCAGTTCCACAATCTGCCAACAGAATTGTATGTCTGCTTGATAATTACATGAAAGTAAGTACAAAAGTTTTTAAAAATTTTGGGGTCAGAAACTAATTTATATCTCTCTCCGATAAAATAAGTTTATCATGTGCATCCATTTTTGCAGTTTTAAACTGAACAAACCATTGAATAAATCTAATATTTTTGCTTTGATCACTGAAAATCAGTGTTTGCGTTTCACGAAAGAAGCAAAGAGTAAACGTTGCAGTACCGTCTACGAGGTAAGAAATTCTTTCGTGTTTGCGAAATGCGGGCTGATAATGACAATTTCCAAAGAAACTATTCTTTTTCGCGGGATAAAAACTACCCCATATCACTACCCAGATGACATACTAACTCTATTGCGTGATTGAGGCAAATAATCCAAACATCCATCTATCCAAACTTTCTCATTTATAATATTACTAGCTGGTGTTCACGAATTCGTTCGTGTTTGTAAATAATTTTATTGATAGCTACCAACATGAAACCACTGTAGTACACGATAGGAGACTTGAGTCTAATACTACACACAAACACCAGTGATCTCAACATGGTATTTATGGCTGCAAAGTGAAATATAGAGACACACATGTCTTTGGTCGAAAAATGAAAATGTCCTCGGTTGACAACTTTCAACCACCATATTTCCCACACTCCCATAGCTACTGACATACAGCTACCAAAATACACGATGGGAGAATCGAGGCTATTCAACACACAAACACCAGTTATCTGTGATAAGTAGTTGTGTTTTAAAAGTGAAATATAAGGACACACACATATTTGGTCGAAATAACAATACAACCTCGGTCGCCCAATTTGAACTACCAAAACTCCCACACACCCCCAGTTACCGACATACAACCGCCATGGTGCGCGATGGAAAACTTGAGGCTATTACCACACATAAACACCAGTGGTCTTCACTAGGCAGTTGTGGCTGGAAAGTGGAAAATATGGTCATACATGTCTTTCGTCGAAATATGAAAATGCCCTTTGTCGACAAATTTCGAACACCTGAACTCCCACGCCCCTGCAGTTACCAACACTGAACTATCAAAGTGCACGATGGGAGACTTAAGGTTGTTACTACACGCAAACACCAGTGGTCTGCGCAAGTTAGTTGTTGCAGGAAAGAGAAATATAGCGACACACAAGTTTTTGGTTGAAATATGAAAATATCCCAGATCGACCACTTTCAACCACCATATCTCCCACACTCTCACAGCTACCACCATTCAGACAACGTTGTGCACGATGGGAAACTGAATGCTACTACCACACACAAACATCAGTGGTCTGCGCTAGGTAGTGGTGCCTACAAGGTGAAATAAAGACACACACACACACACACACACACACACATATATATATATATATATATGATCATCGGGGTTTCAACACTTTGTAGTATCGATTACATAAAACGTTAAGATACCTGTGCGCATGTCCATACAATGTTTCCTCCGACATCCGGTAGAAAGCGTTAGTAGCAAAAATGGCGAGTAGTGAACAGAAAGCTTTTTGTGTTCTGCAGTTTGGAAAGACTGAATCTGTAGTTACTGTGCAACGTGCGTTCCCGATTAAGTTCAGATGTGATCCCTCAAGTGATAATAACATCCGTAGAAAGTATCATCAGTTTGAAAATACCAACTGACTTTTCGGAGAGAAGAGTACGAGACGACCAAGGGTTAGTGAAGGATGTGTTGAGACAGTGAGAGAGCCTTTCACGCGTAGCCCCAAGAAATCAGTTCGGAAGGCTAGTCGTGGATTAGCAATTCCGGTGACGACTGTTTGGATAGTTTTACGGAAATACTTATATCTGCGTCCTTATCGTTTGCAGTTGTTACAGGCTCTAAAGCCTACAGACAATTGTTTACTTGAAACTTTGCACATGAAAAGTTATTGCATGACGATGAAGATTTTCTGAATCATGTTTTCAGTGATGAATCAACATTTCACCACAGTGGACATGTGAACACTTATAATTTACGCATCTGGGGCCTAGAAACCCTCACGAGATGGTACAATTGCAACGAGACCTCCCTTAACTTAAAGTTTTTTGTGCCATATCTAGGCGGAAAGTTCAAGGGCCTTTTTTCTTTGGAGAAACAACTGTAACTGGTATTTCCTACCTTAATGCTCTACAACTATGACTGTTTCCCCAGTTGGTAGAAGACGAACCAAATAACTTCATTTGGCAGCAAGATGGTGCACCGCCTCACTGGCATAACGACGTACGCGATTGGTTGAACGTCACTGTACCCGACCGCTGGATTGGCCGCAAAGGGCTCAAAGACAGAACTTGTTTCGCATGGCCTCCACGCTCTCCCGATCTGAAGTCATGTGATTTCTACCTGTGGGGGTTCATAAAGGATCGTGTGCATGTGCCTCCATTACCAGCTTACGTATCCGACCTAAGAAACAGGACTGAGGCAGCTATTACAACAGTTACACCACAAACACTAATCAGCGTTTGGGAAGAAATGGGCTATCGACTTGATGTGTGCCATGTGACGAGAGGTGCTCACACTGAACACTTTTAAGCTTGTAGGTGTAACTGTGTGACTTGCTCTTTCATTTCATGCATGAATTATAATTTTACGTTTTATGTAATAAATATTCATTTAGAAACACCCTGTATGTATATATGTTTTTTTTTTTTTTTTGAACAATTTATGTAATGTAGAAACTAATAGGGTTGCATTCATACAGTAAACACGGTAGTGGCGTTGCGGTGATATCCGACTCAACAGAGCACTTGGGCGCGTGTTGACTGAGCTTACCTGGGATCTGGATATGAGATTGCTTATCATTAGCATCGCTCCTCACCTGGAACCTGAGGTCCCCCAGCGGCGGTTCTGCATACGGCACCCCCAGGAAGCGCGTGTAGTTGACGCCGTACACCGTGGTCGCCGTCTCCCCCCTCAACACGCCTTGCTCCACAGCCACCTCCACGTACTGAGCCTGCGACAGCAACACAACTCAATGCGTGATGTCATTCAGAGAGTATTGTAAAATTTGATATTGGTTAGTTGGGAGTGATATCAAAATTAATGTATTTGAATATCTTTAAGACATAAATATAACTCTACAATTCATTTCTCCCACTCTGCAGCTTTATACATATATAAACTTATCTATGTTGTGGAAAGGTTTGCTGATGATATATTGGGTTTTATTATTAAGATTTTTACGGAAGTCGTGGCAATGATCACTAACTTGTGAAAGTCAATGAGTGGAAAGTAACCATTGGCTTCCATAATTTTATAAATAACTCTGTGTCCGTTGGTATCCATGTTATGGCGTAGCGGGCGATGGGACTTCTCAACTGTGATCAAACTTTGTCATTATGTGGATCCTGGTACAGTTTCTGACAATTTAACAATGTGATACTACAAATCACGTTTTCTGTCACTGCTCACTCACTCACTAACAGCTTGTGACGATACAACACTATCGCTGGTAATATCGATAGTGGTAAACGTGAGAGGAGCATCGCTGGAAAATATGGAGTCAGTCGTGCATTGGTCGGCGAAGAGCATGGCCGCTTTATACGGTGGGAGTCTGTTGCTAACTGCCGAACTTGTCGCGTGTAGACCGAGCGAGTGGCGAACATACCCACTGTGGGTCCGTCCTAGCGACTACTTACTGTCGGCTGCGGTAGTTCTGGTTTCCAGTCGGCATCTGTAAGCTTCTTGCTAGGATAAAAATACATTCACAGAGACTTAATTTGCTTAAAATTAGGACGTAGGTGCTCCTTGAAATGATATGAAGAGTTGTGACTACTTAATTTATTGTTGAAAGCGGAGGTGTGGTACAGTTACAAGTAAGTGGTACATAAAATCGGTGTTTCCGATATTGGAATGATGGACCATAGGATCCAAAACTAACGCAGAATGCGTTCCGAGACAGCAGAGGGAGAATGATAGGAAAAATGCCTAAAATGGCCTATTTGGATGATAACAGGTCTGCCCTACGAAATTTCACATCACGTACTGGGGCGAATCGTGCGCGCAAAAGGGCGCCCTCGATTCTGGAAGGTGGGGAAAGCCTTCCTCTCATTGGCTGTTTGTCACGACGTACATGCGTGTTGTTCACGTGCTCATAGTGTGTAAGCCCCGTTTACCCCGCCGTGCTATACAGTGTTCCCACAGTAAGGACTGCAAGACCAGCGGCCTTGACGCTGGTGTCGTATATGAGCGGTGTAGTCTTCATACTACTGTGCTGGCTTGGAAACACTCTGCCTCCAATACCACTAAAATCTATACTAAAATCAGCGACCGCAACAAACTGTTAAGATGTTTAAGCGCACGGTTCTGAAGAATGCCACGAATACTTTACTTGTGTGTGTGGCAGTGATTGTGCAAGAACTAAACTGCGTAACTGTTTACTGAATATCAGCGGTATTCCAGAACCTTTGTGTAACGTGATAATAAAATTTGTTTTCAACGAGTGTAATTCGGCGGATGCATGTTGGCCTGAACATTTTTCTTATTACGAACGACGCAATCTTCGGAACACGGTCAAATTAGGTTGTTGATCACTTGGTGGTTCACCCTGGAGGGTTGTATTAGTTTTCGTGATATTAAAAGAGTGTAACGTGTTCATATCGGCACGTTGTTGCTTTTTGTGTGAGTCGGCGACCTTCTCCCACAATCAGACGAATAGTTCGGCATAACGTGTAGAACTGAATGTATACTTGTGTATTTATATTTTATGGCCCGTGAACAGCGACTGAAGGACTGCAATTGAATTTAATGTTAGTATCATGCCAAGGAAAGACTATAGAACTGACCACCGATCAGCTCCAAAAATATATTGGGTTTTTTATTTATAAAGGCAATTTCTAATTTTAAATCCTTACAAGCTCTTCATGGAGTAGGCTGACTCACGCCTTAGCTGGAGAGCGTAAACTGAGAATAAAGAATAGGTATCTTCTCTTCAGTTGATGGTCTCTTATAACCTACCTCTGAAACCTTTAGGTCAGAAGGATCTCAAATCCAAAACAATTAGTTAGAGATACGCTACTCAAATCTTAATGCACAATTTATTTTTCACATTAGACACGTGGACTAGTCTATATTTATAAAGATGAATGTATGTATGTTTGTTTGTTTCTTTGTTCTTCATAAAAATCCACAGTTTTCATCCGATCTCTATGAAACTTTGCACACTTATCTTTTGAAACAAGGAGAAAATATTGTCTACAATTGGCTGAAAAATTATCTTTATAAATAATACATGTTGTCTCATAATTTCGAAATACTACTGAGTGGCGATAGACAGAACGCATTGGATATGGACGTCTAAGTACTGTTTTTCCGTGTAGCGGTCAGGCAGCTCAGTGGTTAAAGCGCTTGCTTACAAATGTTTGGGTCGTGATCTCCGGTTCAAATCTCCGTGGAGGCTGAGATTTTTAAAAATGGTTTTTAATCGTAAGAGTCACGCCTGGGCCGTAGGTTATTCGGATTGAATGTTAAACTGTAGATATCAAAAAGTTAGGGGCGCAATGCGAGGAAAATCGTAGCTAGTCTTTCAAAGATGTACACTTTTTTAAGTTATATTGATCCCTCAGGGGTGATTCGCTGTCATTGTGTTTGTGGCATACAGTATAAAAATGAATGTATGTTTGTTGGTTTGTTTGTTCTTCATACAAATCCACAGTTTTCATCTGATCTCGATGAAACGTTGCACACTTTTCCTTTTAAACAAGGAAAAAATACTGTCTACATTTGTTTGAAAAATTATCTGTATAAATAATACATGTTGTCTTATAATATCGAAAAAATTACTGAACGGCGATAGACAGGTGAGTTGGATATGGAGATCTCTGTACTGTTTTTCGGTGTATCGGTCATGTAGCTCAATGGCTAAAGTGCTTGCTTACTAATGTTTGGGTCGTGATCTCCGGTTCAAATCTGCGTGGAGGTAAGAGTCACGCCTGGGCCGTCGATTATTCGGATTTAATGTTAAACAGTAGATATTACAAAGTTAGGGGTGCAATGCGAGGCAAATCGTAGGTAGTCTTGCAATTCTGTAGGTGTACACTTTTTTACGTTATAATGATTCCTCAGGGGTGATTCGCAGTCAGTGTGTGTGTGTGAACAGCAGTAATAATACTATAAATACGGAATTAAGTCTCTGTCTTTCTGTTACGTTTTGACGACAAAATGGTTATATCGATATTGATGGAATGTGACAAGAAAATCTGTATGAATGGCACAGGACATTTTTTCCAGTATGATTAACAGTTGTAGTCACGAAATTTTGAGACCTTATCGAATGGTGACAAAAATATGTTGGAAATTGATTCTCTATAAGAGACAGGTTCGACGGTAGAATGATATAGTGATGGCTCTCCGTTCATATTATGCCGACTCGGTGTTGTTTGGGACCAATCCTTCTCTACCAACTACTTTCTATATTCAATTCTGGCAAATAAATTCTTAATCCACGCGTACGAAGTAGCGGATATCAGCTAGTATAAGAATAAATTTCATCCACAATATTCCACTATAGAAAAATTATACCAGATTATTATTTTAAGTGATCAATCAATATGGGTTAAAGATTCTAGAATAATTTTGTAACTACTCATAAAATCTTACAGTACTGGTCTCTCCAGTGCTCCTAACTTGGGATGGTTATAGTATTGCTTTCTGTAATCAGCGATTTACAGCCGCGTCGAATCTGCGTGAGGATGACTAACTGAATTGATACTTTCACTTTCCTAAACTGAATAATAACGTCTATAGCCCTCACTTTAGAGAAAACAAACCGCGAAAGGCCGACATTTACTCATACTTCTAAACAAGTTCTTAAAAATGACAAGCTCATATGTTTTTAGCCTATAGCCACACGCACACACTTCTCTACACCGATGTAGATGAAGGGTTTCTCTACCAAGCGAGCGTACACCCACTACGATAACTGGTTCCGCGCTACTTATATACGTACCTCCTCCGAAATATCTCGCTCAGGTACAATTCTATTTCAAGGTTTAGTACACGTCTGTTGCAACAATTTACCCTACGTGTATTCTGATATTGCGCTACGAGCACAATCTAAGAAGCTTACTATAAAAACGCCGAATAAAGCCCTTATTACACTCACTGAAGCCTCAGAGGCTTATAACTGACTTACGAATACTGTATGAACTTTTTGCCTACAGACATTTTTTAAATGTATGCCTTCTGTGCCGCGAGACCCATACGAGTTGTCCAGCTCGAATGGATGTCGACGTTTCTGTTACTGCCATAGGAAGAACATAATAAAGGAGAGTTTAGCCATAACTTATGTATTAGCTCTCCTCAGTGTTAACTAATAATGAAGTATCCCCTCCCAGATATAAACAAGCTCCGTGATAAACAAAGTCCAAATGGTTAATTAGGATAGGCAGAAGAATAATCCACGAGTGAAAAAAAAAGAAATCACACCTGAATTAGTTCGAGGGGCTAAATACAGAGGGTACACAGGTTAGGTTTAACGTAATTCTTTGGGACTGCTGCAAAGACTGGTAACTGTCCTTAAACTCGAAAAATTGCATGTCATGCATATAAGTAAAAAGGTGATACCATTTAGCTCTGAATATACAGCTAATGGCACTGTCATTAGAACGGTAGATTCCACTAAATACATAAGGCTAAAAATTCTTAATAATTTATAGTCGAATGAAAATATTGAGGAGGTAATTGATAAAGCAAATCAAATGGTCAGCTGTTTAGGTTGTAATTTAAAACGGTGTACACCTGAAGTTAAATTGATTGCACACAAAGCACTGGTGTGCCCTCATTGATGGGGCCTCCGTCAAAAGGGGCTAATGAAGGCATTGAAGAAGTTCCAAAGAAGAGCCGCCCGATTCGTGGCAGGTATACATAGTTGGAGGGAAAGCGTAAGTGCGATGATGAAGGAACTAGTTGGAAAGACCTGAACCACCGAAAGCGTTTCACTCGCCAGAAGAATGACAGCAAGCACATATTACTACCAGCAACATGCAAATTTAGGATTGAATGAGAAAATAAGATAAACCATTGCCAGAACCGATTCATTTCTATACTCATTTTTTCCACAAGCGATGAAAAAAGGGTGTATGGCATTGCTGGCCAGGAGACCCTAAAGGCTAGTTTGGCTGCTGGTTCACAGTGTTTCGATTAGCAGCGCATGCGGCTCTGTAGCGATCAGGGAATGGAATAGGAAGGATTCATCAAGCGATTGGAGTAGATTTCGATAAACCGCTCCACCCTTCCTGATCCTGGGTATTCCATGGTTTTACCAGACCACTCCAGGTGAATGCCCGCGATAGTTCCTCAGAATAGCCCAAAGACTCCTCCTGCCATATCCCGTGTATCCCTTCCTATGCAAAAACGATTACACATTAGGATAGGTGCAATGTATCCTCCGCCTTTAAATAGTGCGGAAGAACGAGAGTAATTTATAATTGCACAAGACATACATTAGTGCTTTCACAACCCTAATAACCTCGATGTCGATGAGGTTTAAAGCCAGAAGATTTTTTTTTTTTTTTTTGCAATGATAAGCAACTAGCAGACTTTGTGTTCCATCGCCATATATCGTCTACACTTATTTATTTTGAAACGAGCCTCTAAGATAGTATTAGGAAAGCACGTGAAAATGCTATGAAAATGCTGGCTATAAGTTTTTACTGGTATAATACTTGTATATTTCATCCAACAGTGAACTCAGCAGTTATTGGTACATGTTGACTGATCCAGTTTGGTGAGTCATAACACCTGAATTTGCCATTTTGGATGACTAATGTTAGTGTCTCGATATGGACATCGAGGATTTGTTTCCGCACGGATGCTTCAACAACTTCGGACCAAAAACGGTATAGTTACTTCAAGAAGAGCATTGGCGGTATAGTTCTCTTCATCCAGTAAATTTTAGCGATTCCGTACTGATTCTTTATCATCAAAAAATTGCTAGCGTATATAGCTGAAACATACTCCTTACGAGAAAAGTATGAATGAAAAATGGAGCAGTGGATATATAAAAATTAGGGTCAAATCGGAGGATATTCGTTGGCATCAAGAGATTCTGAAAATAATAAAGGAGATTCTGAAGGGCAGAAGTGAAAGAATATACTTCAGGGTATCGGTTCATGTATTAATAAAGGAAAGAACTTGTGTATGAAGAGAATAAAAGTAAATACGAATGGCTTGGAGACCACCCAATTACTCCAAGTGAGATATGTTGTTACTTATATTAATCATATTCAACTGACAATGCAACGTTAGCTAATTAACATTTTCTGAAAACCAATCACACTTTGTTAAAGAATACCGCAAAATGAACAAATAAACAAAAGTAGAAAGAATAAACGTTCTATACAGATAGCAATGTCCACTTATATTCACAGAATGGTTGCATAAACAGAAAACATAATTATTCAATCACCTTAAATTGTAATTTGTCGAGAACAAAAGGAGAAAATATTTATAATTTTTTTAATAACTATTGAATTTATAATAAAAACTTGCAAAAAAAATCATTTTGTTCAATAGAACTTACTATAAGGATGCGGAAATGAAGGAAGTGAAACGAAAAAAAACGTAGTTTCTGGATAGAACAATCTATATCTATAAAACGAAAACTGGATATATTTGTGATAGAAAAACTCAGAAACTACCTTCCATATTTCTATGGGGTTTTCTCTGTTTTAAAGCATGGAATATCAATTGATTTGTTTGGTATGTCTTATGTTTCAACGTTTCATAACACAGGAGCATGAAAGGAAATTCTGTACGTATGGTGACAAATACCAAAGATGAAACGACTAGATGTTGCGTACTCCGCACTAAACACAAAACTACATTGAACTGCAGTGCCAGATGAGAAAATTGCCAAATGAGAAATTTTTTTAGCTTCAGTGGCAGATGAGTCAGTATGATGAAACACATCTAATGTTTGATACTGTTAAAACTCTGTCAAAACTGATTAAGCAGTTTTCAAGTAATGCTAGATTATTCGTAAAATAAATGTGTTGTAACGTTTTAAGACATACTTTAAATTTTAACTTTGATCCCAAGCTTTAAAATCCTGAAAATCCATTCAAAATGTCTATTTTCTGCACGATGCCGGAATAAACAGACACAATTCAAGATACACTTTTATGTATGTGGCATATACTAATGCAGGTACAGTTCATGTTTCTCATTGCATGGAAAAAAAATAGGGTATTGTTAATTCAATGCCAACTAGACCGGACATCGCCGGGAACTCTGTTAGTAAAAAATAAATGGTAGCTTATCATCGAGGATTTATGGTCTCTTTAGAAACTGAGAGAGGTATGTTTGAAAATTTAGGGCCATACGTTCCAGAATATCCTTAAATATAAATAAGCGATTATGATTCGCAAAGTGTAATGTAAACTACCTTTAGGCTCGATACTACTGCAGATAGCAGCAGTCCATACAGTACCCACTGGTTTGCACACATGATGTCTCCCTGACGTAGACCGAAACAGTTCGCTGGCCCTACACAGATCCGTCGGTATATATGATTGACACCGTCCCTGAAATTTTGCTGCGAAAGACTAAATACATTTGAACAGTTGCTCCCGTCCTGTGAGCATATTTACAGTAGCTAACGAACGAACCATTCAGCGCTTACAACGCTGCAGATGATGTCTGTCAAGATGAAAATTTACTACTTAACGCAGCTGGTTTGTCTCTCGACTAGGAAGCCACAAACTGTGTGATTACGAAACAATATAATTGCCAGCCGTCCTACCATTTTTAATGTTATTTCAATGTATTTTCTAATTTCGAGAAAAATCAATTTTACATTTCATCTAACTTTTCACTGACAGTTTCACGGTTGACTAACTAGGCACAACATTTTTACACTATTACGAGCACGTTTCTTTTTTTTTCTTCAAATAATTATTAGTGTAAACCGAAACATGATATAAAAACTGATCTAAACTCATTTTTCGCGACGCAGAATTGGTTCAGCGAATTGTAGTGCTTCTTTACTTGCATTATGTTTTAATGCAGTAGAGATATATGCGGTGCGCCTGCGTTGAGGGTGTCGACTATCAGGACTGAGGAATATTCTCTGTTAGTAGTTGCGCATTTGAACAATGGTCGGTACAACAGTCATTTTCTATCGGAATGCATTACACGTTACAGTGTAAATGGTTAATGTTGTGTGATATAATGCGTTCGGGGTGTCTTAAATGTTTTATAGAAGTGTATAATATAATAATTCCGTGTAGTCGTAATATCCAAGTGACATGGTTTCTATTGGCTGTGCATTCCGTCCTTGTCGTAGCCGGCAATCCTGCTGGGATCTGCAGTTTAACGTGGAATCCGAAACACGGAGGTGCTCTGACGTATTTCACATTACACATCAAGCTGTTCTAGAGCTAAAGGCTGAGTTAAGGGCCTACGAAAATCTTCGCGTAGACAGGGATTCAAACTGAGGACCTTTCGACACCTTAACCACCGAGCAACTCATCGTTCTTTATAAATGTTAAAAGATGTACATTCAGCATTCGCTCAGATGACTGTTTTTTACCTAAATTTAAGAAATATATTACTCTACATTAGTGAATAAAGAAATAGTTGCTTATTAAACTGTTAATATTCGTTTCCTGTCATCTAATTTCTAGGAAGATACCACATACTATAAATTCTGAAGCGAAGAATGGAGGTGGCTGATTTAACCTAAACAGACAGCAACAGTATTATTTCAACTTCATGATCGGTGTATGATGTGTTGTTTAGTGTCTCACCATTCGTACAACACAATACGAATGTAATATTTCATTAAAACCACTGATGTCCGACTCCGGATTCGAACCGGCAACCATCGCGGTACGAAAGCGATACTTCTCGGGTCAGTAACCGCAACAAATGGCAGCAGTGTGTGAGACTGACTAAAGTTGAAGTTCGGTGACCAGAACTCTTAACCGTACGTTCAACAGCCTGTCATAGTTTTTCTTTGTTCCAAAACGTTCTCTTTATAACTTCGAACGACAAACCTTAGGAGCAACGGCTCCAAGTTATAAAAAAAAAATCTAAATCAATAATTTTCTGCTTTAGAATTAGTATGTAAGATTTCTGCACTCCGCTATTGACGTGGAGGTTTTAGTATTGTGTAACAAGTTGCAAAATTAATATAATACAATTTTATACTTTACTGCGGGGAGAATTCTTTACTAACTATTGACAATAGAACCCACCGTAAATCAGCAATACAATTTGGTTTACAAGAATAACGGATAATGTGTGATATGAGTGGTCTCGTGGCTTAGTGGTTAATGTATATGATTGGGTTTCGAAAGATCCCCGGTTCAAATCTCTGTCTCGTAGGGGAATTTAATAGGCCATTAACCCGACCTTCACCTTTGGTACTACTTGCTGTGTAATGTGAAGTATTCCAGAACACTTTTGTGGTTCAGATTCTGCGTTAAACTGTAGGTCCCCTGTACCCGGTAGGATTGCCGGGATAGGTTAAGGCGGCTACAAGGGCGGAATGCTCAGCCAATAGAAATCCTGTCATCAGGTCATTCCGACTACAAAGAACCATAAATTTTTATTGTTTGTGATATGCATGATATTACTCTCTAGCAGACCAGGCCAATACATAACTGTAAACCTTCATCCCTCGTCACCTGCAGCTGGGGATGGAGGAGTCACTTGCAAATTTAGGCCAGCTGATACTGAAGAGATAGCAGCATATTAATACCTCAGTTCCAATTTCAATGGGGACATCCCATTCAAGATCAAAACCTGTTTCCACTAATGTGTTCAAAGACCACTCTCGAACCCATTACATACGAGTTAAACAATTCAGTTATTGATATGGTCGATTCTATGAAATATTTGAGAGTAACAGTACAAAGGAACATGAAATGGGACTTACACATTAATTCGTTGGTAGGTAGAGCTAATTCTAGGCTGCGATTCATAGGTCAAATATTCAAAAATTGTAATGAACAAACAAAGGAGATAGCGTACAAATCTCTTGTGCGTCCACATTTGGACTATTGTTGTGCCATTTGGGATCCGTTTCGTAAGGGGTTGATCGAAAGTATAGAGAAAGTACAGAGAAGAGCCGCTCGATTCGTGACCGCTTGCTACAGTCCTTATGAAAGCGTCACAGAACTGATTAGTAGACTAGGCTGCGAGTCTCTGGTAGATAGACGACACACGTTTCGTTTAAACTTATTGGTAAACATGCGTACTCCCACTTTCACTTTTGAGTGTAGTGAAATACTTCTTCCACCAACCTATTTGAGCCGGAATGACAGGAAAGATAAGATTAGAGAAATAAGGTGCCACACTGCTTCTTATATGAATTCTTTTTTCCCTCGTACCATTAGGGACTGGAATGCACAACAAAAAGATTAGCTTTGGTGCTGAGCACCCTCTGCCACCCACAATTTTGTGAATTGCAGAGTATATATGTAGATGTAGATTACCACCAGTTACTACCGGAAACGAGCAGGCCAGAATGGTATCGTTTACTTTTAAAACACTTGGGCGAATGACATTGTATGTAATTAATTGGGTGTTTCTGCTGTTTATCTAAATTACAGCAAGTAAGGGCAAGCAACCTTAGTGCAGGTGTTTTATCTACATTGTATTTGACAACTCATTCGGATACCTCTTCATAGTTCCCTAAAATTGTAATGCTGCTTTTACTTAATTTAACATGAATCTCTGAATATTTGAAGTTGTTAATTATCAATATAACATATACGGTTCTTGATGACCGAGAAATTTTAGAGATCATGACTAAAAATGGAAGCTTCTTTTTTGTATTTTCATAAAATAGCTGTTAAATGTTTTACAGAATTAAAAATAAGAGAATTTATTGTTTGTACACCGTTTAGACTGCCGAAAAATGATAACTTTTTAGTGTACAGGGGAAACGCGCTGGCAACGTTGTGTCGACGCCCAAGGCGAGTTCTTTGAAGAATATTAACGTTTTGTACAAATAGGATCAATAAATTTGTTTTTCTAGACTGAGTCTCATTACTTATCTACCACACCCTGTATGAGATGAATAATTTGAAAATTATTGCGTTTTTATGTAACGGAATTATTTTCATTTTTTAATAGTCGCCTAACTATACCACCTATAGATTACAGGACTATCTTCGCCAGTGAATTTGTTACAAGGGTAAAAGTAGCGATGAGCGATTCAGGTCGTTCTGATACATACGGACACGGTAGTACAATGACTGTCTACTAACCTGCGACGCTGGCACACCAACGATGGCACTGGGACCATTGATATGACACGAGTCGTCGTGTTGTTCAGGCAATGAATCGCACCCCGTTCTCCAAGATGAGCTATGTTAACAGTTACCAGACAGCAACTGTTGGAAGCCCCCAGCAGATGTTGTGGGCAGTATAAATAGTGGCAGCCACTGTCAAATCACGAGACGATGCCTTGGCAACCGAAACCATGTTGCGACACGGAGTTACGATATCAAGTCACGAGATCAATTGCCCTTCCCGTAGTTATCTTCCCTGGGGACTGCATCCGATACCGACCTTCAATTAATGGATCCTGTAAAATCAACTCACCACGTGAGCACCAGATCTGTTCAACATTAATATTGTTCCAGCCATAGGCTTCCCTTATTTGCTAC
Source organism: Vandiemenella viatica (assembly GCA_031002005.1). Lineage (NCBI taxonomy): Eukaryota > Metazoa > Arthropoda > Insecta > Orthoptera > Morabidae > Vandiemenella > Vandiemenella viatica. The sequence continues at coordinate 82,828,419 of CM061920.1, forward strand.
CATTTTTCCATGACTTCACTCAGTTTTAGCTCACACACAGTTCGTTGTTCTCCCTCTTCACTGTTGACAGATCACTATAACTTTTCAAGATTTCTGTAAAATACCCGGTGCACGGGTAATGTCATTAAATAGTATTTTCCGTCTGCCATTCACGTCATCTTCGATTTAAAACTTCCTCCGGGGCCTTCCAACCATTCAGTGATAGAAGGAATTCTCTTGCCTCATTTTTCTTGGGGAGTCATGCGGTTGCTGACCGACAGTCCTGCTAGGCGGCGAAATAAAAATAAAATTAATAGTTATGAAAACTTAAATGAAGGCGTGAGAATACACGAACTCTGGCCACAATGTATGAGGTTCGAATCGAGTTATCAAATGACAGATCTAGAATAGCTAATTTCCAATTATTATTAATGGGTCCATGGCGGGTCTCTAGGGGACCCGCCATTGAAAATTTTTGGGATAGGCTGAGCTAAATATCCTGTCGCCCTGTATGGCCAATGTCCTGCATCTTGTGCTATCTAGCATCCTCCTTTCCCTCCCTACTCCTCCGCGAGCGGACGTAGCACTCAAATGATTTTTGTTAATGAATCGCTTGTACTTTTAACTGTCCTTATCACTTGCGTAGCAGTACATCATGATTGGCGGAGTTTACAATAAAAACTAGTACTAAAAACGTCTTATCATAATTCCTGAGAAATGTTACTTCCATATTTTTGCTTTGTTCTTTAAATTCAAATGTGACAATATCCTCTTTTTTTTTTGGCATTACTAACTCCTTTCCTGTCAATACATCTACATCTACATCCATACTCTGCAAATCACAAACATTGTGGGTGGCAGAAGGTGCTAAGCACCAATCCTAAACCCGCCCATTCCAATCCCGAATAGTGCGGGGAAAGAATGAATACATATAAGTATCAGTACGGCATCTTATTTCTCTAATCTTATCCCCCCCGGTCATTGCGACCTAAATAGGTTGGCGGAAGAAGTATTTCATTGCACTCGAAATTTAAATTTTTTCACATATTCTCCAATAAATTCGAACGCAAGCTACGTCGTCTGTCTTCCAAACTATCCCAGCCCAATCTATGTATCAAGTCTGTGACGCTTTCATAAGGGCTGTAACAACAAGTCACGAATCTAGCGGCTCTCCTCTGCACCCTCTCAACTGAGTCAATCAGAACCTTACGATACGGATCCCAAACCCCGCAACAGTAATCCAGATGCGGACGCACTAGTGTTTTATACGTTATCTCCTTTGTTTGAGCATTACAATTCCTCAAAATACGACCTATGAATCGTAATTTAGAATTAGCCTTGCCTACGACGGAAGTTATGTGCATGTCCCATTTCATGTTGCTTTGTACTATCACCCCCAGATACTTCACGGAATCAACGGTGTCAACAGGTGAATTGTTTATTTTGTACTCGTGAACAACCTGATTCTTCTTGTTACTTATCCGCATACCACCACTATCTTGTAGCGAAACATAGTTCAAAAGCGTGGGCGAATCTATATTTAATATTTACGTAAATATTATTATAACATTTACCTTTTTTTAAGGTTTAATTCCTCCCAGGCGACCCTGAGATTGGGGCTGCTGGAGGGTATCGGTAGCACTTCACAGCCGACTTAGGAGGGAAGGGGATGGAAGTCGGCCGTGGCATTCGAAATGAACCATCCCGGCATTTGCCTCCAGGGACTGCGGAAAACCGCAGTCAGGATGGCCGGATGAGATTTGACACCCGTCCTCCCGAATGTTGGCTAGAGTTCCATCAATGTTGCGAACCCTTCGAGACGGAGAAATAGCAATTTATCCAGCAGGTGAAAACAGTAAATTGGCTATTTTAAGAGATGAAATTTATTGTGTGTACATTTTTCGTGGAATTAAAACAACTGAAGAAAACATATTTATATATATTTATCGAAAATACAATTTACTAGTCATTGTTAGATACCTATTTTTTTATTTTTTTTTTTTTGTAACTGCTTTACGTCTTTTTTTAACATCGAGGTCTTTAGAGACGGGAAAGGATGGGGAGGCAAGGATGGGGGCAAGGAATGGGAAGGAATTCGGCCATGGCCTTTTTTGAAGGAAGCATCCCGCCATTTGCCTGGAGTGATTTGGGGAAACCATGGAAAACCCAAATCTGGATGCCCGGACGGGGATTCGAACCGCCGTCCTCCCGAATGCGAGGCGAGAACGCTAACCATTACACCGCCCCGCTCGGTTTTAGGTACCTACCTTTTATTTAGGAAATTAGGTACAGAGAATGACAAAAAATTTCAAAAAAAAATAAAATAAAAGTAATATTGTTTTTTTGTTTTCATCATCAACTGCGTTATCTTCAGCGTTTCCGAATAATTTTTCATCTGCAAATCGGGCATATTCTTATTAAATTTCTTTTCACGTTTTTCTGTTTCCGTGAGGTCCAAATATTCCATTTGTACAAGATATTCCAAAATAGTTGTGTATGCGATCAGTACTGTATCTTAAACGTAATTTTGGTATTTTAGAGTGCATTTTTTTGTTGAGCTCGGTAAATATAGCCAATGCAAACTTCAAAAACTCCAGATACGATTCTGTCGTAGGTTCGATAACCATAGAGATAATTGCTTGATCCCAACGTAACCGATTGACATGAACTGCAGCTTGGAAATATAATTTTATGGAGGAAAGTTGACCCAGAAGCCTGCTTACTACCTCAATGACTGACAACACTCTTGTTTGGCTAAGGTAAAGTTTTTTGTGTGGCTTGACATTTGTGAAATCTACAATTGTTTTAAAATCTCCAATACGTTTTGAAGAATTTAGTACATAGTAAATACTTCTCTACAAAAGTCCTCAACGCCTCTTGGCAATTTTTCGCATGCGTATGATGCGCATAGATTAAAAGAATGACAAATGCACTTAACAGTAAGAAGGTGAGGTATGTCATTCTTTAACAAAGTGACCAATGAATGATTACTTCCAAGCTTAATATAGGCACCATCAGAGATATGAATGATTTGTATGGTATTCCTTTCCCGATAAAATATTCGATGATTTTGTTATGAGATGCTGTTGGTGTACTATCTAAGATTGGTTTTAAAGTCAGAAATCTATCTTCAACGTCGAATTTGAGTTTACTATCTTTATGATAAGCTCCAAATATTTTATTGTTAACTTATCTGTGCTTTCGTCAACAGTTAATGAAAAGTAGTGGTTTTGTATCATCTCTACTATATTTTCTTCTGCTGTCTGTCCTGTTGCATTTACAATAATCGCTCCAGCTTTAGTCCTACTCATTAATAATTCTTCCGGATATTTTGAATCTGAATACACAGCGCAATTTAATTCACTCAAGAGATACGGTGTTAAAATACAGGTTATACTCACCTGCTTTGGCTATTACTTCTGGATCTTGTGATTTGGAAGTTGAGCTTTAGGCCTTTTTTTGGTAACTTTATACAGTTGTTGACGCGTCTTGTATAGGCTTTGTGGCGTAGCTGTTCGTGTATTCCACATTTTCGACCGCAATTACATGAGGAACAAAAAAAATCAATCTCATTTTTGGCGCATCTTTAAACAGCAACTGACTGTCATCTTTTAACTACGAATTTATAATCTTCTGCTCGTATTTTGCCCTTTTCTTCCCAGGAGTTTTTTCAGAAGATGAATCACTGCTCATTGTATCAAAGATGCCGTTTCGGTATATTGTAATTTAAACATCACGATTACACATACTTCTTCGCTTGCTTGAAACAAAAAAGTGACTGAAAGATTAAAATCTTTCGTCAATGAACGGGAAATTCCCTTGAATTTTTGCAACCTACATGGGTACTGCCACAGTCATCTTGCGCCTGTGTTCTACCGATATTATTACTAGCTTATCAAATAACATTTACATGTAGAAACAACAGTAAATTATCCCAATCTAATTAATATTAGCAATCAGAAAAAAACGTATATAATGCATAAAATCCAAATCAACCAATAGAGACAATACTACCAATAAGAGAGTTATTATTCATGATTATATAGCTGAATCTTATCATTTCAACAGCGAGAAGCAAATATTTATTTCGTTGAGCGTGATTCATGAAAAAGCTGTTAGGGGGCGTTCATTAATTACGTATGGTGAAACTGGGGGGGAGGGCGGGCAGGGGAGAGGAGTCTCACGAAATCTCACCAAGGGTAGGGAGGGGGTCGACAGAAATTTCAAAATCTCACGTCATCTTTCTAATTCCTCTAAGAACAGCAAAGCCAAAAGAAAAAATCTACAAAAGAGGTCAATCCCAACGTTTGGGGGGGGGGGGCAATAACCTCCCTTGAAAACTGGAGATCTAAAAATAAGTCTCTCTCACCACTGGGAGGGAGGGGGAGGGGGTCCGGATTTCCTGAAATACACCTAACGTAACTAGTGCACGCCCCCTTAGCCGAATTTTGATGTGGTTTTGAATAATCTACAGCCCACGGTTTCAGGAGTAAAATAGGCACGTTTCATTTTGAAGCGACATCAAAAAGTCAGAAATTGTGATTAAAGTGGCTACAAATTCGTTTCGATTTGAAGACAAATTAACACCGGCAGTCGTAATATTGTCTGGGATAAATACCAACGGCAGCGCGTTATTCGGAATTGAAACTGATATTCATCATAACGAGTCGCTCAACTCACTTCTGAGATTCGTAATCCCATTGAATTTCTCTCCGTATTATCGACAATTTTCAGATTGCATTCGCTGCAAATTAGGAGGTAAAATTGACCGTGCATAAATAACTTCGAAAGAAGGTCTGAGATCATCCCATAACCATAAAAAGTTTTGGGTAAACGCTAATAATAGAATATAGAGGGTTTAAAATGGTTAAATTGAATGTTTAAATCAAGTAGCCTTGCGAAAGACATCACGTCACCTGTACCGGTATGGACACATCCAAGACAAAAACTCTAATGTTGAAAATAAGAATATTTTTTTCTTATGGCTTTACGCTCGTCGAGGTTATAAGAGGTGGTAAAGGACTCGAGACAAGGAATGGGAAGAAATTACGCCATGGCCTTTTTGAAGGAACCATCCCGATATTCACCTATAATATTTGGGGAAACAAAAGAAAACCCAAATCTGGATGAATGGACAGGGATTCGAGCCCACGTCCTCCCAAATGCGAGGCCAGGGCTTTACCGCTCACCCCATGGGCTTGGTAACTTCGAATTACAAACGAGCAATACAGTAGGCCATTTAAAATTAATAATTCATCAAAATCGGAGAACTTATTCTAGAAAATGGTACTGTACCTCATTAATATAAATTTTGATTACGTATGATGGGGAAATATGATTTGTCACGAAAAAATTCATTTTATAAATAATCTACATGTACATACTATGCAAACTGTAAATTTGACTATTTCGTTGTGGCACGAGTAAAATTTTAGAACGATAACAACATTGCCATTTCTACTGTTGGATCGTAACCTAATCTTCATACTTGAGTTGTTAGGAAAGGTAAAACCATAATGTTCACTGCTGAAAATTCAAAGTACTCTGTTTCCTCAGACCGCAGAATAAAGAATTTTTATGCCTATACATTACATCAACAAATACAATTTTCCCATGATATAAAATCAAAGACTTGAAAACTGTTGAATGGAATTACGAGTATTTTTCCACCATTATTCCTTTCCATTCTTTCTTTTTTCACAAGCACAGTTGCCTCAAAGATATTGTTTATCAGAAACAGCTTTTTTTTAGAACATGCAAGGTCAAATTCTCTGATTATGACGAGAAACTTGTTTCCAACGTGTAATGAGATTATTTAAATGTCTGTGAAGAGTAGACGAAACTAATAAAAGATTCGAAAGCAAAGTTTCATATATATTCGAGCATATATCTATGTCAACAGAGGTTGATTATGCGCTGATAAATGATAAAGATGACGGGGTAAAACTAATGAAGACGCCAGCAAATAATTGAAGATGTCAAAGGCTGTTAATATATATAAAGTCAAGTTGTTTTCTGTTACACGAGAACAGCGCCAAAAAAATAGTTGTAAAGCATATTTTAACATTTTAAGCTATATATTATTTTTTAACCTGTTGGATCTTTAATTTCAACTGCTGACTGCCACATCACAGATGGTTTAATAATGTAAGTGATTTCACTCTTACAGCGGAAGTGGATATTATAATTTTTTGAACGTATTGTGTTAACTTGAGCTGCTTCCTATCTCCACGTTGATCATCATTAATAACTGCATTACGCGCGTTTTTATGACATTAAAACGTTTGACGGCTCCCATTACAATGGTTGAAGTGATGAAATACTTCATTAAAAATGTGCATCTTATTGAGAGAAAAAATGAGAATACTAGTGTTTACGAGAATCTGATTTTTAGTTTGTCAGTAGAAAGCCTGCAACTGATAAAAGCTTCGTCGAACTTATATAAATATTTTCATGCTTGTTTTTATTTCTTTGTTCTTAACAATATACCCTCTCCCCTCCCCACCGAACCTCCAAAACGGCCTTCATAAAAATTTGCTATAAGCTTAATAAAGTAATCTCTTTAGTTTTTCCATAGGTGTGTGAGGTGAAAGAATATTTATTACAATACTTTGATTATAGTTTGATATTATTTGAAAACTATTTTTTTTTTTACTTTATAATGATGATGTTTTACTTTCAATAAACTTTACCGTCGGTTATTCTTGTCTGCAGTAATCTCACAGCTCCTAATTTCACTCAATTTGTTAAATTTCCTTTCGTGAACTGAGCCAAAGATTTTATAAATGCAGATAGAACAAAAAAGTGATAGTAAAGATCGCTTCCCGTGTGAAGATGACGTACTGATCACTACGATTCTTGCACGGCATCCATAGACTGGAAGCTTGAATGAATTGCGACTGACAACAATGTTAACATAAAAAAATATATTTTGGTTTAAATTACAACCAAGCACCTGAAGACAGGGTCTGAATACGCGAAAAGTTGTAATAATGTTTTACATTAATGAATAATTAACCAAAAAGGCTTAAGGAATTTAAAATCAGAATTTGTAAATGGGAACAGTAAATTGGGAGGAATTTAACACTTCTATTACAAAAGATAATTTTTAAAAACAAAATAAAAAATGGTAATTAGATGGTTAGCGGGATTGACACCGGAGTACTAGCTTCAACATAATTAAAAATTATCTAGATGACTCGTGCGAAAATTTAGCGAGTACGATGAATAGTGAAGTTGATGGTTTGTAATAGGACGCAAAAATAATCACCTCTTTTGTAGAATTTTTTTATTTCTTTATAGTAATAGGTACGTAACAAAAGTCAACGCTAGTAAAGCAGTTTATTAATATCTCTGTAATATTTGCAGCTGCTATCTATTGACATGGATCTGAATTTTCTCAAACGCACGACTTTCACAGTTTCACAGCTATTACTTTTGTACTTCAAGGGTCAAATTCAGAAAAATATCGTTTTTAATTTACAATATTACTTAATTTGAGACCTTAATCTTTAAATTGATACCTCATTTATCGATTTCGGTTACGTATCAAGGGATATAAATGGCTCGTAATAAAAAAAAAAAAAACATATTACGGAAATAATAATACATTTGCCCTCTAAGGGTCAGATTCCGAAAAATTAATTTCTTAATGATGTGATCAAAGCGGGGACCTTAATGTTTAAAATTATATCTCATTTATCTATTTCGGTTCGATATCAAGGGAGATAAATGGCTCGTGACAAAAATACGTTGTGTAAAGCATGGTACTTTTTTGCCCTTTAAAGATTAAATTCCGAAAAATTCATTTCTTAAAAAAATGTTTTGATCACAGCGAACTTCTTAATCTTTAAAATGATACCTCATTTATCTATTTCGGTTAGATATCAAGGGAGATAAATGGTTCGTGACACAAAAATACGTTGTAGAAATATTCATAGTTTTGCCCTTTAAGGATCGAATTTCGAAAAATTTATTTGTTAATATATGATGTCACTAAAGCGGAGATCTTAATCTTTAAAATTGTACTTCATTTGTCGATTTCGGTTAGTAATACAGGAAGATAAATGGCTCGTGGTGCAAAAAAAACAGAAATTTAGAAATATTGAAATTTTTTCACTTTAAGTGTCAAGTTTGGAAAAATTACTTTCTTAAAATATGATGTGGCCAAAGCGGATACCTCAATCTTTAAAATGATACCTCATTTGTCGGTTTCCGTTAGATTTGAAGGGAGATAATCGCTTGTGACAAAAAAAAAACACCTTACAGTGATAATATATACGACAATAATACATTCACCTTACTCCAAGCATTACTTATTTGGATTAAACTATTAAAGTATAAGAGCAGCCCAAGATTTTCTATACAGTTTGCGGTAATTATTTCAATTATCTCCGATAGTAGAAATAAATGTTAACTCAGAGACGGTGTTTTAATATTAAACTAAGATTCGAGATACGTTTCATTCAGCAAATGTTTATAATACACGAGTGTTTGAACGTTACAGAATAAACCGTTACTAGGGAAAATGTTGAAAGCTTTGGAATTAATTATGTTGCATTAACACGCCAGGCTGTGGGTTGGAACATTCCCATGGCTGAAACAATGCCACGTTCACAAACTGGTCTCTGATGTCTGTATCAATTAAACGCCGTTCTCAGAAACTCGTTCGCAAAGTGAGAAGTAATAGTGTCACGTCAAAGCGGTGGGTGTCCAATAACGAGCCGGTGACATTGCCACTGACATCACAGTTTGCTGCACCTGGTCACTACAAAGAGCAGCTGAACACGTACCCAAATTCACTTTGACAGGTAACAACGTGCATGTGGCGGTCCTTGCTTTGGCAGCCCCTTTTGATAAAAGCATTTACACCTTCGTTTCGTCATTGTGGCTATCTCTGCCGTACATTCATGACATTATTGTTTTAAACAACATGAATTCCAAATTAACCGTTGTGAACAACTGCGTGTTATGGGTCATATTCCTCAATTGCACTTTATCAATTAATATATGTTTTTCATCACGGTCGCCATGTAGAAATACTTGATTATTTCTAAATTAATCAGTACTGATCACGGTATAAACCTTGTCGAAATATTTTTTTTTATTTCTATATATCTACATTAATCAGGAAGTCCACTTACAATATCAGCAATTACTACTATCCGAATACTGCAGGCTCGTTAGCCCAAAATTGAGATAAGTTTATTTCAACTACACAGCGACCAAAATCACGGCATATTACCAGAATACAATAACAAAGATTCTATTTTTTACAATCAATCCAGCGATACATTCAAAGATATAATAACTAACCCAAAGAATAATAATAATTAAACAAGGTGGGCCCTTTAATTAGTAATATGACAATGTGTCAAACCCTTTTAATGTTTTATTATTTATTTCCACGTATCCATATCACTCCGTTTCATGTAGTTTCCTCAACTATACAAATTTTAAGTTATATGGGAACTGTAAAACCATAGCTGATCCCTTATTCCAGAATTGAGCTACGTTTTGATGATGTTTAATTGGCAAACGTTTCGTTGTAAGCTTCCGGTGATCTTCTGTGGCCAAAGTTCGGTTTACACTTGTCTAAATGTTCTGGTTGCCATCGAAAAGTTTTGTATTTACTTCGCTGTTTCCTTTTTCGACATTTTTCTTAAATATCTGGTGATCGGTATGAAATTGGAATGCAAGTATGTTTCGCTAAATGTAGAACCCTAATACGTAATCATGAAATTTTAGGAAAGTGGTGGTTGTTCACGAAATTTATTTCGGAAAGAGATGCTACTGGCGAAAAACCGTAAAATTTTAAAATTTTGTCGGTCTCTCTAAATGTTCCCGCATCACGCAGGAACCGACGGATGGACTTTAAGGAAAATGCACAAAATGATAGTTTATTTGTAAGTTCACGATTTACGATACTTTTTATCCCGATAAGTAAAGATTTATACGTAGCCCAAAACCGTTAATTTCGATTTCACCTTTTCCCACCCCCTGTGTGCCCATTTCGCAAAAGCTATTGAAAACATTTCAATGAAATTCCGAATAATGATAGCTTATGTCATCACATGTTAACATATTTCAAAGTTTTTATCAAGATCAATTACATAGTTCTTGGTGATCAGAGATCAAAAACAGTAGATTTTGGAATCTTTGTCTGTGTTTTCCCCTTTCGTAAAAACTAAATAATAGATTTCAGTAATACTTCACAATATTTTAGGTTATCTCATCAGTTAAAACCTAGGATTCTTTTTAAGCTGATTATCACCATTTTTCTATAATACTGAAGCTAAAATCATAAATTCATTTGAAAAAGAAATGTTGATTTAACATTGTTTGGTGAAACCCTTCTAGCTATCCTTCATACGCATTAATAATGTGTTCAATTAGGGATTTTGTATGAAGCCTTAAACGCATTCAAATAAAACAATGTGTTTGTACAACTACCATGCTGCGCCACTTCAAATATTGTTAATAGAGAAGCTCTATGAACAATATTGAAATTCTAAAGCAAAGCTTGGTCCTCAACTGGAAGGTCGGTTGGACCGTTACAAAGGTTTCTTACCTCCTTACCTAACATAAACTATAGTTTAAGGTGGAATCTGAACCATGGAACCACAGAAGTGTTCTGGCGTTCATCACTTTACACAAAACGTGTGCCAGAACTAAAGGTCAGGTTAAAAGCCTTTGAAAATCCTCACCGAGACAGGAAACCGAACTGGGAACCGTTCGATCTGCAGTCAGACGCCTTAACCACTGAGCCACCAGACCACTGTATCGGAATTCTTAAAATCCATATATAGAAGGAGAGGAAGAGATCGAAGGAAGAGGAAAAAACAGCGCTGCTCCTCTGATTTTTCCTATCCACCAAATATTTCCCCGAAGAAGTCACGGCCACAGATAGTTTAAACAACTATCGCCGTATTTTGTCTAAATTTCCTACATATGTTAAAAAAAAAAAAAAAAAAAAACAATTCAAAGGTAAAAACTGAGCTTGCTGTAAAGTGATGTGATTCCTCATAAAACAGATAAATTTGTATGTTGCCCCAATTCATCAAAGACAGCAACCACCGCACACATACAATTATATTATATTGTTGGTTTTTTCTAGCCAATTTTGGAAAATAATTAATCAAGTTTTTTATCCACTCATTAGACAGGACTTTTGCTGCTTATAATTATGTACTATAGAATTACCACATTTTTGAACGTCCAAGTGGTTTCTATTTAATAGTCTCAATGTGAAAATTTTATATGACTCAACTATTTACTAACAAACATTTGATTTGGCATGTTGAAGCTCTCTCCAATTGGAGTCACGGTAGTAGCAAACTTGGTGCGTAAGGTGTTTCCGCTCTCACCTAGCATTCGGGGTGATGCGGGTTTAAATCCCCGTCCAGCCATCCAGATTTCTGTAATTCCATGGTTTACCAAAGTTACTCGAGGCTAATGCCGGGATCGCTCCTTCAAAATGCCAAAGGCGAAGTCCTTCACGTTCCTTGCTCCACTAATTATACTAAAAAGAGGTTTGTTAAACACCTTTTTCCTTTTGCTTCCCTCTTACATCCTCCCATCATCACTCTTAACAGATGCAGAATTTTGTTTTCATTATCTGTAAGAAGTGTTCTGCCCTACACAATTCATCATAAAATGAAATTTACAGATATTTACGGTTTAAAACTGTCAACAGCATCGTCATTAACAGCCAAATAAATGTAAAAAAAAAAAAAAAAAAAAAAAAATCGTTTTCCTGTCTTTAAATCTAATAATCTGACTCTTCTTAATTATTTATAAGTATTCCATGCTGTTCTTCACAATTAGATATTCCGTACAGATTCATCTGTAGCAAAATGATCTCTAAATATTACAGAATACATGTCATTCAGTCATTTGCACACAACCTGAACAACAAAAAAATCATTCGTTAGCTTAAAGGATAGCAATGGTTTCAATACGATACACTGCTGCGAATTTCTTTTTAAAAATTGCAAATATTTAACTTTATAAATTAACAAAAAACACCGTAATAGAAACATGATAACTACAGGATTAATATACGACATATAAACTAACCGAAAGTATTGAAAGTAAGGCTGATGACTCATTACAAATAAACGGTCTCGCGCACTTCGGGTTCTCTACTCTAATGGATGTTTTAAAAACACTATTTGTGATGATGTGCATTACATTCACATAAACACTGTGTGTGACAGGAGAACGTGTTTAGAGCTTCTAGAGGGAAACTGGATGGTCCAGGTGGATGAGCGGTAATAGTCGGACCTTCTATTTGGGAGAACATGGGTTTGAATTCCCGTCCAGTCATCCAGATTTCGGTTTTCCGTGGTTTCTGGAATACTAGGATTGTTCCTTCAAAAAGACATTGATAAATTCCTTCTTGTTCCTTTCGACCAATCCTTTCCCTCATGTAATGAGTTCGCTATTAACGAGACGTAAATACCTAAGAAAAAGAAACAGCATAGCGTCATTGTACGAGCTCAGCACAGTAAAGGAAATAGCCATAAACCGTCGAGTGGTGTTCAGAGATAAAAAGTAGCGATAGAGACCCTCGGCAATGTCCCGTAAGGACTGTAGTGTCAGTGTCAGACGGACGCGACAAGAGGAAAGTCACCGTAGGAGCGCTAGTGGAGAATTTTTTCAATTTTTATGACAAAAATTGGACGTACCTCTATCACTCGGTGCTTTACAAGATCGGTTCTCGTGACGTCTGATTTTACATGGGATAAAACTTCCTTCTTGGTCAAATTGATATTTTGGATTGTGTACTAAACAGTTTATTGCAATTTATGTGGAGTGGAATAATAATTTTGTTTTAAATAAAACTTACATACTTTGGAGAATCCTTCGTAAAATGTAAGTTTTATTTAAAACAAAATTATTATTCCACTCCACACGAATTGCAATAAACTGTTTAGTACACAATCCAAAATATCAATTTCAATAAATACAAAGTAAAACCGGATAACAGCAAACAGAAGATGACACGAGCACTCGTCACACCAAAAATGCAAAAAATGTAATAAAATAGAGTTCGTAAATGAGAATTTCTCGAAACGCGTCACGCATATCAACAAAATAAATTAAATAATAATTTATTAAAGCAACTGTGTAGCAGAAAATTATTTGCATACCTTATTATATTAAACAGTTACAGACTTTCACAAAGTCCATATATCATGGATAAAGTAAAAAAAAAAAAAAAAAAAAAAAAGGCTGATTATGATTATAAGGTGGGGAAAGAATTGCTTGTTGAAGACTTGAAATGCAAATGTCTTGGTATTATATATGTTAACAAGCGTAACTGGGCAGGACACATTGGACAAGTTAGGAAAAGGCTTCAAAATTCCGCTCTTGTTTGTGAGAGTGATGACGGGATGTACTATACAATAGAAGTAAAGGAATTGGGATATAAAACTTTGGTTAGTCCATTGCTTTAATTTAGTAGTGCATTATCGAATTCAATAGGTGTAAAAAAAAGGGCTGCTAGATTTGTTTCTGGAAATTACCGCAGAATTCAATCAGTAACAGAGATGGTAACAGAGTTGGAATGGGATTAATTGGAAGGCAGGAAGAGGGACTGTACATGCCGTATTTTGGTGATGAGGCATGGAAAGATATTGGTGTAAGAATTAAAAATAATCCATGGAAGGGAAGAGATGAACATGACCACAAGCTGGAACTCGATTTCCACAAGGGTGTAGGAAGATTCTCCTTTTTAGGTAAGGGTGTCAGGGATTGGAATAAGTTACCAATAGAAACGATGAATGATTTACTTAAAATGTTGAAAGAATTTATAGTAGAAATTTTTAGAAGGCAAATGTAGGTGTGAGCAGGTAAGGGGGAAGATAGGTGTGTCAGGAAATTGCCACCGAAGCGTGCTCTACATTTAAATTATATTCCTTTTTGCAAAGTAATATAGTGTCATGTAAAGTTTTAACTCTATTTTCACGATATATTTACCAACCCAATCAATAAATACAGTACTTTTGTTGAAAAAAGCACAAATTGATAATAAAAATTCACTAAAATTTCTCATTTAAATTTTAAGCAACTTGTATCACTGTAAATTATTAAAGAATTTTTGGATCAATAGCTTCGAAAATTATATTCATTATGGTTTGTCAGGAAATATTAGCACAACAGTGGAACAAAAAATCCATTTTTTCTGTCCTTACCCATTTCTAATTTTATGAAAATTACCACAAAAATTAGTTTCAACCTCCCCCCCCCCCCCCCTAAACCACTACAATTATTTTATCTTCATGTTTTTGTTTTCTAATTTTTTGTTGTTACCATTTTCGGGACAATAAGAACAAAAATGTTGCACCATTAGAAAATTTCTGAATGAAAGGATTCTGAAATTGTGAATCCCTCATAGACGGACAGTCAGACATAGTAGGCTCTAGTAATCTTTAAAGATTCTATCTTATATCCAGTAGTACGAAATCTCCAAAAATTACTGCTATGCAGGGGAACTGTACTGCTAGGTTACAAGATACAATAACTACTCAGGAAATATATATATATATTTGTAATTTCACAACTAGATTATCCTATCTTGTCTAACCTAGCACGAACAGATATCAGTAACATTTATGAACTTAATGCATTGTCATTCATGAACTGTATTGGAGGCATTAACAATTTCTATTGTTGTTAACATGTAAGGCTAGCTAGGAAAATCATGTGAAGTCACTATCAACAGTATTATTATACATTATCGACACACTTAAATGGTGGAACAATCTTTAAAAACTACACTATGGTGTAATATGAAAATTCCGCCTATAATAAATGAAATTTATTGTTACAATCATAACTGAGGAGAAATTCATTAAATTTCCATTCATATTTACTAGCACAAGCTGTTAATTGCATGCTTGTTAACCGATAATTAAGTAAAAATTTGTTTACCTGTTATGATACAGACCCGAGTCAATCTTTATACGTGCGAATGTAATTAATCTATGTAGCTATTAAATCAGGAAGGATAGTCACATTCTATGAGTCGGAGCGTGGAATGTTGTCAGTCCGAATAGGCCAGGTATATTAGAAAACTTAAAAAGGGAGATAGAACGACTTAAATTAGTTGTTGTTCTGATTAGTGAGATTAAATGGAAAGACGCACAGGATTTCTGGTAGGGGGAATACAGGATGATTAGCACGCAAGCTGTCAATGGAGTCACTGGTGTAGGATTTCTAATGAATAATAGAGTAGGGAAACGGTGACTTATTGTGAACAGTTTAGTGACAGAATTATTTTGATGAGGTTAGAAACTAAGCCCGTCCCAACTACGTTAGTACCAGTATACATGCCAACTTCACAGAAAGATGATGTAGAAATAGATAAAAAAAAAAAAAAAAAAAAAAAAAAAAAAAAAAAAAAAAAAAAAAAAAAAAAAACCGCTGAAATTGAAGAATTAGTCAAATATGTGAAGGGGGAGGAAAATCTAATAATCATGAGTGCGGTAGTGGGAGAAGGAAAAGATGAGAAAACCGTAGGAAGTTTTGGTTTAGGAGACAGAAATGTGCGAGGAAATAGATTGATAGAATTTTGTGAAAGATATAAACTAGTCGTAGCGAACACACTATTTAATAATCATGCTAGAAGGATATACAGCTTAAAACGTCAACGGGAAACAGCTAGATTATATCATGGTCAAACAGAGATTCAGGAATGAAGTTCTAGACAGTAAAACATACCCACCCAGAAGCAGACATAGACTCCGACCATAATCTGATAGTTATGAAGTGCAGGCTGAAATTCAAGAGAATAAAGAAGTAACACAAACAGAACAGATTGGAAGTGAATAATCTGAAACAATCTAACATGAGAGAAAAAGTTTTTAGAAGTGTTAGATTTGGGTATAAGTAGTAACTCTGAAAAGGGCTCAATTGAGGAAGATTGGAATGCATTAAAGACCGAAATAATGAAAGCTGGTAAAGAAACATTAGGCTATAGGTAACAAGCCGCCCGAAAACCCTGGAACACAGAAGAAATTTTGGAGTTGATGGATCAGAAGAGAAGGCACAAAAATGCTCAGGATGAAGCAAGAAGAGAGCAATACAGACAATTTAGAAACCAAATAAACAGGAAATACCAAAAAAAGAAGATGGCTGCAAGAAAAGTGTGAAGATGTACAAAACGAAATAGTCGTAGATAAAGTAGATATGGCATGTAGGAAGATCAAACAGAATTTGGGAGAAATGAAGAAAAGAGGAATAAACATTGAAGTTGCCAATGGTAAACCTCTTCTAAGTTCAGAAGATAGAGCTAACCGATGGAAGGAATACATAGAGAAACTGTATGATGGAAATTATTTGAACAACAGTGTTTCAGAAAAATAAGTTGATGTCGACATTGATGACTTAGGTGATCCTGTTTTTGAGGACAGATTTTGATAGATCTTTGAATTATTTGAAATCAAATAAGGCAATTGGAATTGAATAGATTCCTGCGGAACTTCTGAGGTCACTAGAACAAAAAGGAACTAAAAGATTATTAAACCTTGTAACAAAAACGAGGGATTCCCACTGATTTTAATAATAGTGAAATCTTCACACTTCAAAAGAAAGCACAAGCTGACAGATGTGAGAATTATCACACTATAAGTCTATCATCACATGCCTCAAAATTACTGACCAGAATAATATACAGAAAAATGCAAAGTGTAGTAGAAAGGATGGTAGATGAAGATCAGTTTGGGTTTAGAAGAAACTGCAGTACAAGAGAAGCAATTCTCACTTTAAGATTAATACTTGAAGAGCGGATCAAGAAAAAGAATGATACTTTTATGGCTTTTGTTGATTTAGAAAAACTTTTGATAATGTTAGGTGGGACAAGATGCTTAAAATTTTAAAGACGTTGGGTCTAAAATTTCGAGAAAGAAGGCTACTTTATAATCTTCAAGTGGCTATAATAAAAGTAGAGAATCATGAGAGGCATGCAACAGTTAAATAGTGATTGAGACAAGGTTGTAGTATATACCCATTAATATTCAACTTCTATGTAGAGGAAGCAATAAAGGAAGTGAACGAAACATTTGATTGTGGCATAAATGTTCAAGCTGTTAGCAGATCAGGTTGAGAATATTGAGAAGTTATTTAATATCATGAACAAAATACTGAAGGAAGATTTTGGACTAAATATAAACCAAAGCAAGGCAAAATGTAGCAGAAATGATAACAATGCTATTAGATTGAATATAAATATAGGGCAGATGAGATAGCAGAAGTTAGTGAATTTTGCTACTTAGGAAGTAAAATTACAACTGATGGCCGAAGCAGGAATGATATTAAAAGCAGAATAGTACTAGCAAAAAGAGCCTTCATGAAAAAGATAAATCTCTGAGTTTCAAATATTGATATAGGACTCAGAAAGTACTTTTTAAAGTTCTATGTGTGGAGCAGCGCACTTTATGGCAGCGAAGTATTGATTTTAGAAATACAAGACAGAAGGAAAATTGAAGCATTTGAAATGTGGTGTTATAGAAGGATACTAAAAATTAAGTGATCAGATAAAGTACGAAACGAACAAGTTTTTGAAATGATTGGGAAGTTTGTGGAAGAATCTTACAGAAAGAACAGACAGTATGATAGGTCTTATTGTGAGACATGCAGGATTGGTTAATTAGTGGAAGTCGAAGGAAGAACTGCAGAGATTAGAATGTATGGAACAGATAATTTAGGACATGGGTTGCAAGAGGTATGTTGAGGTGAAAAGACTAGCGCAAGATAGGAACGAATGGAGTACTGCATCAAACCACTAATGACATAAAAAATAGCTCTTAAATTTCTGCAGATAAACTTCCTGCGCTGTTTCATATTTATCAGATGTCTACGGCTGCAGATGATGAGGATTTCCCATAGAAGATGTAGGTTAAATTATAGGGCAAGATGCTTCAACAAATCATCCTTCTTGCATCTGTGATGTATTTTGACAGCGGTTTGGAAAGGATTAACCCATAAGTAATTTGTATATGTTACTGGAATCTTACAGCTATCATAATGAGCAATCAATCATCACTCTAATCTCACACTTTGCTTAAGTGAGTAGACGATATTTTTTCATTCGTTACAATACTAGCTAAATTCACCTCCTACCAGAGGATCTCATATATTTCTGGATTGGTAACGAGATGTAGACTTGATTCCATAACTTAATTAATTTTAATCCAAATTTTTTGTAACGAAGTCCCATCTGAGTACAAATAAAACTATCTTCATTTATCCGTTCCACTTCTGAAATAATCTCAAAGACTCAGGGGAAAATTAATTATGAATATCGTTTTTTTAATTCACAATTATTTCATAAGTATTTAACGATTCACGGTCTCGAGTTTTCTATTCATGTAGTGAATATTGGAAACAAATATTAAGCCGAGTTTCTGATTTACTGTTTTTATTCTGTAAGTCTATTAAGTAGGAAAGTATAATCAATTCCAAATACTCTACTTTCGAGATTGAAAGGACTCCTACTATTACTAGCATGACAATTTTAAGATTGATCTCTTTCCATAGCTTTTTCTATGAAAGATTGTTATGACTTATAAGCTTAATACCTATTACCAGAATTCCAAGCGATTTCTTAGTTATTTTTCAGATTGCAGAATTACATCAACAACCTTCATTTATGCTTGTTTGATATAACTTTGATTTAGTAATTGAGGTTACAAGATAGTCTGGATAATTATAAGCCTATTTGATATTAATTATCAAAGCAAGATGCACGGAAATTGTTGTGAAGGTACTGTTCGCTCCTGAAAGGCAGCTCTCATTCATCAAGATAATTTGTATTATAAACGACCTAATTTCTATTGAACTGTTCAAACTATTTAGATGAAACGAGATAATGATGACAATACTATTTACATTAAAAAATGTGTGCGGTTGAAATGTTCCGCCGCTATATAAACGAATTTGTGGCTTTATTTAAAAAAAATTAATTCCACCGACCGAAAAAAAATAAACCTTTTTATGATAAAATTCCAGTGAGATTTGTAATACGTAGATAGTGATTTTATATACAGTCAAAACTCCTTCTCTAAATATTTTCTATATTACAATTTGCAGCATTTGCTACTATGTTGGCTGGCGAGAGATTTGTCGTTAAGGTAAGTACACCAAGGAAGGTATTTTCTGACTATGAACAAGAACTGTGGATACTTTTAAAAGTTCAATGCACATCAAAATCTGAGAAATATTCTAAGTTATCTGCGATTTAAAAACTGAAACTTTTTGTGGTATAGAGTATGTGGATTCTTTCTGTGGTCACAAATGCAATTGTGGCAACGCAGGATTCTTCTGGGAAATCGTTTTCTGGAACAACATTGAACAACTACAGTCTTGATAGTGGTATCAGGACGAGACCATCGCATCCGAGCCCGGTGTTACGAAATATTGAGGGTGCTCTCCACTGCAGTCGAGCTCTGCCTCCCCTGGGAGTATCTGCCTTCTGGTACGTCGTCCCGATATCTCGGTGGAAGATGGATGCGCCAATGTCCTCTCTCCGTTCCCATTCGGCAAAACCATAGCTTCTGCTCCCCGGGGAGCTCCTGGAAACCATCCCGGGAACAGCGGAATTGTAGTCTTGGCCCCAGGTTTTAAGCTGCTAACACAGGACAGAATGCATGCATGACTCAAGTAGGCAGAAATTTTTGCTGCAGATCTACCGACGTAGGCAATCAGTAAGGTGCTATTGATCAGTTCACATAGTGGTATGTAGCCGAGGTGTATGTTATTATAAACACTGATGGAAGACTCAAACCGATCTAGGTGCTTATTTACCTTTCCTTAATTCCATAAAAAAATTGCGGGATCCATTATAATTAATTCCATAGATTATGTATTATAATTGTTTTTTGCTCTCGTGCGTAAGTTTTGATTCAAACACTCGAGACTACATTCGAACTACTCAATAAATAATGGCAATACTGAACAGCATTATTATGAACCATGAGGAGGATTCGATCAAAAAAATAAAATAAAAAATAAGTAACTTACCAACCAAGCGTAATTACGTCACGCCTCTACCAAGATCAACAGGTTTATATCTAAGAAAATAATCAGCTCTGTAAAAGTATTCCAAATCAACATATATTGAATTTTGAATACCTGTTCAAAAATACATACTAGTATTTTACGCGGTAAAATAAAATTTCATCGATCTTCTATATGTATATGACGGTACCATAAAAAAAAAAAAAAAAAAAAAAAAAAAAAAAATGTCGTTCAATAAAATACACCTTCCTATTAAATTTCAATGTAAATTTGGCATCATTTTGAAGCTGTATATTGGTAGCTAATGCAATAATATAAATATTAAAAAAACTAACCAATATTAAATTTTTGTTGAAATAAGAATATACCATCATTTTTGATTGTTTCAGCCTTATGGTTGGAAAATTAGGGGAAGGGGAGATTTGTATCGACCTTGGAAGCAGATGTCTTACTTCATACACAATTGTCGCTGTCATTTTAAGCTATGATTTTTTCTTATCAATTTTGGCTACAGTAGACTTTCACTTTGTGTATTAAAAGATTTTTTGAAATACTGTTATGCAATTATAATGTTGGATTTTGCAAATGTATTCCGGTTGTTTTTTAATTAATAATATAAAACCTATAATTATTATATATAATTATATATATGTCATGAAACCTTACATATACCGTTTTATATTTAATGACATTTCAGTAATGCAGTGATTGTGTAAATTACAAGTTTACTATGAGTTTCGTGTTTAGTGAATTCTCCTAATGGTACACTTTATTAAAACAATATGAAGAATGTTACCAATCTAAATATCTTCACCACTCATAACACAAATCATATGCGAAAAACAATATTGTGATTGAATATATAATATTATTTTGAAGTTCGCAACGATTCCGCTATCTAAAGTATGTATCCTTGAAAATATAAATCATTAAAGAGGTAATAAAGAAGTTGCCAATGGTTAGTAACTTGTGACGACGGTGAGAAATTCATTTTGAATGAAAAGATTGTCAATGATAAACTCAACGATCAACATAGGAAAACCTGTTATGGGAAATGCTACAATTTACACACAGAAATTAAAGAACTGCTGAAAACGGTGTATCTGAGTTAATTGATGAGTTACCTCCGTATTTCACAAAATGAGAATTAAGTAACATCAGTAGCATATATAAAATAATAATAATAATAAAAAAACAGCAATGCTCAATAAAAGGTTCTCGGGAGTCCAGCCGGATGGTGTCATAAAACGACGACGTTTCGACAACCTGCTCGGTTGTCGTCGTTTTATGACACCATCCGGCTGGACTCCCGAGAACCTTTTATTGAATCAATACGCCGGGAAAGTCTCCATTTACATAACAGCAATGCTGACTAAAACATTACAAACAATTTTATAATACAGAGAAGTTAAATAAATATTTAAGCCCAGATATTTTAAGTTATTTGCTGGAATACATTTTAAAAAATAAATGAAACATTAGCAGATCAAAATGTTCTATATAAAGTTTTACGAAACAGTCAGATTGTTTCCCAAGCATTGTTCAGTGCATATTTTCTGTTAGATGTCCAACAGCCGTAAAACTGATTAGATCACGGACATCCCTTTGAAGGTAACAGAGATGTTAGACCATACTACTTGCTCCTTACGATACTCTTCTCATACATAAAGATCTTCCGTACTTTATAACTATCTTGTTTATTCTTTTGTGCTTAAAAGATAAACCATTAAGTTTCATATTTCGTTGTATTCATGCTATATTAGAGGAACATTAAACCTTAAACATCATTTACTTAAGCTTTTATTTGTAACAGATTCATAAGAAAATATTTCATTGTAAATGATTGTGTTTTCACCCTCGAGTTTTGTAGCATAACAAATATTCTAATGACATCTTTGAAGTATGAGTTCCATGGCACGGGCCTGTCAATACTCTTTTAAAAGTAGGGTTACCATAGCAACGAATAATAAAGAGAGATCAACTAGAAGATGGTCTAACACGTCACTAAGGAGAGCCTGCAAAACAAGTCCGATTATGTATTTAAAGCTATGCATTTGAAGTAGTAAAATATTGATTTAAATTGTGCAGCATATAAAGGCTAACTGATTAATTATTTGCTTTAGCCGCACACAAGCACAATCACGACAAATAAATATAATCACATCGTAAAATGCAACACGGCACTTTTAAAATGATAAACTGATCATTAAGAAATACAACAGTTTGTATAGATATAAATAATGAATAACGAATTAGAATGTTTTGTGCGCTATAATCACCGTATCTGAAATGCGTTTCCATTCAGCAAAGATAAAAAGCAAGTTACTTTTCTGCTGAAGTTTCCTCTTTTAACACGAAGATCCTAAATTCAAGATATAGTCCTGGGTTGGGTTTCCATGGATATTCCTACTGCAACATCGGGACATTTGGAAGCAAACACCTTAGTCTGTTCCCATGCGATCCAGTATGCACAATCGCTCATGTTCATTAATTATTTAATTAAATTTAAGTACTCGAGTGAATTTCTAATGTATCTGAATTACACTGAATTGCCGAAAGTAATAGGAAACAATGCCTTTGGTTGTGGCACCATACACAGCCATTAACCCGGCTCAAGGGAGATAGGGTCACCTTCCCTATCCTCCACTTGAGTAATTCTTGCCTGGTGCATCCACGATGCGGGGGTGGGCATTCTCCATCTCGGTAGTCCGAAATGGCAGAATGGCAAAATCCAGGTGGGGACCCAGTCCTGCGGGGTATAACGCAGCACCCATGCTCAGGGACACGGGTGAAGACCTTAACGGCATCTACGGCAGAGAAGAAGTTTCTTCGGTATGGGGTAGATGGCGGAGGAGGCAACCCTAACTTCTCAGGGGAAAATGAGAAGGAAACCACTGCCTTGTGGTGAAGAGGGATCTTCAAAGGCTAAGGGAGTAAACCCCGACAGAAAATCCTCTTCTGTGTTAGGCCTAGCAAGCCAACAGAATAGAGAACAAAAAGTGTTGCTTTCAAAATTAAAACGAGCCTCGGAAAGAAACTTGCACCCAATGTAGACAATAACCTTGGAATTAATGATGATATTATGTCTGATGATCATCCAAGATGTAAAAGAAGAACCAACCGTAGAACTAAACTTCGCATCGGAACTCTGAACATTATCACCTTAACAGGCAAATGCAACGAAATTACGGATTTAATGAACCGTAGACATATTCACATTCTAGGCCTAAGTGAAACAAAATGGAAAGGTTGCAACACAAGAATGTTGGATGACGGATACAAACTATACTGGAGTGGGAACAAAACAGTGGCAAAAAATGGAGTTGGTTTAGTACTCCACAAAGACATTGACAGCATAACAGATGTCTCATTTATCAATGAAAGTTTAATTAAAGCCAAAATATGCCTACAAGGAGAAACCATAACTGTTGTCCAGGTCTACGCCCCACAACAGGGATGCAGTGAGGACCAAAAAACAAGCTTTATAGAAGAACTAGAAAGTATCATCGATGAAGAGAACCTAGTGATAATGGGAGACTTCAATGCCCAAATAGGAACTGATAGGTCAGGCTATGAAGGAATTATGGGGCCATACGGATTTGGCAGTAGAAATGCTGAGGGAGACCTTCTGCTCGACTAATGCACAAGAAATAAACTTGTGGTGAAAAATTCATGGTTTCAGAAAAAAGATAGCCACAAAGTAACAAGATACAGCTGGGATGGGCAACATAGATCTGTAATAGACTACATTGTAACAGATAGGCTAAGTGGAGAAAAAATGCAAGATGTGAAAGTAATACCCAGCGAAAGTCTCAACAGTGACCACAGACTACTTGTTGCTGATATGAGAGTTACTAAAGCTATTGCAAAGGTAACTAGGAAGAAAAGACAGAGAGTTAAAGACTGGAAACTGAAAGACATGGACTGCAAACAGCAGTTTCAAGAGGAAATTAGAGCCAAAATACCAACAACAGATATACAAAATGGCCACGAAGAATGGAATTATTTTAAGAAAAGTCTTGTTGCAAGTGCAGAAAAAATATGTGGAAGAACAAGCAGGAGAGTTAAAGAGAAAAGGACATCATGGTGGAACAACAGAGTAAAAGAAGAAATAGCCAAAAGAAATAAAGCCAAAAAAAACTCTAGATATTGCCAAGTCCTACAGAAGAAACAACAGTGATCAAGCAGATAATGGCAGATTGGAAGAGATGGCAAAAGACTATAGAAGGAGCAAATTGGAAGTTAAAAGAATTGTACAAGAAGAAAAGGAGAAAAGCTGGGATGATTTTACATCTAAACTAGAAGAGGATAGTAAAGGGAATATGAAAATGTTATATGGAATTGTAAAACACAAAAGATCGGATAAGGAAACAATTACAGCAATAGAGACAGCTGATGGAAATATAGTTCGCAATATAAGAAGTATCAGGGAAGCCATGAAACAATATTTTGACAAACTACTAAATGGACCTAATGGGATAAACGATGAAGAAACAAGTCAGAGAATAATAGATGAAGGCACCCCAATAACTTGGTTAGAGGTCGAGAGAGCTCTCCATAAGATGAAAAGTGGCAAGTCAGCAGGAGCCGACGAAGTTACAGCCGACATGATTAAAGCTGCCGGTCCACCAGGGATACAATGGCTGTATAGAGTCCTCAGAGCAATATGGAATGATAACCAAATACCAGAAGACTGGACGAAAGGGATGATAATTCCTATATTCAAGAAAGGGAACAGAAGGAAAAGTGAAAACTATAGAGGTATTACCCTCCTATCCCACGGCCTCAAAATTATGGAAAAGATAGTTGAAGCCAGAGTACGAACAATATTAGAGCCCATCTTAGAAGAGGAACAACATGGGTTTAGGGCTGGAAGAAGCACAACAGATCTAATATTTGCCTTGAGAATGCTGGTGGAAAAATATTGGGAAAGAGGGAAAAACCTAATTATTGTGTTTATGGACCTAGAAAAGGCATACGATAATGTTCCTAGACCAACTATCTGGAAAATTCTAAGAAAACTTGAAATACCAGAGTACCTCATAAGAAAGATCCAAATGCTGTACAATAACTGCAAGAGCTGTGTCAATGTTGGGGATGGTTACTCTGAATGGTTTAGTACAACCAAAGGAGTACAACAAGGAAGTGCCCTTTCACCCCTTCTGTTCATAGCGGTGATGGATAACATCTTAAAAGAACTAAAAAGAACATTCAATAGAGATCTACAGGCACTGGTGTTTGCAGATGATGTAGCAGTATGGGATGAAACAGAAGATGGAATACAAAACAAATTGAAGATGTGGAATGATAAGTTTGAAGAATATGGAATGAAATTGAATCCAAAAAAAACTGTAGCACTAAAAATAAGCCGAAAGAATACAGACTGTCATATAAAATTAAAAGACCACGAAGTTGAAGTTGTTGACCAATTCAGCTACCTGGGGAGCATAATTGCCAATAATGGTAGAAGTGAGTTAGAAATAGTGAGTAGAGTAACCAAAGGAGCCAACTTCTACAGTACTGTGCGAGGCTTACTATGGGACATGAAGGTTCCCAGAAGAGCAAAAATTGTCTTGTACAAATCATATCTCATTCCTATTCTCAAATATGCTTTGGAAACATGCACACTAACATCAAGGGACCTTAGCAAGATCCAAGCATGTGAAATGAAGTTTCTTAGAACAGCCCTCCAGAAAACTAGACTTGACCGCATAAAGAATGATGAAATTAGATCAAACCTAGAGCTAAGGGAATCCATGGAAGAGAGACTTAGGTCATCTAGACTTCGATGGTTTGGGCATGTGAAGAGAATGACTAGCAAAAGACTGCCAAAAACTTATTTGGAAAAAAAGGATACTGGGCAAAAGACCAGTGGGAAGACCAAGAAGAAGATGGACAGACCAACTGAAGGAGGATGTAGAGAGAAGAGGCTGGAATTGGGAGTACATCACAGACAGAGAAACCTTCCTGGACAGGAAAAGGTGGAAAACAATCGTCTATAATAACCAAGGCTCGTAAACCACACCCGGGAAACTGGAGATGGTCCTCAACGATAATGATGATGAATAGGAAACAATGAGGAAAAAATCAAGATGGCTGTAGTACAGCGAATAAAAGCGCCATGCAATGTCAGGGCTTTCATCTGTACTCTCATGAGTCGTGTGCCAGGTTTTCTGACGTGATAGTGGCTCCACGACGTGAATTAATAGATGTTGAAGTCGGAATTGTAGTTGGCGATAGACGCATGGGGCATTCCATTATGGAAATTATTCGTGAATCCAACATTCCTCTTTAATATAATATAATTCATAAAATTGCGATGGAGCGCACGCTCCGGACGCAATCACCCTATATACGCGTCTTTCTCCTTTCTTCTTCCAACGTACTTTAGCCCTCGACTAATTTGTCTTTAAATTCTTTCAGTGTTTTTCGTCAATTATTCGTCAATTCTCCTGGCAAATTCATTCCAATCCCTTACACTAATGCCTGAAATTGTGTTTGTGGTCATGATCATATTTACCATTCCAAGCACCTCTCTCAGTTTTCTCACCAATATCTTTCCATGCTTCATCACGAATATAGGCCTTGTACACTCCCACGACTCTCTTCACCCTCCTTCTATCCTCCAATGAATCCCATTGCAGCTCCTTTAGGAAGCTTGCATAAACCACGTAGCTCCATTTTGGTCTCCTGTGAACCCCCCATTCCCCCCCCCCCCACACTTAGCCTTTCGTGGCTTTCGCCTCTACCCCCCCCCCCCCTCCCACATAGCACGTAGCTTTTTTCCCTTTTTCCCTTTTGATTCCAAAAGACTTTTTTACTGTTTTCTCTTGTCAGTCGATTATAAATTACATAAGTAGATAATTAACTGAGGGAAATAAATATTCACATGCTGTTGTGTGTTCTGTTCCTCACTTTAACTGTGAAAAATGGTATTAAAAGAAAGCTATGTGGCCTGGCTAGGAACCTCCCCCTCCCCCCCCCCTTCTAGACCGAGCCACGTAGTTTTTGCACGCTCCCTAATCATATTAGTTACCGATTGTATTTTGCTGTAATTTCCAAAGACAAATCTGGCAGCCCTTCTCTTCACACCCTCCAACTCCTGTATTTGACACCCAAAATGTGGGTCCCATACTACACCACCATATTCCAGCAGCGATCTGACAAAACTTATGTACCCCAATTCCTTTAGTTCTCTAGCGCATCTCCTCATCACTCTTTCCAACAGGTGAAGGGTTCTGGCCTCGCATTCGGGAGGACGGCGGTTCGAATCCCCGTCCGGGCATCCCCAAATCACTCCAGGCAAATGCCGGGATGCTTCCTTCAAAAGGCCATGGCCGAATTCCTTCCCATTCCTTGCCCCCCATCCTTTCCCGTCTCTAAATACCTCGCTGTTAAGAGACGTAGCAGTTTAAAAAAAATAGATGAAGGATTTTGAACCCTTTCCCTATTATCAGTCCAATGTGTCCTGCCCAGTTAAGTCTACTATCAGATGTTATGCCGAGGTATTTACGTTTCGAGTTTTCAATAAGTAACTCTTCTCCACTTTATAATCATAATTAACCTTTAGCTTTTTATATGTGTATCTAATAAGCTGGCTGTTCTTTGCATTTATCTTCATTCATGTTTACTCACCCAACTAGTTAGCTTATCCCTGCAGCTGTCTACAGTTTTCTATTGTTTTCATCCTTTAATGTAACATGATTTCTTCTGCAAAGAATCTGACTTCTGACAGTAAACCATTAACACAATCATTCATTAGAATAACGAATAGCAATGGTCCCAATACACTACCCTGTGGAACTCCCATGTTCACTCCTACTTCTTTTGATATTGCATTTCCTACCACAACTTTTTGCTTTCTACCTTTTAGGAATTCTTCTACCCAGCAAATCACCTTTTTATCAACTCCAATAGTTTTTACCTTTTTTAGTAACATTTTATTGGTTACTCTGTCGAAGGCCTTTGAATGATCTATTGCTACACTTTCAACTACACTTCTCCTTCCAGTTCATCAGAAATATGTTACATGCAACCAGCTGAGATTCGCATGAATATCCTATCCACATTGCCAAGAGCGTGCCATGAATATTTAATTTCCTGTATTACCACACTCCATGGAGAGCGCAGTGGCCGACCATGTCTAAATATTGACCGAGTGCAGCGATGTCAGTATTACCATACTGTGTCAAAGAACAGCAACACTCAATGAGGGACGCACGACAGACGTGTGCGTCCGTACAGTAGAGGGAAATTCGGCGTTGATGGGATATGCCAGCAGAAGACCGACATGAGTGCCTATTATGTGCTCGTTAACATATCGGCTGGAAAGCTGGAGGACTGAAAAAAGGCTTCTTGGTCCGATGAGTCACGATTCCATTTGGTAAGATCTGATGGTAAAGTTAATGTGTGGTGCAGAACCCACGAAGCTATGGACCCGGGTTATCAGGAAGGCACTGAGCATGCTGGTGGTGGTTCGATCCAGGCATGGGCTGTGTCCACATTGCATGGACTGTAATATCTGGCCAAACTGAACCGACCATTGTCTGCAAATGGTTACATTCAACTACCTGGAGACCATTTGCAGCCATTCAGAGCCTTCATGTTCCAAACAACAATGAATTTTTCCAGGACAACAATGAGACATGTCACCGGGATAAAATCGTTTACAGCTGGTGTGAAGAACATTCTCGACTATTCCACCTAATGATTTGGGTACCAAGAATAACAGACACGAAACCACTCGAGCATATCTCAAACTAAAGGTCAGTTCATGCACAGCGTTCTGCACTAGCAATACTTCCGGAATTACGGATGGCTATAGAGGAACCATGGCCGAATATTTATTCAGGGTATTTCCTGCAATTTCTCATTGTAACGTCAGGTTACTACACTTTGCCAGGCAAAATGTGGTTCCACACAATATAACAAGGTATTCCATGTTATTTGTCACTTCAGCGTACGTTTCGTCAATATTTTTATATAGGAATAAATAATTGCTTGACTTTTCCGCCATAACTAATAACATACGTACTATTTGCAATAACAATTAAATTTTCTTGTGTTCATTTCCTTGCCGTGATTGCATTGAGTTGTCACACTTTTTTTAAACGTGTATACCCAATCGGCGTTTTGGATGAGCATGTATACAAGCAAATTAATAACTTTAATCTCCGAATAAAATTTAACATGGACACTAAATCAGAATACTAAACAAATATCTTTGCGTAAATGAATTCCCACCCAATTTCACTTCATCTGTAGATCAATGTAGGCGAATAGGTGAGACTTGTCTTTTGTACTAACAGTTGATTTTTTGTGGCTCTGAAGCCTTCCGTAAATTTATGTTCACTTTAACGTACGTTAATTTCGAGGGGAATGAATGATGAAATACAAATAATGTGTTGTTTTTAAGTTGTTCTTTTGAACGTACATTCATTTTCAGAATGGAAATATTAAAAATGATTAAAATATTTCGCTGATTGTGTAATACTATTCGAGTCAGTCACATGTCTTACAGTAATACAATTTCTAACGAATTTATAATTCCTACTAATTAGTACTACAGGCATGGCATGACTTGATACTACTCGTTCCACATTTTTTTTTTTTTTTTTTTTACTGTTTCAATTTGTCGTTATATATCATTTTTGTTTATTGTTCTTAAACTAAGTATTTCTAATCCTGTTTCATTGTTACATCTGATTCATAAACTTGCAATTCTTACTGCATGATTTGTTGTTCTCATTAAACAGAACAACGCTTAATCATTCGGTCACGTGCATATTAAACGAATTGATTTCTTCCTTTAGTAGCTAATGACGAGCAGTTGCCAATTAAATTACCAAGAGAGATGATGAGTAATTTGCCAGAAATGCTAAAATAATTTAAAATTGAAATTTAGAGAGGGGAAAAGTAGGTGGGTGCAGGAAAGTGGAGTAATGGGTGTGTAGGGCACTCGACCGCAATTAAATTAAACAGCAAAGACTCATAAGAGATGAAATTTCTTTAAATAGGTAGGCCTCGGATGTTGTATCTTTACTACATATTCAATACTTATGAAAATGGAAAACTTTCAATAAACTTCCTTTAAAATTCATCTTCATCTCTCAGTGGAAGTGAATAAAAGAAAAGTACTACCCCTTCGCCATAGACTTGAAATCTAAAAGTATTCCCGAAGATTTTCTGCTCTTCGAAACTTTATTACTGGCTTCAGTTTCCTTTACGATCGCATTCTGCGCTTTCAAGTACGATCACGAAAGCTGAGAGGGTGTGTGCTGAATAATACTTGGCCGGATTCGTAATTCCCTTAATGGTTACGCCTAGATGCTGTGAATCTGGATGGAGGGTTATCTGTAGCTACGCAGAACAGCACGCAAACATAGCCCTCGCTCTCGAGAAAGAGGGAGTTGGGAGATGGTAGGCGACCTGAGAGATTAAATTGCTTTTACTCCCAACGGGCTTTCAGATTGCGTTACTTTTAAGATCAGCATCTATTCGCACCATCTATAACTAAAAAGCAAGCACCTGCGTACGGTGAGAAAATAAAGTAAATTTACAGCATCACATTGCGTAAAGGGTAAGCATTTTATTTTCTTGATATTGCTTCCATTTATGTCATGATCGCCGCATATCTGATTGGCAAACAGTAAGCTGAGTAATTTTAACTATGAAAGCTATTATTTTCTGCCATCACGAAATAAGTTGTTATAAATATTCTGAACTATTACTTTTTCGTTTCACCAATTGTGTGAGGATATGAAACTCAGAAAGTATGACTGTTATTGTAGTTGTGATGGCAGAGAAAATGCGTGATTTTGGAAATTGTGTTTAAATACCGGTGCACTGAATCAGACTTCAGTATCGACATTAATAATCAACTCTGCAGATAAAACTTTCCATGGGCCGTTGTGTAGTCACATTACATGGATTTACTACTTGATAATCCCTCGTTATAAAGTTAAAATGTTATCAATGAATATATATACTTTTTCCTGTGATTCTTGAAAGCTGTGATTGATTAAACTATATAAGAAGTTTCCGTAAAATACGTCTTGCAAGGAACACTGTTTTAATATATTTTATCAAGTGAAAAGTAATGAAATATTGTTACAAGGGTTTTTTAAATTGAGTCCGTTATGTGGAGTTAATTATCAGTTTCAGTGGGACATTTTATATTACCATAAAGACAAGGTTAAACTGCCGTTACGTTACGTAAACTCATGCGCTATCACGATATCATACTTTAACCGTGATATAATGCTTAGAACTACACTACTTACACATCATGTCACGTCAAGTGAACTCATTTTCTTGTTTGCTGTTCTACGTAAGTTTTCAAAGACGAAAAATGGCAGCTCAGTTAGTTCTTCGGAATGGGAAGAAAAATTGCAAACTGTGGTTCGTTTTATTTCTCTCGAAGAGAAAAAAAATCTTGTCGTTTTTAGATAACCTCAGTAAAAAAGGGCACAATTTAGTGAATTTCCTCGTTTACTGCCACAATGACGTAAAGATTCAAGAAGTTTTCATATGTGTTACTGAATGAGCAGGGAACAATTTAATTTCTTACACGTGCCTATAAAAAAATGACCAGAAAAATCGGCCTACTCAACTTCGTAGAGCTGTTACTGCTTACGAAAGGCTGTCACTACATGTTTTGTTTTGAAAGTAAGAAGACATGTAGCGTTTAAAATGTTTTTCTATTTTGTTTTTCGGTTACCACCTCGTTACCTTCTAACGCCAAAATTCGCATTACCTGCGTTAACAACATCCCAACAGTAGAAATCAACTGGAAAGCAAATGAACAACATTAACTGACAAAATAAAAGGAATTGTAATTACATGATGCATCTAGTTATTTTCAAATTTCCTTCCAAGCTGTCAGTTGTGTAAATAATGGCGATAATCCGATGATCTACTGTAAAAACATTCATATTCACTCACTTTTGCTTTAAGCAACTCGTAAATTGTTCAAACTGAGTCAGTAAATAATTGAACAGGGCGAAACTTACCTTCACGTGAGTCCAGAATGTGTGCCCTAGCAGAAAATAAAAACGCGAACTCATGCGTGAGGTCCGTGACGCGACATAATAGCAGTGTACACGCGACTATAAGCAACCATACTACACAACGTCACACATTTTCATCCGCCATGTGATATTACGTAATAACATGTGGCGGAAGTGTGGCCTTGCCTTAAGACTTTTTCTCCCTCAGTCATTGTGAAGTGACAGCTTCCCGTTCGGTTCGTCATCTCCTTAGGGCTTCATCAGCACAACTGAGCTATTGTGTTGGTCGCCGGGTGATTTATAGTGGCCGAAACCACTGACCAGTTGATTGGTGGAGTGGTATGAAGCATCGCAGAACTTCCCTGTCCTCCAGCAATCGCAAACGTTTCGCGATCTGCACAGTGTCCCAAGAAGCCTAGACTGCATCAGAGGGAAAGCGGCAAGGCAAGGGTAGGGGCAGCTCCAGTTAGCTGTTCTGTAGCACATTTTTTAAAGTTAATTTAATTGCGACGGAGCGCACACTCCAGTGGCAATCTCCCTACACCCCATTTTTCACCTTTCCTGTATCCACTTCCTTTTGCCTCTACAATTTACAATTTTTAATTCTTTCAGTACTTCTGTTAAATTATTTATCATTTCTCTTGATAACGCATTCCAATCCCTGACGCCCTTACGGACGAAAGAAAATCTCCCCACACCTTTGAGCCTGAAATCGAGTGTCAGATTGTGGTAATCATCATCTTTTCCCTTCCGTGCAACACTCCTAATTCTTACACCAATATCTTTCCACGCTTCATCACCAATATCCGCCTCGTATACTCCCTTGACTCTCTTCACTCTTCTCCTGTTTTACAATGAATCCCATTCCAGCTCTTTTATCATATCGGTTACAGATTGTGTTCTGAGGTAATTTCAAGAGAAAAATTCAGCATCCTCCAACTACTGTATTTGATATCCAAATCTGAGTTCCATACTACACCGCCATCTTCGTGCAATAGTCTGAACAATGTTTTGTAACCCAGTTTCCTTACTTCTCTCGTATATCATCTAATCAATCTCTACAAAAAATGAAGGATTTTAAAACCTTTTTCTACTACCTGCCCAGTCGAGTTTGCTATCAAATATTACACCAAGGTATTTGATTTTCAGGTATTTAACAAACTATACTTTCCCCACCTTATAATCATAATCAATATTTATATTTTTATGTGTGTTCTTAAGGCTGACCCTTCTTTGCGTTTATCTCCATCCCATGTTAACCTATCCATCTAGATCACCTGTCCAGATCACCCTGCAGCTGTTCAGTCTTCTACAGTTTTGATCCTATTATACAGCATTATGTCATCTGCAAACAATCTAATTACTGAAAGTCAGCCTTCAACACAATTATTCATTACAATAGTCAATATCAATGGTCCTAATACGCTATCCTGGGCCACTCCCATTTTAACTTCCAGATCCTTTAATTTAACTTGTCCATTTCATCCTAAATTTCTTCCATATTCTTACTAACTGGGTTTGCATGAATACCCTATCCGAAAGCCATATTATCGACTTGAAAACCATTTACGATCCTCACATACATATCTGATGTGGTTGTATATCAATTTATTCATTAATTTACCTAGAAATGATGTCAAATTGATGGTCCTATAATTTTCGACCCTATTTGTCATCCGTCCTTTATGTACCGGTACTACTATCACATTTTCCAGTCCTCTGATAAGCAGTAAGTATCCAGATTCAATTTAAATAACGTTCGATATAAGATATGATGTCACATCATGCTATCTCACTTGCAACCGTTTCAGGAAGCGACGGGTTGCTTATCCGACTCGAGGCAAGTGCCAACTACAGTACTATCGCGCTTATAAGAGACAGTCACAAGTTCGTGAAACCAAGAACGCACCAACTTTCTGGCCAGCCATCTGTGGCTTTATTTTGAACCTAACTCTATGTCTATTATGTTATCTAGAATAATTTCGTAGTCTGACCTTCATATAAATCTTTTTAAATAGTCTTCGTTTTCAATCACTGTAAGTAGTTTCTAAGTTGATTCCGGTTTTATAGTGGTTAGATAGCTGGAATGACGTCACTCATAGTCTACCTTGAGGTATATTTAAGGTTCAATTTGTTTACAGAATATTACCAGGTTTCCTTCATATGCAACGAAAATAATCGCATTTTCATAAGAAATCAAACCTATCTCGCACAGTTCACAATATGACAGAAAATAACAAAACAGTGAACTGTTTACCTACATGAATACAATGAAATAAAATTTATGAACAGTTACTGTCTATATGAAGCAGCTTAAACTTCAGCGAGTCATACAGCTTAGAAGGAACCACACGAAACTTTCTCTTGGGTAAGTGATGAAGCCTGCACCTGATATTTCGGAGGCTCCTTTTAAGACTATGGAAGAACCACTCTCTTTACATCACTCTACACCAAGTCGTGATGGTTTGTGTGACTCACCATCATCCTGTTCCTTGATAGCGCTGAACACAGCTCTACCGAGATCACTGTCGACCACATACAGTAGCAGAAAGTGACGGAGAATAAAACATATACTTTATTTTGGGGCTTAAGTATTCTTTTTAGACAAAGAAGGGTGTTTACTGTCACATATTTTAAAGGAAATATCGCTACCTATACGCTAACCAAACTTCTTTTGTATACATCCAAGGCCAAAATGAGGTATCTTCGTAGTATGTAACCATATTTCTATGGAAGACTGCAATCATCATGGACAACACTTTGGAGATGGATCCAAAACATCACCAGTATGACCAGCTTAACTTGCGTATGACGGCGCCTTAACGATTCAAGCAACGTTACATCAGATTATAGAAGGTCTAGTAATTTGTTTTAATGTCTTCCTAAATTATTTAAAAGTTCTTGAAGCAGAAAATAAAGTTGCATTTAAAATACACAGAGCCAGAAAAAATTGCTGACGGGACGTACTTATTTTGTATT
The DNA here is from genome assembly GCA_031002005.1 of Vandiemenella viatica. NCBI lineage: Eukaryota > Metazoa > Arthropoda > Insecta > Orthoptera > Morabidae > Vandiemenella > Vandiemenella viatica. The sequence goes on from CM061920.1 coordinate 82,863,407, forward strand.
ACGATATGATGCACATAACACTTTGATTAAAATGCGCACTTTGTAACGTCTCCATAATTCGTTACAAAGTGATAAAGATTTAATAACATGAAGGAAGTTAATAACTACTAACCAGTGGTAGATCTAATGAGATGTCGTAATGGCAGGTTATTAACTTTGCTGACGTATCCTCCATAAGATGTGTACTTGCCAGTAAATTTCGCATGATCTAACGTCTCTTACCTAATGAAACTTAAGTATTACTGGATAAATAGTTTCGGACAACTTCTATTTATTTGTCTGACTGAAATAGAACAATTTAATTACCTACTTCACAACTAAAACAATAGATAATTGGGAAAACGATAAGTTGCTACTAACGAATTACTCAGGCGTTCAGAAGATTCAATTGTTATACGTACTGCTCGATATTTTAAAGCATTAAAAAAAATTTCGGCTCAGTTTGTCTAAGCGAATTCATTTACTAACTTAACCATAAATATTTTTCTGTCAGTAGCTCATTTTGCTCGTTTTCCTTGATCGCGCTCCATTTAAACGAAGTTTCAGCACAAAGATGTTCAGATGCACGTAGCATGAAAAGAATGTGCAAATGATAAGTCGACTCCGTGTCACACGGGTAAAAACTTACCAAAATAGTATAGGAAGAAACAGAAAAGTTAACTTAGATACAAAAATCGAAGAATAATTAAAATTTCCTTGTGAATAAATTTAAGCTGTTCATCACCTACCTGAATAGAAAATAAAAATAATAATCCGTCAGTATCCAAGTCCAACCAAAGATAAAGATGAATTCAGGAGACACATAATCATAAATTTTACACACATATACAAAAGATTGCAGATGCCACTCGCAGGAGCTGTAACACGCAGGATTGTGGCGTACTACAAATATGTAAGTATTTGTATTTAATTTTTTTATATTCAGATTAATTTAATATTTATGAATATTTAGTAAATTAATTATCTGATCAACATAATTGATATCCCAGGCTGCCTTAATTTCTTAACAATTTTTCTCAATAAAGAGGTTACTAGTTGAAGGAGCAGGAGAGGTTTTAAAGCTGGCTACGGTATTTCCCCGGAAAGCAAGGGCTGCCGCGAGCTATTGTTCGCACGTCCAGGGTGAATAGGAACCGCTAGCCGTCAAGGTCAGTGCGTTGACCCCGCGTAAGGATACCTGAACGGCGGAAAGGGGTGAGCGATGCGCGGGAAGGCCGGAGCAAATAAGATTGACTTCGAGTCTCACGTGGTTTTTTGGGAAGGAGTTAGACAAACAATGCCGTACCATATACGGGGTCTACAGATATTAATTCGTGGCTTCTTTTTCATGTAACGAAACTTGGGCAAGGAGTTTCGGAAGAGGGAAGGAGAAGCGGCCATACTTGGTCATTCTGTGGTCAGCGATGGTCGAATCCAGACTTCACGGTGTGGAGCGGTACAATACTGGCGGGCTTTGGCTTCGATCACAGGCTGGTCGAATGATGCAGTACATACACTGATGGTACAACTTGCCTACCAACGCCGCACGCCGCTGCTGCTGATACCGGTGATTTTGGTAATGTGTTCCATCGCCCATCATTGTTTCATGGTTTGGAAAGACTTTGAAGGATCCGTAATCGACCCATGAGACAGGATCTCTGCTCAATTCCATTTAAAACACTAGCTGGTAAATCACCTCATGAACTTTAAAGCTCCTTGTAAATTCAGTTTGAGCCTTAATATTGTACATCCTCTTTAATTCAATTCGGCGCCCAAGGGATTTTATCCACCATTCATGTAACATTCAATTGTTGGCTTGTGGCCACGATGTTATCATGTTCTTAATTTTATAAATGAAATATTTAACTTGTTTATGTTTGCTATCTTCAGGCAGATTGTAAAGCTGGATAATGCTTTTGCTTGCAGGTACACATAATGGCTAACGTAACGTTAAATATATCCGGCTATCAACAAGCCGAAGGAAAACAATAAATTAAGCATTGTATGTCTTTCATCAACAGCAATCAGAATCCTTGCTACCTGAAAATTAATTCCATAATTAAAGTCAATAACCAAATTAATATTAAAACATACAGCATTCAAAGTAATGGACCCCATCCCGTTACAGAGCAGAATTGTTTTCTATAGGCACGTTGTCCGTATAAACCCTACAGGGTCGAGCAATAAGAAGTTTTATTACCTTCAAAACAAAAAACCAAAAAGCAAAAACATAGGAGTCGTGGTTCACCGAGGTAAAAAGATAGAAGTGGAGATAACACAGGATACGATCCAGAAACGTATTCCATTAAAGAAGAAACTCCAAGAGTTTCAAAGAAAAGACGAAACTAAAAACTGGTAAAAGCGTGGACTGTAGCGAGGAAGGAACAACATAGGACACGGACACGAATTTGAGAATACTGGATGAAAGTTAAAGCTCGGACGTAAGAGAAATGAAAACGACAATTGAAAAAGCGTGGTCCGCAGATGGAAAAAAAGTATTAGTTTCTCTGGGGAGTTGATAACTCCGTATTCAGAGTGCGTATTAATATTATGTAATTAACTAAAAATGTTATTTTGAAAAAAGTTTTAAACAAATACTGTTGTTATTTTTAAAACTGAAAACATGAAACAACTATTTTATTCTATTAACGAAATTCTATACCCAATGGTATAATTGATTCTAAGTTTCCAAATATTTTTGAAGAATCCAGTTTGCTAAAAGGACACTACTTTTTGTGGAACTATAAACTTTAGAAAGATCGCTACAAATTTTCTTGAATCTTTAGAAGACTAAATTGTACTTAACGGTTTAGTATTTTAGGAAATAAATAGGGAAAAAATAATTTTGGGGGAGTTCCAACAAAAATTTCTTACAAATCATTGAATAAAAAAGAATACAATCTTTTTCAGAATAGTGGGTTGCCAGTTATTATTTTAAAATTATGGAGAACACCTAAAACATAATTCCTAAATAATGACCTCACAAATATTTTCACCTCCAAGATGTTTAAAAAATTACCTTACAATCGTATTAGGGGTAGCAAGAATGCATAATCAGAAATTTCCAAGTTAAGGGTCAAGTGCTAGACGGGTGAATGTTTCTGCACGTCGTTGTTTTTAATTCAGAAGATTCTGAATCATAAAAATGAAAAAGTTCATAACTGTGAGACTAATTTCAAAGATACACTTTTTTCTGTGTATCGAGTATGAACCTCAGAAACTAATGTTTGTATTTCCGATTCTGTTTCTCCTTAAGTAATGAAGTCGTGCCATCATGTGAGGGGAGCATTAAATACGAGTAAACTAAAGTGGAAAGCACTTGGCGCGAGAACGAAGGGGAATGCTTAATTAAATGAAAGCCCTCCTTGATTTTCATTGGAGCACGCTCCGTAACTCTGTTTTTCGGGGTTTGTTTTCCGATATTACATTTTCGAATGAAATAGCCAGCTGAAGGAAGCGGAGAGGAAGCCTCCTTCATTCGTCGAGAAAACATAAGGAAACTAAAAAACAAAAACAACCAATTAGCATGGCAAAAAGAATTCTTTTGACGTATAAAAATTAAACACAGTCAAAAGTATAGATCAAATTAACTGTTATGTTAATTAAGTATAAACTTATTTCGTCAGTAACGCGGAATTTTGAAATATATGTTATTTGGTGTTTTTGTATTTTACAGATTCTGAAATTTTCTTGGAAAAGTTTTTAAACTTGGTTCTCTGTGAATAATATTCTTCAGAAAACTTTGTTGCATCGCAGAAATTTACGCTGCTGAATTATTTTCCGTTATCCTGCATTTATGAAAAAAAATTAGTGAAAATTTAAATTTTCTCCTTTGATGTTCACAACATCACAAGATTAATTTTATTTGCGTGGAAATAATACAGACAATTATACCGATGACATTTCAGCAACCAAACTTAGCAACAAACAAACCGTGTTGTTTCAATGGAAACTACGTATTAATTTAATTTCAGAACTTCAAGTAAATGGCTGTAGTGTGTCAATTAGAGGTTTGCGGAAATTTCGCCAAATACGTTACCTTACATTAAGTTCTTATCTGTATCGTTGCGAGAGTTACATCGCTAATAATTGTAATCCTATTTAGACAATTATGAACTGAGACGAAATTCGATGTTGAATGAATTTATGGATAGTTATGAATCACTTTGCTTCTAAAAAAATTTAGTGCAGCAAACATCTGTCCCTCTCCACACAAAGAAATGTATGTCTGTAAGCGATACTGTAGGGATAAGGCAGTTAATTTATCCCCAACCTAAAATTTTACGTTCACTTGGAAGTAAAAATAAGTTATTCGTTAGGTTAATTCGTTGCAAGACATTCCCAAAGGTGGATTATTATATTATATACAATACCAAAAAATTATCTGTTTAATAAATTTAAAACTAGTCACATATACTAAACTATATTGGCTCACTTTAACGAAATCAGTTAGATCTGCGAACGCACATAAATAACCGACAAAAAATGTTGGTACTTCTACTCCGGTGAGAAAATCGTATTCTCTCCTTTTTATAAAGCATAAAAATATGCGAATACAACAGAAAGAATGTTAAAATATTGAGTGTTGTTGACTGTAATTATTACCGTTATTAGTATTGCTGTTATTATTCGGAAAGCCTTAGACTGATCAATCAAACACTGTCTATTGTAAATATTTCGTATATGTTTCTATATTGATGTGACTTGCTTCTAGTTTTGTCACTGATATTTTCTGAATGGTTGAAAGGAAATCACTTTGTTCGTTCCCTGTATCTTAATATCATAGGAAGGATAACTGCAGATCTGTTTAGACGAAAGCTAATTTTTCAATGAAGAAAAACAGAGGATTGTAACCGAGTAGGCACTTATTCTATCTAATGTTGTCCTGCCGTGCATTTTAACATTTAACTGTTGTGGAGTAGTTAGATCTAATTTCTTCTTCTTCTTCCCATACAAATAAAATGCATGTTGACCTGTTCCGGCTTCGGGGACTGTTTCCATCTCTTCCTATATTTCTTCTGCCTTTCGATCTATAATGTTTTACTACTTCCCGTAATCATCCGTTCTATACATGCGGCCACTCAAGTTATTCCTCGATCTTGTTAATCAATGCATACATATATAAAAAAAAGCAAGTGTGCGAATGTAAAGAACTCACTGCCATCCACTCGCTGTTGTGGTGATTGATAACGCTGTGTATTCTGCTGTTAGTAAGAGAGTTTGGTTGCGGTGGATGGAAGAGGGTGGGTGAGAGTGGCTAAAATCTGTAATCTTTAAACATAAAAATTCAGCCTCCTTATGTTTGTGTTCGCAAAACTCGAAAAGTAGTGGTCAATTGACTTGAAATTTTGCAAAATGTGGAGGCTGGCACGAAGAAGGTTTACAAAAACCAAAAATTAAAACCACCCCCTCTCCCCCTTTACACCCTATAATTTATATACAGACCCATATATTTTATCCGATTTCGATGAAACTTTAAACCCATATACTTTGAAACAAACAGAAAAATACTGTAAACATTTGGTGTGGCTCCCCTTTTCCACACCTTTAATTTCTGTCAATGTTCTTTATACAAAGTTACAGTTTATATTCGATTTTAAAGGAACTTTGAACACGTATACTTTAAAGCAAACATAAAAGTACTGTTTACATTTGGTTCGCATAACCTGAACCCCTCTTCCCCTTTCCACTGTCTTAATTTCTGTCAATGTTTCGTATATATCCACAGTTTTCAGCCGATATCGAGGGAACTTTCACACAAATACTTTAAAACAAACAGAAAAACACTGTCTACATTTTGTTTTTACAAACTCAATCCCTCACCCTGTTTCCACTCATCCTAATTTTTATCAATGTTCTTTATACAAAGCTGCAGTGTCTATTCAATTTTCAAGAAATTTTGTTCACGTATACTTTCAACAATTGGTTCAGAAAAACTCATCTCCCCCTTTCCACCTCTTAATTTTTGTCAATATTAATTACATACACACAGTTTTTATACAATATATATGGAACTTTGCACATGTATACTTTAAAAGAAACAGAAAAATACTGCCTACATTTGGTTTGCAAAAACCCAATCCATCTCCCCCTTCAATCCCACCCCTCTTAATTTCCAATGATGTTTATAGAAACCCACAGTTTTTATCAGATTTAGAAGGAACATGATCCACATTAGGTTTACAAAAACCAATCACACATCTAAACAAAATTTATATTTGAAACCTTTCAGTTTTTTTTTTCCAAATGTCTCTAAAATGGTAGGAAATCGGCCAAAATGTAAAAAAAAAAACCCTTTGGAATAACCTCACAATAGATGTTGGAATTTGAAACTGTTCCCTAACCTATTCCTGTTCATTCCTACACTACTGAGGTAGTTATAAAATGACATGCTCACATATAATCTTATTTGTGTATCTTTGCATCTGATACGCTCTTTTCTCCATATGTCTTCATACCAGTTTAACCTAGTCAACTAGATAGCCTTTCCACATCCCTCTCAAGCTGTTAACAACCCTTCTTTTTTCATTTTACATACCATTACTGTCATCTACAAACGACCTACCTGTAAATCAACAACATACCATTCATTGGAATAATGAACTGCAGTGCTCCCAGTGCACTGCCTTCTGATGTTCTTGTTCTCACTTCCATTTCTTTGATGCCGCATCTCAGCACTGATTTTTTTTTCAGAATTCTTTAACCTAATGAAACACATTCCGATATACTCCAGTGGTTTATTCAGTGCCATTGTGTGGCTGAATGTTAAATGCCTTGGAGAGTAATAGAACTATACTATCTACTTGCATATCACTCATTAGTCGATATTCACACAAATATCATTTAATAAAACCATGTTTACTTATTCAAACCAATATCTTTCCTCACCGATAATCCTGCGTATCGAGCATCATACCACCGCAGTCAAATAAATTAATCTGTAACTAGAACATAATTTTTTACCACTCCTTTATGAATCGGCAATACTACGGAAAAATTCAGTCCTCCCTTCCTACTTTTACGTAAGAGTAATATGACCATCATTCTATCCACTTCCCATGTGTTTGACAATTTTCATTTTATTTAGCTGTTTTTCTGCAATCATAATTCTCATGGTTAATACAAGCCGTTAAATACGATATAGTCCCAGTCTTAATTTATTTCTAATTGCCTTTCTTATGTATCCTTATTGACAGTTATCTGAATGCAATCTCTCCTCCTAATTTTTTTACTACAGCTATAGTAATTTATAAATGGATCATTCAGCGCACCGCTCCGGCCCTAATATTTTTCGCAAATGCATCTCTAACTGCCCCCTTTCATGGTGCAATTCCTTCTTTAACGGTTTCAAGATCTTCATACTTTCTTACTGCTTTCTAATACTATTACGTTCGTCTCTTAGCAATAACTTCATAGCGCTCAAGCCTCTCCTTTAGTAAGTGTCTTTCACTCTTTTACTTATTTTGTATTTTTTTTAAAATATTTTTAATCTATCTTTATTACTGTCTTGCACCATTTTCATATTCTCTCCATTTAGTTAGTACTCTCCTTCACCCTACTGAAACTTTTCATAAAATACCACTTCAATTCCGGAACCAGCTTGGAATCTTATAATTTTATGTACATCTGAATATTAATTGGTCACTGGTTCACTAAACAATATTGTATCCAAATAATCATTTATTCTATCTGTGAATAAAGAAACTATAAAGTTATCACCAGGTTTCATCGAGACATGCAGAATGTTTCGCTTCATTATGGTTTGCTGCACCATTTGTGAAAAGCCTACGTCCCTAATTGAGTGGTTTGAAAACCTGTGTTTCTTTGTGTTTTTACATCTATGTCCTCTCCACTCCAAACTCAGTGGAAGACCATCCCACTCCTTTCATGAAACTCTGAAAACGTATTCACTTGCACGCGAGTTAGTCATCTTACAAATTCTTTTTCCACTCAAAGGGAACCAGCTCTTTTATTTCCCCAGAACTATATTTATAATAACTCCTGTTTGTGATTTATGAAAGAGTACCAACCAACTGTACTATTGACGGCTAACTAATATGAATAAACTTCAACTAACTCTTGTATGTGCGAAGTACACTCTGTAACAGTTTGGGATGACCTCTTTGTCTCTCACTCCTTTAACCAAGACTCTACTTCTACAATGTCCTGTGGCTGACGCATTTCCACTTGCAAGCCAAACTTTTTAACATTATTCATTTTACCCAACATAACAGATCAATAGAAGAAATTCAGCTTGTGACTTTGCAATAATCTTAACCGTTGCACTTTAAGATCCTTATAGTTTCCTCAGCATCATTTACGTTCATCATAATGATTTTAGTCTTTAAAACACCATACGCATGTCACCAGTATACCTTTCCACAAAGCGAGTGTTGTTTACGGATATTATAAAAAGTAATTCGTACCTTAAAAGTTCGACACCATAATAAATTATTGCAAAACAGAAAAACTTGTGTGTAATGTATAGCTGCCATATGAATTTACCAATCAGAAGCTGGAAACCGAACGGCT
>CM061920.1:82872917-82985669 GCA_031002005.1 Vandiemenella viatica
ATCAAAACTCTAAGGTTCTTCCCGTAGCCGTGGAAAGCTGAAATTTGCTACACAGATACAATTTTACTCACATACCAACAAACTCGTAAATTTCCATATATCTACCCCTTACCTACCCCTAACGTGAAATCGTTTCCTACCCTAATAACTTTATACAGATTTCAATTGTAGAGTGAGCTTACTAAGTTCAACTAATGTGTTAAATGTTACTTATTTGCCTTTCTTATTTTGGAAGTAATTGAAATTCAAAATTTTATTTTGACCACGACACCCCGATATCAAAATCCCACTGTACCTCCAGCCATCCCAGAAACAAGTAATTTGGTACACATATATGATTTCACCCCAATATCATGAGAAAAGTCTAATATGAAAAATTCTGGCACATATTTGCGGCTTAATTGCTTTTCTCCCGATGAAGCTACATGGCTGAGAATTTTTAATGCAAAGAGATAAGCAATTTTAAGTGACATCTTAAATTTTACTTTGGTCTTATGCTTAGTTTGGAAGTTACTAGTAATTTATTTATGGTGGTAGTTAAGCCAGCGGCAATCTGCATTGCTCGGCATCAATTGTTTTCAGAGATTGGGGAATTGTTGGTAAACGTATAATTATGTCTTAAAATCTGAAATGTTCTTATTAACCGATTTTCAAGTGGAATCATTACATTTGAGCGGCGATTCAGGATAAGCGATAAACTTACAAAAAGAAATGAGATCCCACAAAAACAATTCTTGTAAAAATAGGCCAAGTCTCGTGTTCGTGCGGTGACAAAAAGTTATGAGATCTTCCTCTGAGCCAAGTCTACACTTTTCAGTGTATATTCACTTCACTTTATGAAACAGAATGGTTTCTCTCGGTATCATAGATCGTTTATTTAGGATAAAAAATCTGATGACTTGGCCATTATGCATGCCATGTTTTAGTTAACGTACACAAACTTATAAATACGTAAAGGCCAAGATTTCCATCCCTCTTTTTCTAATTTGACAAGTATATATATTATGCCCTCAATTTAAGTTCAAATTATGACATGCATAATGACCAAGTCATCAGATTTTTTATCCTAAATAAACGATCTATGATACCGAGAGAAACCATTCTGTTTCATAAAGTGAAGTGAATATACACTGAAAAGTGTAGACTTGGCTCAGAGGAAGATCTCATAACTTTTTGTCACTGCACGAACACGAGACTTGGCCCATATTTTTACAAGAATTGTTTTTGTGGGATTTCTATATTCTGTATTTTTCTCTTTTTAGACACAGCAGATTAGCAGTGCACCAGTCCTCAACAACTCCAGAAACATTTTTTATCGCTGACTTCATATTTTCAGATGAATTGGCACTAAACTTACATTCACATCATCAGTAAAGAGACAGCTATCAGCACATGGATCCAAGATATTTCTAGGTAGATCATTCACATATATGATAAAAGTAAAGGGCCTAGAATTGAACCTGAGGGACCCCGTGATTCACTGGTAAGAAATCTGATTCACAATTATTCAACACAACTTTCGGATATCTGCCACTCAAGTAAGATTGAATCAACAGTAAGGCATTTTCTTGAAAACCGTATTACCTCAGCATATCAAGCAGTATACTATGAGATACAGTATCGTTTACAAACAGTAATAAGTATGATTAGGGAAGTGGTATGATAAACTGTTTAAAAACCTCATAGACTGACATTGGGCACATGCAAAAAAGGAAAAAGGATGTAAATCCGCAAGAATTTCTCGATATTATCCTCAGTGAATACGTAAGAGTGGGTAATATCAAGATGAGGATACCACTGCAGCCTCGCGTAGTAAACACACGGTTCATGTGGTATATATGACATCATTGTGACGTATGGTCCAGGCTACATTACTACATAAACTCAAATGATTATTGACGAAATAATATTTTATAAATATGCGTTTCGGTTGTAATGCAGCCTGGACCAAAGTTAAACGTAATCATAACACACGATATTGCAGATATCCAATTTTCAGATCATATCTATAGCTGTTACAGTGTTTGTACGTGCAGACTGAATACGTCACAATGATGTCATATACCCCACGTGATCTGTGTGTTTACTACGCGAGGCCGTAGCGGTATCCCCATCTTGATATTACCCGAAAGAGTTTATAATTGGGAGCAGAAGCAGCGGAGTGGTAACGGCAGCAGAAAGCATGCAGATATATCGTGTCGGTTAAACTAAATGATAGAAGAAACCATCCATCGTGTATACTTAGTTTATTTTGAGGTGGAAATAACAAATAAAAATAAAAATTGTAATTTGCGACCACCTCAGAACTTTTTATTATGATCTCATTCCAAGGGTACTGCATAACAACTAAACCAAGTGAAAAAAAAAAAAATCTACCGCGTCTTCCAAATATATGTTGACATTTAGATCAGTATTCAGAATAGTATCACTGGATTGAGAAAGATACAGTGTTTATCCCTGTGACCAAATCTTTTAGACTTGTTTACGCGACAATCCTATGCACTTTGTTTGGTCAGCTGTCACTGTTTTCCAGTACTTTATAGCAACATAAAAATGCATATTATTTTGATTTCCTACTAAGTCACCCGCATCTTCGTCCACTTGAAAGTGTGTTATACTAAAATAGTTTGGTAACTGTTCAAAATGCGGCCAGCAGGAAAAGTTCTCCTTTCGGGTTGAAAATATGTTAACTGATTCTGTCTTTTACTATTCAAGGAAAATTGTACCTGAAAGTCGAAAAATAGGTGTCGAAGGTACAGTCCGCGCTGAAAGATACGGTTACCCACATTACTCACTTAGTGGAAATAGACGTCTCAAGCCCCATCTTACGTCATTACAGTCATAATTAGTTAAGGATACCACCTTCTTTTTAATGCACACCACACCATGGGATATTAGTAGTCATTCTCGTCCAGGTTATTTTCAAGCTGACTACAACCATTGCTAATACAGCTCCTTGAAAATCAGCATAAATGATTTGGATGTAGAGTGAACCTTTGATGTTTCAACGACTCACAAAACTACATAGAACAAAAGAAAGTAACTTAATTGCAGTTTAATTAGAAACAACAACAACCAATTTCTACTTTAATATTCTGATTTCTGTGTTATCCATATTTTTAGTACTGCGATATGTCAGCTGATGGTATTATGGACCTTTTTTTAATAACTTTGAGGAAACGTAAATATAATATTTTATTTTCAGTTCCACAATCTTCCAACAGAATTCTATGTCTGCATGATAATTACCAGATACATAAGTAATTACATAAAGTTTTTAAATATTTTGGGGTTAGAAACTAATTTATTTCTCCCTCTGATAAAATTAGCTTCTCATGTGAATCCATTTTTGCAGTTTTAAACTGAACAAATCATTGAATTAAACATAATATTTTTGCTTTGATCACTGAAAATCAGTGTTTGCGTTTCACGAAAGAAGTGAAGAGTACACGTTGCAAGTACCGTCTACGAGGTAAGAAATTCCTTCGTGTTTGTGAAATCCGAGCTGATAATGGCAATTTCCAAGGAATCTATTCCTTCTCGCTGGATAAAATCTACCCCATGTCATTACCCAGACGATATACTAACTCTATTGTGTCATTGAGGCAAATAATCCTAACATCCATCTATCCAAAATTTCTCATTTATAATATTACTAGCTGGTGCTCGCGAAGTCGTTCGTGTTTGTGAAGAATGTTGTTGACAGCTACCGACATGAAACCACTGTATTGCACGATAGGAGACTTGAGTCTAATACTACACACGAACACCCAGTGATCTCAGCAGGGTATTTATGGCTGCAAAGTGAAATATAGAGACACACATGTCTTTGGTCGAAAACTTTCAACCACCATATCTCCCACTCTCCCACAGCTACCGACATACAATACCAAAATGAACGATGGGAGAAACACTGAACTACAAAAGTGCACGATGGGAGACTTAAGGTTATTACTACACACAAACACCAATGGTCTGCGCAGGTTAGTTGTTGCAGGAAAGAGAAATATAGCGACACACAAGTTTTTGGTTGAAATATGAAAATATCCCAGATCGACCACTTTAAACCATCATATCTCACACACTCTCACAGCTACCACCATTCAGCCAACGTTGTGCACGATGGGAAACTGAATGCTACTACCACACACAAACATCAGTGGTCTGCGCTAGGTAGTGGTGCCTACAAGGTGAAATAAAGACACACACACACACACACATATACATATATGATCATCGGGGTTTCAACACTTTGTAGTATCGATTACATAAAACGTTAAGATACCTGTGCGCATGTCCATGCAATGTTTCCTCCGACATCCGGTAGAAAGCGTTAGTAGCAAAAATGGCTACTAGTGAACAGAAAGCTTTTTGTGTTCTGCAGTTTGGAAAGACTGAATCTGTAGTTACTGTGCAACGTGCGTTCCCGATTAAGTTCAGATGTGATCCATCAAGTGATAATAACATCCGTAGAATGTATCATCAGTTTGAAAATACCAACTGACTTTGCGGAGGGAAGAGTACGAGACGACCAAGGGTTAGTGAAGGGTGTGTTGAGACAGTGAGAGAGTCTTTCACGCGTAGCCCCAAGAAATCAGTTCGGAAGGCTAGTCGTGGATTAGCAATTCCGGTGACGATTGTTTGGATAGTTTTACGGAAATGCTTACATCTGCGTCCTTTTCGTTGCAGTTGTTACAGGCTCTATAGCCTACAGACCATGGTTTACTTGACACTTTGCACATGAAATGTGATTGCACGACGATGAAGATTTTCTGGATCATGTTTTCAGTGATGAATCGACATTTCACCTCAGTAATAATGTACGCATCTGGGGCCTAGAAACCCTCACGAGATGGTACAATTGCAACGAGACCTCCCTTAACTTAAAGTTTTTTGTGCCATATCTAGGCGGAAAGTTCATGGGCTTTTTTTCTTTGGAGATACAACTGTAACTGGTTTTTCATACCTTAATGCTCTACAATTATGACTATTTCCACAGTTGGTAGAAGACGAACGAAATAACTTCATTTGGCAGCAAGATGGTGCACCGCTTCACTGGCATAACGTCGTACGCGATTGGTTGAACGTCACTGTACCCGACCACTGGATTGGCCGCAAAGGGCTCAAAGACAGAGCTTGTCTCGCATGGCCTCCACACTCTCCCGATCTGAAGTCATGTGATTTATACCTGTGGGGGTTCATAAAGGATCGTGTGTGTGTGCCTCCACTACCAGCTTACGACCTAAGAAACAGGACTGAGGCAGCTATTACAACAGTTACACCACAAACACTAATCAGAGTTTGGGAAGAAATGGGCTATCGACTTGATGTATGTCATGTGACGAGAGGTGCTCACATTGAACACTTGTAAGCTTGTAGGTGTAACTGTTTGACTTGCTCTTTCATTTCATGCATGAATTATAATTTTACGTTTCATGTAATAAATATTCATTTAGAAACACCCTGTATGTATATATGTGAGATTAAGATGAGTTTTTTTGAAAAATTTATGTAATGTAGAAACTAATAGGGTTGCATTCATACAGTAAACACGGTAGTGGCGTTGCGCTGATATCCGACTCAACAGAGCACTTCGGCGCGTGTTGACTGAGCTTACCTGGGATCTGGATATGAGATTGCTTATCATTAGCATCGCTCCTCACCTGGAACCTGAGGTCCCCCAGCGGCGGTTCTGCGTACGGCACCCCCAGGAAGCGCGTGTAGTTGACGCCGTACACCGTGGTCGCCGTCTTCCCCCTCAACACGCCTTGCTCCACAGCCACCTCCACGTACTGAGCCTGCAACAACAACACAACTCCATGCGTGACGTCATTCAGAGAGTATTGTAAAATATGATATTGGTTAGTTGGGAGTGATAGCAAAATTAATGTATTTGAATATCCTTAACACATAAATATAACGCTACAATTCATTTCTCCAAACACTCTGCAGCTTTATACATATACTAGCGGAGTTCCCGGCGTTGCCTGTATAGTTGGCGTAGATTTAACCGTACCCTATTTTTATTCCCGCAAAACATTTGTACAAAGTTTCATAAAATACGTGCCAACTTTTTCGGAATTAAAGCAAACTTACATTTACCCGCCCCCTACCAAGAAACTGGTGGGCTGAAGTTTATTTGCACGTATACTATTTTCATTTGTCCGAAAAGATTCATGCATATCAAGCTTCGATAATTTGGTTAAGAAATTTCATTACTACATTACTGAACAACCCTAGATTATGTTAAAAACTCACGTTTGATTCAATTGCGAAGTGAATGGATATACTTGTGGCTCGAAACGCCAGATCCTTTAACTCTGCAGATAAAATATCAAAAGTGAATCCGGAATGATATTATCGTAAACAGAAGACTAATGCTGAAGGCCAGACATTGTGCTTAAAGAAATTCTCTGTTGTTTTTACGGCTATCTATGTCGTTTAAAAATTGATATCCCGAATGTAAGGAAAAAATACTTCAAGCTATGGCTTTTAAAAATTGAATATATCGAATTAAAAGAAAGAATACCTAAAGTTTTGTTTAGTGTGCAAAATAGTTATTACTATAAGTTATCTTATTGCTTTAATTAAAGGCTATTGTCAGAGACATTATGTTGTGTGTTTAGTGCGGAGTATGCGGCATCTAGTAATTCCTACTGTGGAATTTCTCACCATACGTTCAGAATTTCATTTAATGCTCCTACATTATTTAACATTGTAACATAAGACATGCCAGACAAGTGAATTAAGATTCTAAGCTTTAAAACGGTGAAAACTGCATCGAAATCTGCCCCGTAGTTTCCGAGTTTTTATACGGCCAATATGTCCGGTTTTCGTTTTATAGATATAGATAGATAAACTTGTCGATGTCTATGGAAAGGTTTGCTGATGATATACTTGGTTTTATTATTAAGATTTTTACGGAAGTCGTGGCAATGATCACTAACTTGTGAAAGTCAATGACTGGAAAGTTACCATTGGCTTCCATAATTTTATAAATAACTCTGTCTCCGTTGGTATCCATGTTATGACGTAGCGGGCGACGTGGATTCTCATGTTATCAAACTGTGTCATTATGTGGATCCTGGTACAGTTTCTGACAATTTAACAATGTGATACTACAAATCACGTTTTCTGTCACTGCTCACTCACTCACTAACAGCTTGTGACGATACAACACTATCGCTGGTAATATCGATAGTGGTAAACGTGAGAGGAGCATCGCTGGAAAACATGGAGTCAGTCGTGCATTGGTCGGCGAAGAGCATGGCCGCTTTATACGGTGGGAGTCTGTTGCTAACTGCCGAACTTGTCGCGTGTAGACCGGGCGAGTGGCGAACTTACCCACTGTGGGTCCGTCCTAGAGACTACTTACTGTCGGCTGCGGTAGTTCTGGTTTCCAGTCGGCATCTGTAAGCTTCTTGCTAGAATAAAAATACATACACAGAGACTTAATTTGCTTAAAATTAGGACGTAGGTGTTCCTTGAAATGATATGAAGAGTTGTGACTACTTAATTTATTGTTGAAAGCGGCGGTGTGGTGCAGTTACAAGTAAGTGGTACATAAAATCGGTGTTTTCCGATATTGGAATAGTGGACCATAGGATCCAAAACTAACGCAGAATGCGTTCCGAGACAGCAGAGGGAGAATGATAGAAAAATGCCTAAAATGGCCTATTTGGATGGTAACAGGTCTGCCCTACGAAATTTCACATCACGTACTGGGGCGAATCGTGCGCGCAAAAGGGCGCCCTCGATTCTGGAAGGTGGGGAAAGCCTTCCTCTCATTGGCTGTTTGTCACGACGTACATGCGTGTGGTTCACGTGCTCATAGTGCTGTAACCCCGTGTACCCGTCGTGCTATACAGTGTTCCCACAGTAAGGACTGCAAGACCAGCGACCTTGGCGCCGGTGTCGTATATGTGCGGTGTAGTCTTCATACTACTGTGCTGGCTTGGAAACACTCTGCCTCCATTACCACTAAAATCTATACTAAAATCAGCGACCGCAACAAACTGTTAAGATGTTTAAGCGCACGGTTCTGAAGAATGCCGCGAATACTTTACTCGTGTGTGTGGCAGTGATTGTGCAAGAACAAAACTGCGTAACTGTTTACTGAATATCAGTGGTATTCCAGAACCTTTGTGTGACGTGATAAGAAATGTGTTTTCATCGAGTGTAATTCGGCGGATGCATGTTGGCCTGAACATTTTTCTTATTACGAACGACGCAATCTTCGGAACACGGTCAAATTAGGTTGTTGATCACTGGTGGTTCACCCTGGCGGGTTGTATTAGTTTTCGTGATATTAAAAGAGTGTAACTTGTTCATATCGGCACGTTGTTGCTTTTTGTGTGACTCGGCGACCTTCTCCCACAATCAGACGAATAGTTCGGCATAATGTGTAGAACTGTAATGTAGACTTGTGTATTTATATTTTATGGCCCGTGAACAGCGACTGAAGGACTGCAATTGAATTTAATGTTAGTATCACGCCAAGGAAAGACTATAGAACTGACCACCGATCAGCTCCAAAAATATATTGGGTTTTTTATAAAGGCAATTTCTAATTTTAAATCATTACAAGCTCTTCATGGAGTGGGCTGACTCACTCCTTAGCTGGAGAGCGTAAACTGAGAGTAAAGAATAGGTATCTTCTCTTCAGTTGATGGTCTCTTATAACCTACCTCTGAAACCTTTAGGTCAGAAGGATCTCAAATCCAAAACAATTAGTTAGAGATACGCTACTCAAATCTTAATGCACAATTTATTTTTCACTTTAGACACGTGGACTAGTCTATATTTATAAAGATGAATGAATGTTTGTTTGTTCTTCATAAAAATCCACAGTTTTCATCCTATCTCTATGAAACTTTGCACACTTATCTTTTGAAACAAGGAGAAAAATATTGTCTACAATTGGCTGAAAAAATATCTGTATAAATAATACATGTTGTCTCATAATTTCGAAATACTACTGAGTGGCGATAGACAGAACGCATTGGATATGGACGTCTAAGTACTGTTTTTCCGTGTAGCGGTCAGGCAGCTCAGTGGTTAAAGCACTTGCTTACAAATGTTTGGGTCGTGATCTCCGGTTCAAATCTCCGTGGAGGCTGAGATTTTTAAAAATGGTTTTTAATCGTAAGAGTTACGCCTGGGCCGTAGGTTATTCGGATTTAATGTTAAACTGTAGATATCAAAAAGTTAGGGGCGCTGTGCGAGGAAAATCGTAGCTAGTCTTTCAAAGCTGTAGATGTACACTTTTTTAAGTTATATTGATCCCTCAGGGGTGATTAGCTGTCATTGTGTTTGTGGCATACAGTAATCTATGTATATAAAAATGAATGTATGTTTGTTTGTTTGTTTGTTCTTCATACAAATCCACAGTTTTCATCTGATCTCGATGAAACGTTGCACACTTTTCCTTTGAAACAAGGAAAAAAATACTGTCTACATTTGTTTGAAAAATTATCTGTATAAATAATACATGTTGTCTTATAATTTCGAAAAATTACTGAACGGCGATAGACAGGTGCGTTGGATATGGAGATCTTTGTACTGTTTTTCGGTGTAGCGGTCATGTAGCTCAATGGCTAAAGCGCTTGCTTACTAATGTTTGGGTCGTGATCTCCGGTTCAAATCTGCGTTGAGGCTAAGATTTTTAAAAATTGTTTTTGATCGTAAGAGTCACGCCTGGGCCGTCGATTATTCGGATTTAATGTTAAACAGTAGATATTACAAAGTTAGGGGAGCAATGCGAGGCAAATCGTAGGTAGTCTTGCAATTCTGTAGGTGTACACTTTTTTACGTTATAATGATTCCTCAGGGGTTGTTCGCAGTCAGTGTGTGTGTGTGAACAGCAGTAATAATACTATAAATACGGAATTAAGTCTCTGTCTTTCTGTTACGTTTTGACGACAAAATGGTTATATCGATATTGATGGAATGTGACAAGAAAATATGTATGAATGGCACAGGACATTTTTTCCAGTATGATTAACAGTTGTAGTCACGAAATTTTGAAATGGTGACAAAAATATGTTGGAAATTAATTCTCTACAAGAGACAGGTTGGATGGTAGAATGATATAGTAATGGCTCTCCGGTCATATTATGCCAACTCGGTGTTGTTTGGGACCAATCCTTCTCTACCAACTACTTTCTATATTCTGGCAAATAAATTCTTAATCCACGCGTACGAAGTAGCGGATATCAGCTAGTATAAGAATAAATTTCATCCACAATATTCCACCATAGAAAAATTATACCAGATTATTATTTTAAGTGATCAATCAATATGGGTTAAAGCTTCTAGAATTATTTTGTAACTACTCATAAAATCTTACACTACTGGTCTCTCCAGTGCTCCTAACTTGGGATGGTTATAGTATTGCTTTCTGTAATCAGCGATTTACAGCCACAACGAATCTGCGTGAGGATGACTAACTGAATTGATACTTTAACTTCCCTAAACTGAATAATAACGTCTATAGCCCTCACTTTAGAGAAGACAAACCGCGAAAGGCCGACATTTACTCATACTCCTAAACAAGTTCTTAAAAATGATAAGCTCATATGTTTTAGCCTATAGCCACACGCACACACTTCTCTACACCGATGTAGATGAAGGGTTTCTCTACCAAGCGAGCGTACACCCACTACGATAACTGGTTCCGCACTACTTATATACCTTCTCCGAAATGTCTCGCTCTGGTACAATTCCATTTCACGGTTTAGTACACGTCTGTTGGAACAATTTACCCTAGGTGTATTCTGATTAGTGTTGCCCAAAATCGGTCTTGGTCTTGCATTTTTGCAAGACCAAGACCAAGACCAGGTGTATTGATGCAAGACCAAGACCGGCCAAGTCTGGTCTTGTTCTTGCATTTGGGCAACACTAGTGTTGCCCAAAATCGGTCTTGGTCTTGCATTTTTGCAAGACCAAGACCAAGACCAGGTGTATTGATGCAAGACCAAGACCGGCCAAGTCTCGTCTTGTTCTTGCATTTGGGCAACACTAATTCTGATATTGCGCTACGAGCACAATCTAAGAAGCTTACTATAAAAACGCCGAATAAAGCCCTTATTACACTCACTGAAGCCTCAGAGGCTTATAACTGACTTACGAATACTGTATGAACTTTTTGCCTACAGACATTTTTTTTAAATGTATGCCTTCTGTGCCGCGAGACCCATACGAGTTGTTCAGCTCGAATGGATGTCGACGTTTCTATTACTGCCATAGGAAGAACATACTATAAAGGAGAGTTTAGCCATAACTTATATATTAGCTCTCCTCAGTGTTAACTAATAATGAAGTATCCCCTCCCAGATATAAACAAGCTCCGTGATAAACAATGTCCAAATGGTTAATTAGGTTAGGCAGAAGAATAATCCACGAATGAAAAAAAAAAAAAAAAAGAAATCACACCTGAATTAGTTCGAGGGGCTAAATACAGAGGGTACACAGGTTAGGTTTAACGTAATTCTTTGGGACTGCTGCAAAGACTGGTAACTGTCCTTAAACTCGAAAAATTGCATGTCATGCATATAAGTAAAAAGGTGATCCCATTTAGCTCTGAATATACAGCTAATGGCACTGTCATTAGAACGGTATATTCCACTAAATACATCAGGCTAAAAATTCTTAATAATTTATTGTCGAATGAAAATATTGAGGAGGTAATTGATAAAGCAATTCAAAGGTCAGCTGTTTAGGTTGTAATTTAAAACGGTGTACAGCTGAAGTTAAATTGATTGCACACAAAGCACTGGTGTGCCCTCATTGATGGGGCCTCCGTCAAAAGGGGCTAATGAAGGCATTGAAGAAGTTCCAAAGAAGAGCCGCCCGATTCGTGGCAGGTATACATAGTTGGAGGGAAAGCGTAAGTGCGATGATGAAGGAACTAGTTGGAAAGACCTGAACCACCGAAAGCGTTTCACGCGCCAGAAGAATGACAGCAAACACATATTACTACCAGCAACATGCAAATTCAGGATTGAATGAGAAAATAAGAAAAATCATTGCCAGAACCGATTCATTTCTATACTCATTTTTTCCACAAGCGATGAAAAAAGGGTGTATGGCGTTGCTGGCCAGGAGACGCTAAAGCCTAGTTTGGCTGCTGGTTCACAGTGTTTCGATTAGCAGTGCATGCGTCTCTGTAGCGATCAGGGAATGGAATAGGAAGGATTCATCAAGCGATTGGAGTAGATTTCGATAAACCGGTCCACCCTTCCTGATCCTGGGTATTCCATGGTTTTACCAGACCACTCCAGGTGAATGCCGCGATAGTTCCGCAGAATAGCACATGGACTCCTCCTGCCATATCCCGTGTATCCCTTCCTATGCAAAAACGATTACACATTAGGATAGGTGCAATGTATCCTCCACCTTTAAATAGTGCGGAAGAACGAGAGTAATTTATACGAGGGTGAGTCAAATGAAAACCTTAAATATTTTTTTAAATATTATTTATTGTGCACAAATGGTACAAAGCTGTATCACTTTTCAACATAATCTCCCTCACGCTCAATGCAAGTCCTCCAGCGCTTACAAAGTGCATAAATTCCTTTCGAAAAAAATTCTTTTGGTAGTCCGTGCAACCACTCATGCACCGAGTGGCGTACCTCTTCATCAGAACGGAACTTCTTTCCTCCCATTGCTTCTTTGAGTGGTCCAAACATATGGAAATCACTTGGGGCAAGGTATGGTGAGTATGGTGGATGAGGAAAACAATCAAAATGCAGGTCTGTGATTGTTGCAGCTGTTGTACGGGCAGTGTGGGGCCTTGCATTGTCATGTTGCAAAAGGACACCTGATGACAGCAATCCACGTCGCTTTGATTTGATTGCAAGCCGAAGATGATTTTTTAGGATATCTGTGTATGATTCACTGGTGACAGTGGTCCCTCTAGGCATGTAATGCTCCAAAATGACGCCTTTTTCGTACCAAAAGAGAGTCAGCATAACCTTCCCTGCTGATGGTTCTATTCGAAACTTCTTTGGGTTTGGTGATGAGGAATGGTGCCATTCCTTGCTCGCTCTCTTCTTTTCCGGTTGGTGGAAGTGAACCCAGGTTTCGTCCCCAGTAACGATTCTTGCAAGGAAGCCATCACCTTCTCGTTCAAAGCGCCGAAGAAGTTCTTCACAAGCATCAACACGTCGTTCTCTCATTTCAGGAGTCAGCTGCCGTGGCACCCATCTTGAAGACACTTTGTGAAACTGCAGCACATCATGCACAATGTGGTGTGCTGAACCATGAATAATCTTTAAACATGTTGCAATGTCATTCAGTGTCACTCGACGGTTTTCCATCATTATGGCTTCAACTGCTGCAATGTTCTGTGGAGTCACAACTCGTTGTGCCTGACCTCGACGAGGAGCATCTTCCAGTGAAGTCACACCATTTGCGGACTTCCTACTCTATTCGTAGACTTGCTGCTGTGACAAACATGCATCACCGTACTAAACCTTCATTCTTCGATGAATTTCAATAGGTTTCACACCTTCACTAATCAAAAACCGAATAACAGAACGCTGTTCTTCCCTGGTGCAACTCTCAAGTGGGGCAGCCATCTTTATACTGATACTGCGACGGTATTTGTGCATCTGCACTATGCTGCCACCTACAGGCCATTCTGCAGGCTGCTTGTAACACGCTTACCAACTTACAGGATAACGGCGCGAAATTTCGATTTTTTATTACAAATTTAAGGTTTTCATTTGACTCACCCTCGTAATTGCACAAGACATACATTAGTGCTTTCACAACCCTAATAACCTCGATGTCAATGAGGTTTAAAGCCAGAAGATTATTTTTTTTGCAATGATAAGCAACTAGCAGACTTTGGGTTCCATTGCCATCTATCGTCTACGCTTATTTATTTTGAAACGAGCCTCTAAGATAGTATTAGGAAAGCACGTGAAAATGCTATAAGTTTTTACTGGTATAATACTTCTATACAACAGTGAACTCAGCAGTTATTGGTACATGTTGACTGATCCAGTTTGGTGAGTCATAACACCTGAATTTGCCATTTTGGATGACTAATGTTAGTGTCTCGATATGGACATCGAGGATTTGTTTCCGCACGGTTGCTTCAACAACTTCGGACCAAAAACGGGATAGTTACTTCAAGAAGAGCATTGGCGGTATAGTTCTCTTCATCCAGTAAATTTTAGCGATTCCGTACTGATTCTTTATCATCTAAAAAATTGTTAGCGTACATAGCTGAAACATACTCCTTACGAGAAAAGTATGAATGAAAAATGGAGCAGTGGATATATAAAAATCAGGGAGAAATCGGAGGATATTCGTTGGCATCAAGAGATTCTGAAAATAATAAAGGAGATTCTGAAGGAAAGAATATACTTCAGGGTATCGGTTCATGAATTAATAAAGGAAAGAACTTGTGTATGAAGAGAATAAAAGAAATACGAATGGCTTGGAGACCACCCAATTACTCCAAGTGAGAAATGTTGTTACTTATATTAATCATATTCAACTGACAATGCAACGTTAGCTAATTAACATTTTCTGCAAACCAATCACACTTTGTTAAAGAATACCGCCAAATGAACAAATAAACAAAAGTAGAAAGAATAAACATTCTATACAGATAGCAATGTCCACTTATATTCACAGAATAGTTGCATAAACAGAAAACATAATTATTCAATTACCTTAAATTGTAATTTGTCGATAACAAAAGGAGAAAATATTTATAATTTTTTTAATAACTATTGAATTTATAATAAAAACTTGCAAAAAATCATTTTGTTCAATAGAACTTACTATAAGGATGCGGAAATGAAGGAAGTGAAACGAAAAAAAACGTAGTTTCTGGATAGAACAATCTATATCTATAAAACGAAAACTGGATATATTTGTGATAGAAAAACTCAGAAACTACCTTCCATATTTCTATGGGGTTTTCTCTGTTTTAAAGCATAGAATATCAATTGATTTGTTTGGTATGTCTTATGTTTCAACGTTTCATAACACAGGAGCATGAAAGGAAATTCTGTACGTATGGTGAAAAATACCAAAGATGAAACGACTAGATGTTGCGTACTCCGCACTAAACACAAAACTACATTGAACTGCAGTGCCAGATGAGAAAATTGCCAAATAAATTTTTTAGCTTCAGCGGCAGATGAGTCATCTAATGTTTGATACTGTTAAAACTCTGTCAAAACTGATCAAGCAGTTTTCAAGTAATGCTAGATTATTCGTAAAATAAATGTGTTGTAACGTTTTAAGACATACTTTAAATTTTAACTTTGATCCCAAGCTTTCAAATCCTGAAAATCCATTCAAAATCTCTATTTTCTGCACGATGCCGGAATAAACAGACACATTCAAGATACACTTTTATGTATGTGGCATATACTAATGCAAGTACAGTTCATGTTTCTCATTGCATGGAAAAAATAGGGTATTGTTAATTCAATGCCAACTAGACCGGATAACGCCGGGAACTTTGTCAGTAAAAAATAAATGGTAGCTTATCATTGAGGATTTATGGTCACTTTAGAAAATGAGAGAGGTATGTTTGAAAATTTAGGGCCATACGTTCCAGAATATCCTTAAATATATTATGATTCGCAAAGTGTAATGTAAACTACCTTTAGGCTCGATACTACTGCAGATAGCAGCAGTCCATACAGTACCCACTGGTTTGCACACATGATGTTTCCTTGACGTAGACCGAAACAGTTCGCTGGTCCTACAGAAATCCGTCGGTATATATGATTGACACCGTCCCTGAAATTTTGCTGCGAAAGGCTAAATACATTTGAACAGTTGCTCCCGTTCTGTGAGCTTATTTACAGTAGCTAACGAACGAACCATTCAGCGCTTACAACGCTGCAGATGATGTCTGTCAAGATGAAAATTATCTACTTAACGCAGCTGGTTTGTCTCTCAACTAGGAAGCCACGACCTGTGCGATTAAGAAACAATATAATTGCCAGCCGTGCTACCATTTTTAATGTTATTTCAATGTATTTTCTAATTTCGATAAAAATCAATTTTACACTTCATCTAACTTTTCACTGACAGTTTCACGGTCGATTAACTAGGCACGAGCACTTTTTTTTTTTCATATAATTATTAGTGTAAACCGAAACATGATATAAAAACTGATCTAAACTCATTTTTCGCGACGCAGAATTGGTTCAGCGAATTGTAGTGCTTGTTTACTTGCATTATGTTTTAATGCAATAGAGATATATGTGGTGCGCCTGCGTTGAGAGTTTCGACTATCAGGACTGAGGAATGTTCACTGTTAGTAGTTGCGCATTTGGACGATGGTCGGTACGGTACAACAGTCATTTTCTATCGAAATGCATTACACGTTACAGTGTAAATGGTTAATGTTGTGTGATATAATGCGTTCGGGGTGTCTTAAATGTTTTATAAAAGTATATAATATAATACTTCCTTGTAGTCGTAATACCCAAGTGATATGGTTTCTATTGGCTGTGCATTCCGCCCTTGTCGTAACCGGCAATCCTGCTGGGACCTATAGTTTAACGTGGAATCCGAAACACGGAAGTGCTCTGTCGTATTTCACATTACACATCAAGCTGTCCTAAAGGCTGAGTTAAGGGCCTACGAAAATTATCGCCGAGACAGGGATTCAAACTGTAGCAAGACGTTATTACGTCTACTACAATTTTAATAATTAATATTTTTTATTTTACATTTTTCTTAATTATTTTTTTATATATATAATCAGATCTGTAAATTGATTTAATTCTTTAATCTCGGGGCCAGCCAAAGACTATATGTGGTGTAATGAATGCCAAGTTATTCAGGGACTGTACGGAAAATAAGCGAGGGTTGATTTCTGGCAAGGAGCGGACAGCTGAGACTCCGTATCCTGGGGCGGAAACAGTACCGTTACCCAGCCCGCCAAGTTGTCGCCTACAGGCCAGCGGACGTTGCCCCTGACGCTGGGGGTGGCAATGGCGAAGGTCGGCAAGTTTTCTCCCGCCACGCCAAGAGACGCGTGAGCGTGAACCCATGTATCTGAATGCGCGAGGTGGAACTCGTGATTTCAAGAATCCCATTTCCTCCAATGAGAAGTGGTATTCGTTTTTTTTATATGTTTCTTTCTGTCCACATGTGACTACAGAGAGGAAGAAGGGACTCTTTCTCCGACAGTGGAGAGGAACATTCGTCTCTTTCTCCGACAGTGGAGAGGAACGGTCTTGTCTTTCTACGGCAGTGGAGAGTGACGGTTATGTTTTTGGAGAGGACGATGATGGTTCGACAGAGCTGATGTCGTACTGGTAGTCGTCTTATAAGATCGCAGACTGGCGATCCTGGAGGGACGATAGACCGTCATGTCACGCAGATAGGCTGTGACACAACTTGCAGAATCGCTGTCAGCAAATTGGTAAAGTACTCCGCCAGGCATGACGAGTTCACGAGACTGTTGAATTCCGTAAGCGTCCTGAGATTGCTTTTTTTTCAAAACCCTGAGTTAGCTGGCAAAGATTTGTGAAACGTGATAGTACGAATTTTATTGTGACTATTAAACTATTAAAGGCCCACGAGATTCAATGTTGTAAATATCTAATGTTACAATTGTTAATGTTGTTCATTTTCAATATCATTTGTTAATTTTGATATTTAAATTTGCAGTAGGTGATTCATGACTAACATTAAAAATAAATTCAAATATTTTTTGCTTGAAATAACGGCGTATTGTAACGTCTAGGCTTGTTGTTTGCTTGTTTGAGTGATGTTAACGGTAAATGTAAAGTGGCCTAGCGATGTAGAAGCCATAGCAATTAAATAAAAAATCAATGTCAGTTCTTTTAAGACCTGACCGATGTTGGAAGATTCTTGCCAATCAGAGATTTTTAATTTTGGTAGTTAATTTTTATAATAAAATATTAATAACCCCCCCCCCCTGTTTGAAACCCCCCCAACCTGATACAAAACTGAGGACCTTTCGACACCTTAACCACCGAGCCACCTCATCGTTCCTTATAAAAGTAAAAAGGTGTACATTCAGCATTCGCTCAAATGACTGTTTTTTACCTAAATTTAAGAAATATATTACTCTACATCAGTGAATAAAGAAATAGTTGCTTATTAAACTATTAATATTCGTTTCCTGTCATCTAATTTCTAGGAAGATACCACATACTACAAATTCTGAAGCGAAGAATGAAGGTGGCTAATTTAACCTAAACAGACAGCAACAGCGTTATTTCAACTTCATGATCGGTGTATGATGTGTTGTTTAGTGTCTCGCCATTCGTACAACACAATACGATTGTAATATTTCATTAAAACCACTCATGTCCGACTCCGGATTCGAACCGGCAACCATCGGGGTACGAAAGCGATACTTTTCGGGTCAGTAACCGCAACAAACGGCTGCAGTGTGCGAGACTGACTAAAGTTGAAGTTCAGGTGACCAGAACTCTTAACCGTACGTTCAACAGTCTGTCATAGTTTTTCTTTGTTCCAAAACATTCTCTTTATAACTTCGAACGACAAACCTTAGGAGCAACTGATCCAAGTTATAATTTTTTTTCCTAAATCAATAATTTTCTGCTTTAGAATTAGAATGTAAGATTTCTGCACTCCGCTATTGACGTGGATCTTTTAGTATTGTGTTACAAGTTGCAAAATTAATATAATACAATTTTATACTTTACTGCGGGGAGAATTCTTTACTAATTATTGACAATAGAACCCACCGTAAATCAGCAATACAATTTGGTTTACAAGAATAACGGATAATGTGTGATACGAGTGGTCTCGTGGCTTAGTGGTTAATGTATATGATTGGGTTTCGAGAGGTCCCCGGTTCAAATCTCTGTCTCGTAGGGGAATTTCATAGGCCATTAACCCGACCTTCACCTTTGGTACCACTTGCTGTGTAATGTGATGTATTCCAGAACACTTTTGTGGTTCAGATTCTGCGTTAAACTGTAGGTCTCCTGTACCCGTTAGGATTGCCGGGATAGGTTAAGGCGGCTACAAGGGCGGAACGCGCAGCCAATAGAAATCCTGTCAGCAGGTCATTCCGACTACAAAGAACTATAAATTTTTATTATTTATGATATACATGATATTACTCTCGAGCACACGAGGCTAATACATAATTATAAACCTTCATCCCTCGTCACCTGCAGCTGGGGACGGAGGAGTCACTTGCAAATTTAGGCAGTCTGATACTGAAGAGATAGCAGCATATTAATACCTCAGTTCCAATTTCAACGGGCACATCCCATTCAAGATCAAAACCTGTTTCCACTAATAAGTTAAAAACGATAGACAATGGACACGGAATTACAAATTATTATAGTGTCACCGGTCTCAAACCCATTACCACCATTTTCTACCGGAAACGAGCAGGCCAGAACGGTAACGTTCCCTTTTAAAACACTTGGGCGAATGACATTGTATGTAATTAATTGGGTGTTTCTGCTATTTATCTATTAATGGCTGCACTAAATAGCAGCAAGTAAGGGCAAGCAACCTTAGTGCAAGTGTTTTATCAACATTGTATTTGACAACTCATTCGGATACCTCTTCATAGTTCCCTAAAATTGCAATGCTGCTTCTACTTAATTTAACATGAATCTCTTAATATTTGAAGTTGTTAATTATCAATATAACATCTACGGTTCTTGATGACCGAGAAATTTTAGAGAATATGACTAAAAATGGAAGCTTTTTTTTTTGTATTTTCATAGATTAGCTGTTAAATGTTTTAGAGAATTAAAAATAAGAGAATTTATTGTTTGTACACCGTTTAGACTGCCGAAAAGTAATAACTTTTTAGTGTATGAGATGAATAATTTGAAAATTATTGCGTTTTTATGTAACGGAATTATTCTCAGTTTTGAATAGTCGCCTAACTATACCACCTACAGAATATAGGACTATCTTCACCACTGAATATGTTACAAGGGTAGAAGTAGCGATGAGCGATTCAGGTCGTTCTGATACATATGGACATGGTAGTACAATGACTGTCTACTATCGTGCGACGCTGGCACACCAACCATGGCACTGGGATAATTGATATGACATGAGTCGTCGTGTTGTTCAGGCAACGAATCGCACCCCGTCCTCCAAGATGAGCTATGTTAACAGTTACCAGGCAGCAACTGTTGGAAGCCCGCAGCAGATGTTGTGGGCAGTACAAATAGTGGCAGCCATTGTCAAATCACGAGACGATGCCTTGGCAGGCGAAACCATGTTGCGAGATGGAGTTACGATATCAAGTCACGAGATCAATTGCCCTTCCCGTAGTTATCTTCCCTGGGGACTGCATCCGATAGTGACCTTCAGTTAATGGATCCAGTAAAATCAACTCACCATGTGAGCACCAGAACTGTTCAACATTAATATTGTTCCAGCCATAGGCTTCCCTTATTTGCTACCATTTTTCCATGACTTCACTCAGTTTTAGCTCACTCACAGTTCGTTGTTCTCCCTCTTCACTGTTGACAGATCACTATAACTTTTCAAGATTTCTGTAAAATACCCGGTGCACGCGTAATGTCATTAAATAGTATTTTCCGTCTGCCATTCACGTCATCTTCGATTCAAAACTTCCTCCGGGGCCTTCCAACCATTGAGTGATAGAAGGGGAATTTATCCAGCAGGTGAAAACAGTAAATTGGCTATTTTAAAAGATGGAAATTACTGTGTGTACATTTTTCGTGGAATTAAAACAAGTGAAGAAAACATATTTATATATATTTATCGAAAATACAATTTACTAGTCATTGTTAGATACCTACCTTTTATTTAAGAAATTAGGTACAGAGAATGACAAAAATTTAAAAAATCAAAGTAATATTGTTTTTTGTTTTCATCATCAACTGCGTTATCTTCAGCGTTTTCCGATTAATTTTTCATCTGTAAATCTGGCATATTCTTATTAAATTTCTTTTCACGTTTTTCTGTTTCCGTGAGGTCCAAATATTCCATTTGTACAAGACATTCCAAAATAGTTGTGTATGCGATCAGTAATGTATCTTAAACGTAATTTTGGTAATTTAGAGTGCATTTCTTTGTTGAGCTTGGTAAATATAGCCAATGCAAACTTCAAAAACTCCAGATACGATTCTTTCGTCGGTTCGATAACCATGGAGATGATTGCTTGATCCTAACGTAACCGATTGACATGAACTGCAGCTTGGAAATATAATTTTATGGAGGAAAGTTGATCCAGAAGCCTGCTTGCTATCTCAATGACTGACAACACTCTTGTTTGGCTAAGGTAAAGTTATTTGTGTGGCTTGACATTTGTGAAATCTACAATTGTTTTAAAATCTCCAATACGTTTTGAAGAATTTAGTACATAGTAAATACTTCTCTACAAAAGTCCTCAACGCCTCTTGGCAATTTTTCGCATGCGTATGATGCGCATAGATTAAAAGAATGACAAATGCTCTTAACAGTAAGAAGGTGAGGTGACAAAGTGACCAATGAATGATTACTTCCAAGCATAATATCGGCACCATCAGAGATATGAATGATTTGTATGGTATTCCTTTCCCGATAAAATATTCGACGATTTTGTTATGAGATGCTGTTGGTGTACTATCTAAGATTGGTTTTAAAGTCAGAAATCTATCTTCAACGTCGAATTTGAGTTTACTATCTTTATGATAAGCGCTAAATATTTTATTGCTAACTTATCTGTGCTTTCGTCAACAGTTATTGAAAAGTAGTCGTTTTGTATCATCTGTACTATATTTTCTTCTGCTGTCTGTCCTGTTGCATTTACAATAATCGCTCCAGCTTTAGTCCTACTCATTAATAATTCTTCCGCATATTTTGAATCTGAATACACAGCGCAATTTAATTCACTCAAGAGATATGATGTTAAAATACAGGTTATACTCACCTGCTTTGGCTATTACTTCTGGATCTTGTGATTTGGAAGTTGAGCTTTGGGTCTTTTTTTGGTAACTTTATACAGTTGTTGACGCGTCTTGTATAGGCTTTGTGGCGTAGCAGTTCGTGTATTCCACATTTTCGGCCGCAATTACATAAGGAACAAAAAAAAATCAATCTCATTTTTGGCGCATCTTTAACCAGCAACTGACTCTGTCATCTTTTAACTACGAATGTATAATCTTCTGCTCGTATTTTTCCCTTTTCTTCCCAGGAGTTTTTTTCAGAAGATGAATCACTGCTCATTGTATCAAAGATGCCATTTCGGTATATTGTAGTTCAAACATCACGATTACACATACTTCTTCGCTTGCTTGAAACAAAAAAGTGACTGAAAGATGAAAATCTTTCGTCAATGAACGGGAAATTCCCTTGAATTTTTGCAACCTACATGGGTACTGCCACAGTCATCTTGCGCCTGTGTTCTACCGATATTATTACTAGCTTATCAAATAACATTTGCATGTAGAAACAACAGTAAATTATCCCAATCTAATTAATATTAGCAATCAGAAAAAAAATCGTACATATAATGCATAACATCCAAACCAACCAATAAAGACAATATTACCAATAAGATAGTTATTATTTATGGTTATATAGCTGAATTTTATCATTTCAACAGCGAGAAGCAAATATTTATTTCGTTGAGCGCGATTCATGCAAAAGCTGTTAGGGGGCGTTCATTAATTACGTATGGTGAAATTGGGGGGGGGGGGGGCGGGGGAGAGGAGTCTCACGAAATCTCACCAAGGGTAGAGAGGGGGATCGACAGAAATTTCAAAATCTCACGTCATCTTTTTAATTCCTCTAAGAACAGCAAAGCCAGAAGAAAAAATCTACAAAAGTGGTCAATCCCAACGTTTCGGGGGAGGGGGCAATAACCTCCCTTGAAAACTGGAGATCTAAAAATAAGTCTCTCTCACCACTGGGAGGGAGGGGGAGGGGATCCGGATATCCAGAAATACACCTAACGTAACTAGTGCACTCCCCCTTAGCCGAATTTTGATGTGGTTTTGAATAATCTACAGCCCACGGTTTCAGGAGTAAAATAGGCACGTTTCATTTTGAAGCGAGATCAAAAAGTCAGAAATTGTGATTAAAGTGGCTACAAATTCGTTTCGATTTGAAGACAAATTAACACCGACAGTCGTAATATTGTCTGGGATAAATACCAACGGCAGCGCGTTATCGGAATTGAAACTGATATTCGTCATAACGAGTCGCTCAACTCACTTCTGAGATTCGTAATCCCATTGAATTTGTCTCCGTATTATCGACAATTTTCAGATTGCATTCGCTGCAAATTAGGAGGTAAAATTGACCGTGCATAAATAACTTCGAAAGAAGGTCTGAGTTCACATAACCCATAACCATAAAAAGTTTTGGGTAAACGCTAATAATAGAATATAGAGGGTTTAAATTGGTTAAATTGAATGTTTAAATCAAGTAGCCTTGGGAAAGACATCACGTCACCTGTACCGGTATGGACACATCCAAGACAAAAACTCTAATGTTGAGAATACGAATATTTTTTTCTTATGGCTTTACGCCTCGTCGAGGTTATAAGAGGTGGTAAAGGACTCGAGACAAGGAATGGGAAGAAATTACGCCATGGCCTTTTTGAAGGAACCATCCCGATATTCACCTGTAATATTTGGGGAAACAAAAGAAAATCCAAATCTGGATGAATGGACAGGGATTCGAGCCCACGTCCTCCCAAATGCGAGGCCAGAGCTTTACCGCTCACCCCATGGGCTTGGTAACTTCGAATTACAAACGAGCAATACAGTAGGCCATTTAAAATTAATAATTCATCAAAATCGGAGAACTTAATCTAGAAAATGGTACTGTACCTCATTAATATAAATTTTGATTACGTATAATGGGTAAATATGATTTGTCACGAAAAATTTCATTTTATAAATAATCTACATATACATACTATGCAAACTGTAAATTTGACTATTTCGTTGTGGCACGAGTAAAATTTTAGAACGATAACAACATTGCCATTTCTACTGTTGGATCGTAACCTAATCTTCATACTTGAGTTGTTAGGAAATGTAAAACCATAATGTTCACTGCTGAAAATTCAAAGTACTCTCTTTCCTCAGACCGCAGAATAAAGAATTTTTATGCCTATACATTACTTCAACACATACAATTTTTCCATGATATAAAATCAAAGACTTGAAAACTGTTGAATGGAATTATTTTTCCACCATTATTCCTTTCCATTCTTTCTTTTTTCACAAGCACAGTTGCCTCAAAGATATTGTTTATCAGAAACAGCTTTTTTTATAATATGCAAGGTCAAATTCTCTGATTATAACGAGAAACTTGTTTTCAACGTGTAATGAGATTATTTAAATATCTGTGAAGAGTAGACGAAACTAATAAAAGATTCGAAAGCAAAGTTTCATATATATATGTGAGCATATATCTATGTCAACAGAGGTTGATTATGTGCTGATAAATGATAAAGATGACGGGGTTAAATGCAAGGCTTGTATTTTAAAACTAATGAAGACGCCAGCAAATAATTGAAGATGTCAAAGGCTGTTAATATATATATATATATATATATATATAAAGTCAAGTTGTTTTCTGTTACACGAGAACAGCGCCAAAAAAATAGTTGTAAAGCATATTTTAACATTTTAAGCTATATATTATTTTTAACCTGTTGGATCTTTAATTTCAATTGCTGACTGCCACATCACAGATGGTTTAACAATGTAAGTGATTTCACTCTTACAGCGGAACTGGATATTATAATTTTTTGAACGTATTGTGTTAACTTGAGCTGCTTCCTATCTCCACGTTGATCATCATTAATAACTGCATTACAATTGCGTTAATTTGGTAAATGAGACATCAGTTACGGCGTTTTTATGACATTAAAACGTTTGACGGCTCCCATTACAATGGTTGAAGTGATCAAATACTTCATTAAAAATGTGCATCTTATTGAGAGAAAAAATGAGAATACTAGTGTTTACGAGAATCTGATTTTTAGTTTGTCAGTAGAAAGCCTGCAACTGATATAAGCTTCGTCGAACTTATATAAATATTTTCATGCTTGTTTTTATTTCTGTGTTCTTAACAATATACCCTCTCCCCTCCCAACCCAACCTCCAAAACGGCCTTCATAAAAATTTGCTATAAGCTTAATAAAATAATCTCTTTAGTTTTTCCATAGGTGTGTGAGGTGAAAGAATATTTATTACAATACTTTGATTATAGTTTGATATTATTTGAAAGCTATTTTTTTTACTTTATAATGATAATGTTTTACTTTCAATAAACTTTACCGTCGGTTATTCTTGTCTGCAGTAATCTCACAGCTCCTAATTTCACTCAATTTGTTAAATTTCCTTTCGTGAACTGAGCCAAAGATTTTATAAATGCAGATAGAACAAAAAAGTGATAGTAAAGATCGCTTCCCGTGTGAAGATGACGTACTGATCACTACGATTCTTGCACGGCATCCATAGACTGGAAGCTTGAATGAATTGCGACTGACAACAATGTTAACATAAAAAATATATTTCAGTTTAAATTACAACCAAGCACCTGAATACGCGAAAAGTTGTAATAATGTTTTACATTAATGAACAATTAACCGAAAAGGCTTAAGGAATTTAAAATCAGAATTTGTAAATGGGAACAGTAAATTGGGAGGAATTTAACACTTCTATTGCAAAAGATAATTTTTAAAAACAAAATAAAAATGGGTAATTAGATGGTTAGCGGGATTGACACCGGAGTGTTAGCTTCAACATAATTAAAAATTATCTAGATGACTCGTGCGAAAATTTAGCGAGTACGATGAATAGTGAAGTTGATGGTTTGTAATAGGACGCAAAAATAATCAACTCTTTTGTAGAAATTTTTTATTTCTTTATTGTAATAGGTACGTAACAAAAGTCAACGATAGTAAAGCAGTTTATTAATATCTCTGTAATATTTGCAGCTGCTATCTAGCGACTTGGATCTGAATTTTCTCAAACGCACGACTTTCACAGTTTCACAGCTATTACTTTTGTACTTCAAGGGTCAAATTCAGAAAAATATCGTTTTTAATTTACAATATTACTTAATTTGAGACCTTAATCTTTAAATTGATACCTCATTTATCGATTTCGGTTACGTATCAAGGGATATAAATGGCTCGTAATTAAAAAAAAACATATTACGGAAATAATAATAAATTTGCTCTCTAAGGGTCAAATTCCGAAAAATTAATTTCTTAATGATGTGATCAAAGCGGAGACCTTAATCTTTAAAATTATTACTCATTTATCTATTTCGGTTCGATATCAAGGGAGATAAATGGCTCGTGACAAAAATACGTTGTGGAAAGCATGGTACTTTTTTCCCCTTTAAAGATTAAATTCCGAAAAATTCATTTCTTAAAAAAATGTTTTGATCACAGCGAACTTCTTAATCTTTAAAATGATACCTCATTTATCTATTTCGGTTAGATATCAAGGGAGATAAATGGTACGTGACAAAAAAATACGTTGTACAAATATTCATAGTTTTGCCCTTTAAGGATTGAATTTCGAAAAATTTATTTGTTAATATATGATGTCACTAAAGCGGAGATCTTAATCTTTAAAATTGTACTTCATTTGTCGATTTCGGTTA
The DNA here is from genome assembly GCA_031002005.1 of Vandiemenella viatica. NCBI lineage: Eukaryota > Metazoa > Arthropoda > Insecta > Orthoptera > Morabidae > Vandiemenella > Vandiemenella viatica. Next base: position 82,899,522 of record CM061920.1, read on the forward strand.
GTAATACAGAAAGATAAATGGCTCGTGGTGCAAAAAACCAGAAATTTAGAAATACTGAAATTTTTTCACTTTAAGGGTCAAGTTTGGAAAAATTACTTTCTTAAAATATGATGCGACCAAAGCGGTTACCTCAATATTTAAAATGATACCTCATTTGTCGGTTTCCGTTATATTTGAAGGGAGATAATCGCTTGTGACAATAAAACACCTTACAGTGATAATATATACGACAATAATACATTCACCTTACTCCAAACATTACTTATTTGGATTAAACTATTAAAGTATAAGAGCAGCCCATGATTTTCTATACAGTTTGTGGCAATTATTTCAATTATCTCCGATAGTAGAAATAAATGTTAACTCAGAGATGGTGTTTTAATATTAAACTAAGATTCGAGATACGTTTCATTCAGCAAATGTATATAATACACGTTACTAGGGAAAATGTTGAAAGCTTTGGAATTAATTATGTTGCATTAACACGCCAGGCTGTGGGTTGGAACATTCCCATGGCTGAAACAATGCCACGTTCACAAACTGGCCTCTGATGTCTATATCAATTAAACGCCGTTCTCAGAAACTCGTTCGCAAAGAGAGAAGTAATAGTGTCACGTCAAAGCGGTGGGTGTCCAATAACGAGCGGCTGACATTGCCACTGACATCACAGTTTGCTGCACCTGGTCACTACAAAGAGCAGCTGAACACGGACCCAAATTCACTTTGACAGGTAACAACGTGCATGTGGCGGTCCTTGCTTTGGCAGCCCCTTTTGATAAAAGCATTTACACCTTCGTTTCGTCATTGTGGCTATCTTTGCCTTACATTCATGACATTATTGTTTTAAACAACATGAATTCCAAATTAAACGTTGTGAACAACTGCGTGTTATGGGTCATATTCCTCAATTGCACTTTATCAATTAATATATGTTTTTCATCACGGTCGCCATGTAGAAATACTTGATTATTTCTAAATTAATCAGTACTGATCACGGTATAAACCTTGTCGAAATTTCTTTTTTTATATTTCTATATATCTACATTAATCAGTAAGTCCACTTACAATATCAGCAATTACTACTATCCGAATACTGCAGGCTCGTTAGGCCAAAATTGAGATAAGTTTATTTCAACTACACAGCGACCAAAATCACGGCATATTACCAGAATACAATAACAAAGATTCTATTTTTTACAATCAATCCAGCGATACATTCAAAGATGTAATAACTAACCCAAAGAATAATAATAATTAAACTAGGTGGGCCCTTTAATTAGTAATATGACAATGTGTCAAACCCTTTAAATCTTTTATTATTTATTTCCACGTATCCATATAACTCCGTTTCATGTAGTTTCCTCAACTATACAAATTTTAAGTTATATGGTAACTGTAAAACCATAGCTGATCCCTTATTCCAGTATTGAGCTGCGTTTTGGTGATGTTTAATTGGCAAACGTTTCGTCGTAAGCTACCGGCGATCTTCTATGGCCAAAGTTCTGATTGCCAGCGAAAAGTTTTGTATTTACTTCGCAGTTTCCTTTTTTGTCATTTTTCTTAAACATCTGGTGATCGGTATGAAATTGGAATTCAAGTATGTGTCGCTAAATGTAGTACCCTAAACAATACGTAATCATGAAATTTTAGGAAAGTGGTGGTTGTTCACGAAATTTATTTCGGAAAGAGAAATTGTAATATACGCTACTGGTGACAAAGCATAAAATTTTAAAATTTTGCCGGTCTCTCTAAATGTTCCGCACTACGCAAGAACCGACGAATGGACTTTAAGGAAAATGCATGCCGATAAGTTAAGAATTATACGTAGACCAAAACCTTTAATTTCGATTTCACCTTCTACCACCCCCTTTTTGTGTGCCCATTTCGCAAAAGCTAAAGAAAACATTTCAATGAAATTCCGAATGATGATGATGTTAACATATATCAAAGTTTTTATCAACATCAATTACATAGTTCATGGTGATGCAGAGACCAAAGATCCCTTGGAATCTTTGTGTGTTCGCCTTTCGTAAAACCTAAAGAATAGATTTCAGCGATACTGCACAATATTTTGGGTTTTTTATCAGTTGAAACGCATGATTCTTTTTATACTGATTAGCACCATTTTTCGTCTATAATACTGAAGCCAAAATCATAAATTCTTGTAAAAAGAAATGTTGTTTTAACATTGTTTGGTGCAAGCCTTCTCGCAGTCTTCCACGATTAGTCCTTAATAACCGTTAATAATCCGTTCATTTAGGAGTTTTATATCAAAGCTTATACACATACAAATAAAACAATCTGTTTGTGCAACTTCCATGCTGCTCCACTTCAAATTTTGTTAATAGAGAAGCTCTGTGAACAATACTGAAATGCTAAAGCAAAGCTTGGTTCTCAACCGGAAGGTCGGATGGACCCTAGAAAAGGGGTCAGTTCCTTTCCTCCTTAAGTAACATAACCTATAGTTTAACGTGGAATCCGAACCATGGAACCGCAAAATCTTCTCCACTTTACACAGAACTGAAGGTCAGGTTAAGAGCCTTTGAAAATTCTCGCCGAGACAACAATTCGAACCGGGAACCTTTCGATCTCCAGTCAGACGCCTTAATCACTAAGCCACCAGGCCACTATATCGAAATGCTTAAAATCCAAATATAGAAGGAAAGGAAGAGATCAAAGGAAGAGGAAAAGACATTGCTGCTTCTCTGCTTTTTCCTACCCACCCAATATTTCCCTGACGAAGTCACGGCCACAGCTATTTTAAAATGAAGTTTAAACAACTATCACCGTATTTTGTCTACATTTCCTGTAAATGTATTTAAACAAAAAAAAAAAAAAAAAAACAATCGTAAGTCAGCAGAAAAATAAAAAAATCAAATCAAATATAAAATCTGAGCTTGCTGTAAAGTGATGTGATTCCTTATAAAACAGATACATTTGTATGTTGTCCCAATTCAACAAAAACAGCAACTTCCGCACACATACAATTTGTACGTTGAGATATTATTTTTGTCTAGCCTATTTTGGAGAAGAGTTAATCACGTTTTTTATCCGCTTACTAGACAGAACTTTTGCTGCTTATAATTATGTCTGAATTTTTTTCCTATAGAAATATCATGTTTTTGAACGTCCAAGTGGTTTCTATTTAATAGTCTCAATGTGATAATTTTATATGACTCAACTATTTACTAATTAACATTTGATTGGCCTGTTGAAGCTCTCTCCTATTGGATTCACGGTAGTAGGAAACTTGTTGGGTAAGGTTTACCGCTCTCACTTAGCATTCGGGAGGATGCGGGTTTAAATCCCCGTTCGGCCATCCAGATTTCGGTAATTTCATGGTTTACCAAAGTTACTCCAGGCTAAAGCCGGGATCGCTCCTTCAAAATGCCAAAGGCGAATTCCTTCACGTTCCTTGCTCCACTAATTATACTAAAAAGAGGTTTGTTAAACACTTTTTTCTTTAGCTCCCCTGTTATATCCTCCCATTATCACCCTTAACAGATGCAGAATTTTGTTTTCATTATCTCTAAGAAGTGTTCTGCCCTACACAATTGATCGTAAAATGAAATTTACAGATATTTACGGTTTAAAACTGTCAACAGCATCGTCATCAACAGCCACATAAATGTAAAAAATAAAAAATCGTTTTCCTGTCTCTAAATCTAATCATCTGACTCTTCTTAATTATTTATAAGTATTCCATGCTGTTCTTCACAACTAGATATTCCATACAGATTCATCTGTAGCAAAATGATCTCTAAATATTACAGAATACATGTCATTCAGTCATTTGCATACAACTCGAACAACAAAAAAATCATTTGTTAGCTTAAAGGACGGCAATGGTTTCAATACGATACACTGCTGCGAATAACTTTTTAAAAATTGCAAATATTTAACTTTATAAATTAAAAAAACACCGTAATAGAAACATGATAACTACGGAATTAATATACAACATATAAACTAACCGAAAGTATTGAAAGTAACGCTGATGACTCATTACAAATAAACGGTCTCGCACACTTCGGGTTCTCTACTCTAATGGATGTTTTAAAAACACTATTTGTGATGATGTGCATTACATTCACATAAACACTGTGTGTGACAGGAGAACGTGTTTAGACAGTTTCTAGAGGGAAACTGGATGGTCCAGGTGGGTGAGAGGTAATAGTCTGACCTTGTATTTGGGAGAAAATGGGTTTGAATTCCCGTCCAGTCATCCAAATTTCGGTTGTCCGTGGTTTCTGGAATACTAGGATTGTTCCTTCAAAAGGACATTGATAAATTCCTTCTCGTTCCTTTCTACCAATCTTTTCCCTCATGTAATGAGTTCGCTATTAACGAGACGTAAATACCTAAGAAAAAGAAACAGCATAGCGTCATTGTACGAGCTCAGCACAGTAAAGGAAATAGCCATAAACCGTAGAGTGGCCACTTTGTTCAGAGATAACAAGTAGCAATAGAGACCCTCGGAAATGTCCCGTAAGGACTGTAAAGCAATATGTCGCGACAAGAGGAAAGTCACCGTGGGACCGCTAGTGGACGTTTCTCTATCACTCGGTGCTTTACAAGATCGGTTCTCGTGACATCTGATTTTGGATGGGATAAAACTTCCTTCTTGGTCAGTTTCGGAGAGGGGCAATGCTGCTTGAGAAAGGGACGCAACGTTTCGAGTCATCTTTCGAGAAGATCGCATCCTTTGAATTAAGTTTCGCAGTGGAAGCTAGTCTGCTCGTTGGTTCAGTTGATTGTGGAACCATGATGGTGTCCTGCGCCGACGCAGAATTAGCTAATGGGTATTTTTTTTCTTTTTATCCCCTGTCTAATCACGAAATTTTGCGCTGAAGTCTTGAGCTTGTAATGGTGAGGGTGTCTTGTGGAAGGAATTTTAATTTGTTTATCATTTAATTTATAGTTCGTAATTGTTATTTTGATTTTAATGAGTTTATAACAGTCTAAATTGGCAAGAATGTCGACGCTGTCGGGATATACAGTTAAATCGTCCCAATGTGACATTTATTTGAGTCATATGGTAATTATATTTCTAGGCGAATTTATCTTTAATTTTAATACATAATTGTATGAAGAACAAATGAAACGCCTAGGTGTACAATTAGCCGATGGGCAAACAAATTTACTTTGAAATTAGAACTCAAATTAATAACACATGTGGAGGAATTATATGCAGAGTTACTGTACATAGAAAATTATGGAATCAGATATCTTTATCAATGATGTTGTGACTTTACATTGAAAGTAACCTTTGGCGCCACCAATGGAACAAAAATGCCATTCGAAATTGTACGAGAATGTAGCAAAATAGTTTGGAGAACCAAAGCGCTTTCTTAACAATTCGTACCGTTGTGGCAGATTGTGTCGTTAGTTCAGCAGAATTTTATTATGTAAGTCAGAGCGGAATCTTCTTATTTCAGGGACGCTTAAGGGTCACAGTCAGTTGCATGGAATGCACAAACACGAATTGATGGTGTAAAAACGTTACCATAGAATAAGATTCTTGGTGGTTTAATTAATACGGTAATTAAGTAGTCCACCATAAAGTTCATTTTTAACTTGCGTTTATTTTCAGAAAACCCGTCAATGATACTGGTTACATGCATTCATACAATCCAGAGATTACATACTACACCTTTTTAAAAAGACAATACATTTCCCGGCAGTAGCAAACTGAGTCGGTGAAAAACTTTGCCGAAAAAGTAACTGTTTCTCTGACTTGGATCGTCACTTTATATAAACTCTACCGAAATTTCTAGAACACTTCAAAAGCTTCCGCCAGATATTTCTCGAACATTAAGAATACTTAAACAATTGAAACATATTAAAAACAATCAGAATTATTACATAATCATTAAAAATTAATACAAAATGGTCATAAATGGAAATTAAAGATACTTAAACACAAAATTATTTACAGAATCATTTTAAACTGTAGCAAATTGTCATTTAGACATCGTAACTTGCATTAATACTTGGAATTACCAACATTTAAGCAATTCTCTTGCACAATTGTGTTCTTAAACATATTACATGGCCACTAAATAATTTATTTTCATAAAATAAGGTCTATATACACTGATTTACAGGAAATTGCAAAACTAACATACAAGATCATATTCAACCAAACACTAGCTTACTAAAAATGATTCATAAAATACAGTTACACTTAATTTGAGTTTTGAGGGCTGTTGTTGTAGAAGGCAGCAGCGGCAGCATTCAGGGCTCGACCAAGTAATGCTTACATCAGCATTACGGACCCTCTCTGTGCGAATGTCGGACCAGCAGAATGCAGCGTATGATCAAAATCAGAAGCCTGAATCGCACCAGAGTCAACTCGCAGGATCAGGGTCCGGCTCCAGAGTCATAACGACGGGAGCAACGTCACATACCAGAGTGGGTCTTGTACCGTCTTCCATCACTCACGTAAACGTTGGTCCCACCCTGTAGTCTCGTAGGTGCAGGTTGTACAGAAAAATCCCAGAATTTCAATCATGTGCCAATTTTGATAGACTCATGATCCTTGCATCCTGATAACGTCATGTGATATCGCGGACATTTTATTCGTCTACGCTATCTCCCGTGTGATACACGACGTTCGGCAGAACTCGGGGATCATCGGCGGGTAATGCCGTTAGCCGAAAGGCTCACGTTATCCCCCACCTCTCAACGTTCCCGGATGCGTCGACCCCAGGAAAACACCCACCACACTCCTTTTGCTGGGAGGCTGGTGGCCGATGGTCCCGGCAGGATAGTGGTATCTCGAATTCATTGTCTTTCTTATAATCCTTCGTGTCTTATAAAAAAGTATCTACAGAAAAATGATGATCGCCCAAGATTGTACGAAAAATTAATCTAATTTATTGTCATTAACATAATAAAATACGCCATAGAATGTGGCGTCAAGTGTCACATTATAAGCTAAATCCCAAACCTCTCCGTAGTGCTTATATAGTGAGGGCATACGGCAATGAGGCCAGCTTGCTAGCTCTACTGTGCAAATTGAGCCAGAATTGGTTACTTTGTTGGCTGCTTAATTCATTATTTTAGAGTGGAAAAAAAAAAAAAAAAATATACTGTTACTTTACATGACGAGCTCCAGACATTGAAAAGCCATGAGCTGGGATGTTTATCCCCAATCCCCTTTTCTTGTGTTGGTTCATGCTATAACATAATTCTGCTTTTTTTTTTTTTAATAAATAAAAAGATGTTTGGTTTTAATATAACGAAACTCGGAACAGGAGCCATTTGAATTCTGCAACACAGCCATGTGACAGACGAAGGACGAATAGCCAGAGACAAAGATCCTAACAACAACAATAGGGCTGTTGTTCTTGGGGTACTGAACGTCGAAAGCGAGAAACTGATCATTTTTATATGCATTTTCTTAGCCCAATGTTTGCCGTGCTTAGCAGAAGTACAGCTAGCACAGTGGCTTAATGATGCTGATTATATCAATATATAGTCTAACATCTGTAAACTAGCGATTTTAATTAAGTTTTTTATTAGCTGCATTTAAATTCTTCCTCACTATTTGTTAACCATTCTTACATAATTCAATGCGTCAGTCAGCAACAGGATAATTTTAAACTAATTACTGGTATGTAGGGCTGTTGATAAAATATCGATATATCGATATTTTTTTAAAAAATATCGATATTTATGAGTGATATTTTTTAGGACGATATATCGATATATCGATATTGAAATCTGGATATCGGAGTCCGATATTTTTTAAAAAAATAAGTGGTTATTTTCCGTTTTCCTCGTAGAATATTCCAAGTTATTATTGGAGGGAAAACGATTACCTGTGTTGCACATGCAATACATTTTCATAGATAGAATTTTAAGAAACAATGAACGATACGAGCACATGGAGAAGTAGGGCCGCCCTAAGCGGCCATGCAAGGCAGCATATCATGTAGCGGGCGACCTTTTTTTTAGCTCAATAGCTGCTTCGGGCGGTCGGCGGCGACACTGGGGATGGCAACAATGGGGGCGGCAATCTGATGCCGCATTTACACTCTCGCCTCGCGTCTCGCCTCGCGCCTCGTGCACGAGCGCTGACGCGAACTGCCGTTTACACTCTCGCAAGAATTCATTCATGGATGACTAGTGGGCGTGCCAGCTTTCGTGGTGGACTGTGGGGGTTTGGTCCAATAGTTAAACGCTTTCGTTATTGTTCTAAAAATTAATTGACTTTTTAAGGTTTTTCAAATAGGTTTAATGATTTATTTATAAACGTTTCTCGTGAACAAACCGAGTAATATTATTATTGATGCACGCCGAGAAAAATTGCATTCATTTATAGATTTAATTATGTTGATTTGCACCTTAAAGGAGCTAATAAAACGCTTGTAGGTTACCAAAATGTTCTGTGTGTGATTATTTATTGAAAACTTTTAACTACTGCGTTACAATCTATTAAGAAGAAAATTTCAATAGTTTCCCGAAATATTATCTATAAACGATAATAACTCCAGAGGATATTGACAGATTCAGTACCCACCTCAACTAACTTTAGACATGGAAAAACGATTTGTAGATATTTTGAAATTCAATGTTTATGACTGAATGAAAAATCCTTCTACCGCAAATATTGAAGAAGCTGTTAGAACTTGACAGGAAGAAGGTTTAGAAATCGTATATGACGCAGAAAGTAAACATAAATTCGATAGTGATGGATATGAAAACCCGTGGCAAAATAATTAAATAAAAACACCTGTCATATCAAAATGTATGACAACTGATATTCAGTTTAATGAAAACTTTTCCTTCATATCTCATGTAATCAGGCATTTGTGCTGTTAATCATATTATAGCCAAAGAAAGAAACCGAAAGAGGTGACCTTTGTTCCTTGCAAAATTGACCAAGATATCCAGTTTTTATTTTAACATAATCTGCCTTAGTAATATCATTAATAAACCAAATAATAAAATCTAATTTCACCAAACTTCGTCCTTTTATATACGCAAAGTATAAATAAAAAGACAGAATTAACTACAGTGAGTAGTTTTATAAAGACTTATTGTGCCAAACATAGCGAAAGTCAGACAAAGTATTTGGCAAATTATTATTATGGGCTTTAACTCGCTGTACGTCTGTTTCATAAGGTATACATTGATACAAAAGTGGGCGGTAGGTAAAAAGGTTGACTACCTCTGCTGTAAACAATGTGCTCGCGCCTTTGACTCGCGCCAAGAGACCGCCACTGAGGCGAGCGGCACTCGCGAGCTTAGACGAGGCGAGGCGAGACTACGCGAGTGCACCGTTTACACTCTCGCGTTCGCGGTGTCTCGCCTCGCCTCGTCTAAGCTCGCGCGAGAGTGTAAACGCGGCATCAGAGTTTCATTGACCCGTTTCGGAAATTTCCTAAATCCACCACTGGCAGTAGTTGGACAGGGGGCGGCATAATCGCTATTGCACGCGGGCGCTCAAACAGCTAGCGGCGGGCCTGTGGAGAAGTAAAAAACGAAGGTAAAATAATTCATTCAATATTCATTAGAATTCTTGTCTGGACATTTTGAAAAGTTTTTAAAATTTGTCTTCAATCAATGCAAAAGTATTAGCATTAAGAAACTAATCGTAATGTACCAGGTATGGGTAGGGTTGCCAGATAGCCGGAAAATCCGGGGATGTCCCGGAAATTTGTGTCTGATCTCGTGTTCAGGAATTATGCGTTACTGTCCCGGAATTTCCGTATACTAGTTTTTTTCTCAAACTCAGTTCACCACGGTGGTCATGAGGCCAAGCCAATTATCCCATGCTCGCAGCGGGAGGATGGAATGTCCCTTAAATCAGAGGAATTGAAACTGACAGGAAAATACTCTCTGAATTTTCTGGGACTTTGAAAATTCTAGATGCAGTTAAAATTAACTCCCTTTATACAGAGTTCACATGTCTGAAACGTGTTTTTCAGGTCCTTCCAAAAGACTTTCCAAACGATAAAATCTGGGCCAATTTCTTTACAACAAGCGTTGTAAATGATTTTGAATATTTTTTAAAAAATAGTTGGTTTTGTTTTGTCAATTCCAACAAGCAATGACTTTTACGAGACAAGTTTTAGACCGTTGAATAATTTATGAAATAAGAGTGAAACAGAACGTTCATGGATTCGATCAAGGCTGAACTGCAAACTCAATCAATTTTGAAGACTTGCTGAGAAATTTTATCAGTTTTGCAAAGCAGTGACAGAGAAATATTTATGAAAATGGCAAAATCTAGTAATAAATATTCTAAAAGTAGATGATTAAGATCTATTTTGATTGATGTTGATGTTGATTTTGATTTAGCAAAAGATAGATGATAATTTTTTGTTATTTGTTGATTTTCTGCCTAATTTTAATTAATGAGCCTAACAGAAGTGTTCAGTTTTGGTTTAATATTTTTGAGATTTTGATTGATAATACCCGATGTTGATTTTGAACCAAAGTAAAAAATTCCTAACGAGGTGGTCAATTTTTGTTTTAAGTTTATTATTTTTCCTTTTGATTCATAATACCTGATGTTGACTTTCTACCATAGTTTAATTAATAAAGTTAAAAGAGGTTAGATAGTATATTTACCTAAAATAGATTTTTTTTAATTAATTTGCATTTTTGTTCACTCTTTAAACATACCGCAAAAATACTTTGTAGACCCAGAAATGTCCTGGAAATTATAAGCCTGTATCTGGCACTCCACAGTTAAATATTTCGCGCGAATTGGATAAGCTTCTTGTTCCATACCAACAGAAGAATTGAGCTCCAAAATTATGTCACAGCCAGTTTTGTTATATCACTTACGAATTTATTAAGATAAGAAATTGAAAAAAAAAATAATCTACCACTTTTGGATTGCCTTTACAAAGTGCTATGCTAAAAAGTTATTATTATAGATTGGTGCCTTTAGAAAACAATTTGTTAACGCCAAGGGAACTGCCTTGACAGTAGCGGCTCTAGGATTTTTCCAAGCCGGGGGAAAACTGAGATTGCCGCCTCTTCAAACATTGTTGCCAGCCAGACCCCGAGAATCGCCTCCTTGATTGTTGGCCAAACGCATTGATGTCGCCACTTTAACTGTTTGCCAAACGCATTGTTGGACACGATTTTATCGCCCGGAGCAAGTACCGCGGTTTGCTCCCACCCCTCGCCCTAAATCCTGCATTCAACCTAGAATCTCAGCTTTAAAAAATTGTATTATGGTAAAGCGTTACCCATTTGCGAAGCAATATCAAAGAAGGGGGAATTTTTAATTAATGTAGGGAGTTCTCCATTCATAGTAGAAGAAACAACGGGAAAAACATGAGTTCATGCTCTTGAAAAGTATGTCCAATGAAGTTTCTGACATGAGTTTTGGTGCAAAATTCATTCACCACCTTAGTTTGGAATTTTTTTGAATCTGAAACTCTTTTAAATAACTATGAAGTTCTCTCATCATAATTTTATGCAACATCCAGTTCTCCTAGAAAATGGTAATTTGGTACACATACTTAGCTTCATCCCCATACTATAAGAAAAGTTCCTGTGTTTTTTCAATGTCAATCTAAAAGCTGAAACGTCTTAGAGAAAATTTGTAGGTTAATTGCTTTCTTCTTGTTGAGGCTATATGGCTTTAATTTCAGTTTTGCACAAAGATCAGAAGCATAAAAAACACAATTAATTTTACTTTGTTACTACATTTAATTTGGAATTTATTGGTAGTCCTACACCGATGGTAACAATGCAGCCACGGCGAAGCTCGCACAGAACGAATCGGACTCGAGCCCGTTGTTTTACATGAGCGTGCGTTGTCGATGAAAGTATTTTGACATGAAAATTGGATGTAAGCAGGAATATTGATAAATTCGGATAAATAATCTTTGCTAAGGTGCAAACATTTGGTCCTAAAAAGTAAGAAGACTCAGAACAAGCTATCAACCTACAAAAAGAAATTAAATTCCATATAAAACAATACTTGTAAAAAAATGACTTGGTCATTATGCAAACTCTGATAATATAACATCAACCTAAATAAATGCCTCTACAATGTTGCATTATTGAGCTTTTAAACTCACAAAAGCCATGATTTCCCTCGATGCTCTTTTTGGATTAACAAGTCTTCGAGTAAATCATAAACATTCTGCCTTTCCTTTTAGTATAGTAGTAGTATAATGGCTAAATCACAATTTAAAAAAAAGATTTATCCGTAAAGTCATGAAAAACTATTTTTTTTTTTCAGAAAATCAAAACTTGATTCAGAAATTATCATTTAATAGCCACAAGACTTCGCCCTTTTTTAAAATGATTTGTTTTTGTATTATTGTTTTTTATATAATAGGGTCGATATATCGATATATCGATACTTTTTCTTCGATATATCGAATCCGATATAAATATTTTTTAAAATATCGATATATCGAAAATCCGATATTTTTTAAAATATCAACAGCCCTACAGGTATGTAGCATAAGGATTTTTTATATAATTCATTCTTCTAGCATTTTGACTGCGCGAACGTTACGCCAGACAATATTAAAGGAATTACTGCTAGTATGAGCAAAATTTGCAAATAAATTTACAAATTAGACTCCAGCACCACCTATTAGAATGAAACTAGAAACCTCACACGTCACCTCTATAACGTACTGTGTGAATACAGCTATCAATAGATCCAGTAGTTTGTCAGTGACGGTGCCGAATAGAAAAATGGTTCCAAGTCAAAATGCCTGTACTACACAAAAACTGAAGAAACATTCTAAATAAGGGAATGTTTGTAAGACCTTAACAGGAGAAATGAATTTTAAACTAGCTTTTACAGTATTTACCACTAAAATTAAAGGTCTGGAATTTTTTTTTATTTACAACAGAAAATTATTTCATAAAAATATATTACGAACAAAATTCAGTAATAACATTTTTCTAATGCTCAGGGAGACTATTGACTGATGCATCCAGAAGCATCTATGGCTATGTCAGAAAACGGAGAGGAAGTGAGTGTGCTGAGATGCTTATAGATAAGGGTGGAGAAGAAGTTACTGAGGATTTGAAAACGACAGTGTTTTTAAGTAAGTTTAGTGAGACCATTGTGGACAATGGACAGAAACGGAAGGGTCTAAAACGGATAACGAGCTTAACAACACAATTGTAAATGAGCAGACCACACACTTTGAAATTCATACTGAGGATATCATGAAAGAACTAATAAAGCTGAAAAAAAACAACATAAAATGGCTGGTGTAATTAATATTACCACAGATGTATTAAAGATAGCAGCATGTGACAGTGTACTTTATCTTGAATGTGACAGTGTACCTTATCTTGAATTATTATTTAAATTGAGTCTGGATACTTGCTGCTTACCAGAGGACTGGAAAAGGACGATAGTAGTACTGATACATATAGGTGGGGTTAGAAATAGAGTCAAAAATTACAGGCCAATCGTTTTTACGTCAGTGGTAGGTTAAGTAATGGAGAGATTGTTATGCAACAACATTAGAAATATATGTGAGGAACTTAAGTGGATTTAAAGTAGCCATCATTGCTTTAGTCAAGGGTATTCATGCGAATCTCAATTAGTGTAGCACTAGATCTCTCAAAGGATTTTGACAGAGTGAGCTATAAAATGGTAGTAAATAAGGTAAAAACTATTGGCGTGGATGAGAAAGTGATTAACTGGGTAGAAGAATTTTTAAAAGGTATGGCTCCACAGGCCCATTCAGCCTGCTATCCAATGAGTACTGTGGAGTAATCTCCGCTGGAAGGTATATAATGGCCGGAGTGTGGCACTGATCCCTTCACATTCATTCTAGTGCCAACGGTTGTAATGGGAATACGGGTCTCTACCTCTGTTAAACCTACGGGAAGTGGCAGGAGCCGTAGGGATTCCGTGACCTTTACCTCTTCGAAAACAGAAAGATAAGGTATGAAATATGGTATCAAAGGAAATGGAAGTAAAAATGGGAGTGCTACAGGGTAGCGAATTGGAACCATTGCTATTCGTTATTCCAATGAATATTTGTGTTGATGGTTTACTATAAGAAATTAGATTGTTTGCATATGGTATAATGCTATATAAAAGGATGCAAACAGTAGAGGACTGTAAACAGCTGCAGGATTATCTTTACAGTATATCTAGTGGGGTTGGTAATGGTGGGATGAACATAATTGCAAAGAAGTGTCAGATTATTAGATGCACAAATAAAAAAACAAAAGGTATGCAAATAATTTTCTGCTACACAGTTACTTTAATAAATTATTATTTAATTTATTTTGTTGATATGCGTGACGCGTTTCGAGAAATTATTCTCATTTTCGAACACTATTTTATTACATTTTTTGCATTTTTGGTGTGACGAGTGCTCGTGTCATCTTCTGTTTGCTGTTATCCGGTTTTACTTTGTATTTCCTGAAATTGATATTTTGGATTGTGTACTAAACAGTTTATTGCAATTCATGTGGAGTGGAATAATAATTTTGTTTTAAATAAAACTTACATACTTTGGAGAATCCCCGGGCCCGAAATTCCTAGCGCCGGCCCCTGGGTGGGACAAGATGCTTAAAATTTTAAAGACGTTGGGTCTAAAATATCGAGAGAGAAGGCTACTTTATAATCTTTATAAGAATCAAGTGGGTATAATGGCATGTAACAGTTAAAAAAGTGAGTGAGACAAGGTTGTAGTATATCCCCATTAATATTCAACTTCTATGTAGAGAAAACAATAAAGGAAGTGAACGAAACATTTGATTGTGGCATAAATGTTCAAGCTGTTAGCAGATCAGGTTGAGAATATTGAGAAGTTATTTAATATCATGAACAAAATACTGAAGGAAGATTTTGACCTAAATATAAACCAAAGCAAGGCAAAATGTAGCAGAAATGATAACAATACTATTAGATTGAATATAAATATAGGGCAGATGAGATAGCAGAAGTTAGTGAATTTTGCTACTTAGGAAGTAAAATTACAACTGATGGCCGAAGCAGGAATGATATTAAAAGCAGAATAGTACTAGCAAAAAGAGCCTTCATGAAAAAGAGAAATCTCCGAGTTTAAAATATTGATATAGGACTCAGAAAGTACTTTTTAAAGTTCTATGTGTGGAGCAGCGCACTTCATGGCAGCGAAGTCTCGATTTTAGAAATACAAGACAGAAGGAAAATTGAAGCATTTGAAATGTGGTGTTATAGAAGGATACTAAAAATTAAGTGGTCAGATAAAGTACGAAACGAACGAATTTTTGAAATGATGGTGAAGTTTGTGGAACAATCTTACAGAAAGAACAGACAGGATGACAGGTCTTATTGTGAGACATGCATGATTGGTTAATTAGCGGAAGTCGAAGGAAGAACTGCAGAGATTAGAATGTATGGAACAGATAATTTAGGACATGGGTTGCAAGAGGTATGTTGAGGTGAAAAGACTAGCGCAAGATAGGAACGGATGGAGGATTGCATCAAACCACTAGACTGATGACATAAAAAATAGCTCTTAAATTTCTGCAGATAAACTTCCTGCGCTGTTTCATATTTATCAGATGTCTACGGCTGCAGATGATGAGGATTTCAAATAGAAGATGTAAGTTAAATTATAGGGCAAGATGCTTCAACAAATCATCCTTCTTGAATCTGTGATGTATTTTGACAGCGGTATGGAAAGGATTAACCCATAAGTAATTTGTATATATTACTGGAATCTTACAGCTATCATAATGAGCAATCAATCATCACTCTAATCTCACACTTTGCTTAAGTGAGTAGACGATATTTTTTCATTCGTTACAATACTAGCTAAATTCACCTCCTACCAGAGGATCTCATATATTTCTGGATTGGTAACGAGATGTAGACTTGATTCCATAACTTAATTAATTTTATTCCAAATTTTTTATAACCAAGTACCTTCTGAGTACAAATAAAACTTTCTTCATTTATCCTTTCCACTTCTGAAATAATCTCAAAGGCCCAGGGGAAAATTAATTATGAATATCGTTTTTTTTTAATTCACAATTATTTCATAAGTATTTGACGATTCACGGTCTCTGGTTTTCTATTCATGTAGTGAATATTGGAAACAAATATTAAGCCGAGTTTCTGATTTACTGTTTTTATTTTGTAAGTGTATTAAGTAGGAAAGTATAATCAATTCCAAAAACTCTACTTTCGAGATTGAAAGGACTCCTACTATTACTAGCCTGACAATTTTAACATTGATCTCTTTCCATAGCTGTTTCTATGAAAGATTGTTATGACTTATAAGCTTAATACCTATTACCAGAATTCCAAGCGATTTCTTAGTTATTTTTCAGATTGCAGAATTACATCAACAACCTGCATTTATGCTTGTTTGATATAATTTTGATTTAGTAATTGAGGTTACAAGATAGTCTGGATAATTATAAGCCTATTTGATATTAATTATCAAAGCAAGATGCACGGAAATTGTTGTGAAGGTACTGTTCGCTCCTGAAAGGCAGCTCTCATTCATCAACATAATTTGTATTATAAACGACCTAATTTCTATTGAACTGTTCAAACCATTTAGATGAAACGAGATAATGATGACAATACTATTTACATTAAAAAATGTGTGCGGTTGAAACGTTCCGACGCTATATAATCGAATTTGTGGCTTCATTTAAAAAAAAAAATTAATTCCACCGACCAAAAAAAAAAAAAAAAAAAAAAAACCTGTTTATGATAAAAATACGTAGATTTTATGTACAGTCAAAACTCCTTCTCTAAATTTTTCTATATAACAATTAGCAGCATTTGCTACTATGTTGGCTGGCGAGAGATTTGTTGTTAAGGTAGGTACGCAAGGAAAATATTTTCTAACTATTAGCAAGGAATCTGGATACTTTTAAAAGTTACATGCACATCTAAATCTGAGAAATACTCTAAGTTATCTGGGATTGAAAAACTGAAACTTTTTGTCGTAAAGAGTATGTGAATTCTTTCTATGGTCACAAATGCAATTGTGGCAACGCAGGATTCTTCTGGGAAATCGTTTTCTGGAACAACATTGAACAACTACATTTTTGATAGTGGTATCAGGACGAGACCATCGCATCCGAGCCCGGTGTTACGAAATATTGAGGGTGCTCTCCACTGCAGTGGAGTTCTGCCTCCCCTGGGAGTATCTGCCTTCTGGTACGTCGTCCCGATATCTCGGTGGAAGATGGATGCGCCAATGTCCTCTCTCCGTTCCCATTCGGCAAAACCATAGCTTCTGCTCCCCGGGGAGCTCCTGGAAACCATCCCGGGAACAGCGGAATTGTGTCGTCTGGTTCCCAGGTTTTTAGCTGCTAACACAGGACAGAGTGCATGCATGACTCAAGTAGGCAGAAATTTTTGCTGCAGATCTACCGACGTAGGCAATCAGTAAGGTGCTATTGATCAATTCACATAATGGTATGCAGCCGAGGTGTATGTTATTATAAACACTGATGGAAGTCTCAAACCGATCTAGGTGCTTAGTTACCCTTCCTTAATTCCATAAACAAATTGCGGGATCCATTATAATTAATTCTATAGATTTTGTATTATAATTGTTTTTTGCTCTCCTGCGTAAGTTTTGATTCAAACACTCGAGACTACATTCGAACTACTCAATAAATAATGGCAATACTGAACAGCATTATTATGAACCATGAGGAGGATTCGAGCAAAAAAATAAAATAAAAAATAAGTAACTAACCAACCAAGCGTAATTACGTCACACCTCTACCAAGATCAACAGGTTTATATCTCACAAAATAAACAACTGTGTAATAGTATTCCAAAACAACACATATTGAATTTTGAATACCTGTTCAAAAATACATACTAGATGGGGTACGCGGTAAAATAAAATTTCATCGATCGTCTATATGTATATGACGGTACCATAAAAAAAAAAATTACGTTCAATAAAATACACCTTCCTATTAAATTTCAATGTAAATTTGGCATAATTTTGAAGCTGTATATTGATAGCTAATGCAATAATATAAATATAAAAAAAACTAACCAATATTAAATTTTTGTTGAAATCAGAATATACCATAATTTTTTATTGTTTCAGCCTTATGGTTGGAAAATTAGGGGAAGGGGAGATTTGTATCGACCTTGGAAGCAGATGTCTCACTTCATACACAATTGTGGCTGTCATTTTAAGCTATGATTTTTTCTAAACAATTTTGGCTACAGTAGACTTTCTCTTTGTGTATTAAAAGATTTTTTGAAATACTGTTATGCAATTACAATGTTGAATTTTGTAAATGTATTCCGGTTGTTTTTTTTATTAATAATATAAAACATATAATTATTACATATAATTACATGTTTGTCATGAAACCTTACATATACCGTTTTATATTTAATGACATTTCAGTAATGCAGTGATTATGTAAATTACAAGTTTACTATAAGTTTCGTGTTTGGTGAATTCTCCTAATGGTACACTTTATTAAAACAATATGAAGAATGTTACCTATCTAAATAACTTCACCACTCATAAAACAAATCATATGTGAAAAACAATATTGTGATTGAATATATAATATCATTTTGAAGTTCGCAACGATTCCGCTACCTGAATTATGTATCCTAGAAAATATAAATAATTATAGAGGAAATAAAGAAGTTGCCAATGGCTAGTAACCTGTGACGGCGGTGGGAAATTCATTTTGAATGAAAAGATTGTCAATGATAAACTCATCGATCAAGATAGGAAAACCTGTTATGGGAAATGTGTGAATGCTACAATTTACACACAAAAATTAAATAATTGCTGAAAACGGTGTATCTGAGTTAATTGATGAGTTACCTCCGTATTTCACAAAGTGAGAATTAAGTGACATCAGTAGAATATATCAAATAGTAATAATAATAATAAAAAAAACAGCAGTCCTGACTAAAAGATTACAAATAATTTTACAATACAGAGAAGTTAAATAAATATTTAAGCCCAGATATTTTAAGTTATTTGCTGTAATACATTTAAAAAAATAAATGAAACATCATGCAGATCAAAATGTTGTATATAAAGTTTTGCGAAACAGTCAGATTGTTTCCCAAGCATTGTTCAGTGCATACTTTCTGTTAGACATCCAACAGCCGTAAAACTGATTGATGTTTACAATGAATTCATAGATGGATTCATAACTAATTACATCACGGACTTCCCTTTGAAGTTAACAGAGATGTTATACCATACTACTTGCTCTTACGATACTCTTCTCATACATAAAGATCTTCCGTGCTTTATAACTATCTTGTTTATTCTTTTGTGCTTAAAAGATAAACCATTAAGTTTCATATTTCGTTGTATTCATGCTATATTAGAGGAACATTAAACCTTAAACATCATTTACTTAAGCTTTTATTTGTAACAAATTCATAACAAAATATTTCAGTGTTAATGATTGTGTTTTCACCCTCGAGTTTGTATAGATATAAATAATGAATAACGAATTAGAGTGTTTTGTGCGCTATAATCACCGTATCTGAAATGCGTTTCCATTCAGAAAAGATAAAAAGCAAGTTACTTTTCTGTTGAAGTTTCCTCTTTTAACACGAAAATCCTAAATTCAAGATATAGTACTGGGTTGTGTTTCTATGGATATTCCTACTGCAACATCGGGACATTTGGAAGCAAACACCTTAGTCGGTTCCCATGCGATCCAGTATGCACAATCGCTCATGTTCATTCATTATTTAATTAAATTTAATTACTCGAGTGAATTTCTAATGTATCTTAATTACACTGAATTGCCGAAAGTAATAGGAAACGATGAGGAAAAAATCAAAATGGCTGTAGTACAGCGGATAAAAGCGCCATGCAATGTCCGGGCTTTCATCTGTACTCTCATGAGTCGTGTGCCAGGTTTTCTGACGTGATAGTGGCTCCACGACGTGAATTAACAGATGTTGAAGTCGGAATGGTAGTTGGCAATAGACGCATAGGGCATTAGATTATGGAAATTATTCGTGAATCCAACATTCCTCTTTAATATAATATAATTTATAAAATTGCGATGGAGCGCATGCTCCGGTGGCAATCTCCCTACATACGCGTCTTTCTTCTTTCTTCTTCCAACGTACTTTAGCCCTCGACTAATTGTTCTTTAAATTCTTTTAGTGTTTTTCGTCAATTATTCGTCAATTCTCCTGGCAAATGCATTCCAATCCCTTACACCCTTTCCTACGAACTAAAATTTTCCCACACACTAATGCCTGAAATTTTGTTTGTGGTCATGATCATATTTACCATTCCAAGAACCTCTCAAAATTTTCTCACCAATATCTTTCCATGCTTCATCACCAGTATAGGCCTTGTACACTCCCACGACTCTCTTCACCCTCCTTCTATCCTCCAATGAATCTCATTGCAGCTCCTTTAGGGAAATTGCATAAACCACGTAGCTCCATTTTGGTCTCCTGTGACCCCCCCCCCCCCCACATAGCCTTTCGTGGCTTTCGCCTCTACCCTCTCCCCCTCCCACATAGCACGTAGCTTTTTTCCCTTTTGATTCCAAAAGACTTTTTTACTGTTTTCTCTTGTCAGTCGATTGTAAATTACATAAGGAGATAATTAACTGAGGGAAATAAAGATTCACATGCTGTTGCGTGTTCTGTTCCTCACTTTAACTGTGAAAAATGGTATTAAAAGAAAGCTATGTGGCCTGGCTATGAACCTCCCCCTCCCCCCCCCCTTCTATACCGAGCCACGTAGTTTGTGCACGCTCCCTAACCATATTAGTTACCGATTGGGTTTTGCTGTAATTTCCAAAGACAAATCTTGCAGCCCTTCTCTTCACACCCTCCAACTCCTGTATTTGATACCCAAAATGTGGGTCCTATACTACACCACCATATTCCAGCAGCGGTCTGACAAAACTTATGTACCCCAATTCCTTTAGTTCTCTAGCGCATCTCCTCATCACTCTTTCCAACAGGTGAAGGGTTCTGGCCTCGCATTCGGGAAGACGGTGGTTCGAATCCCAGTCCGGGCATCTAGATTTGGGTTTTCCATGGTTTCCCAAATCACTCCAGGCAAATGCCGGGATGCTTCCTTCAAAAGGCCATGGCCGAATTCTTTCCCATTCCTTGCCCCCCATCCTTTCCCGTCTCTAACGACCTAGCTGTTAAGAGACGTTAAGCAGTTTAAAAAAAAATAGATGAAGGATTTTGAACCCTTTCCCTATTATCAGTCCAATGTGTCCTGCCCAGTTAAGTCTACTATCAGATGTTATGCCGAGGTATTTAAGTTTCGAATTTTCAATAAGTAACTCTTCTCCACTTTATAATCATAATTAACCTTTTGCTTTTTATATGTGTATCTAATAAGCTGGCTGTTCTTTGCATTTATCTTCATTCTATGTTTCCTCACCCAACTAGTTAGCCTATCCCTGCAGCTGTCTACAGTTTTCTATTGTTTTCACCCCTTTATGTAACATTATTTCTTCTGCAAAGAATCTGACTTCTGACAGTAAACCATTAACACAATCATTCATTAGAATAACGAATAGCAATGGTCCCAATACACAACCCTTTGGGAATTCTTCAACCCAGCAAATCACCTTTTTATCAACTTCATTATTTTTTACCTTTTTTAGTAAAATTTTATTTGTTACTCTGTCGAAGGTCTTTGAATGATCTCTTGCTACACTTTCAACTTGAACTTCTCCTTCCAGTTCATCAGAAATATATTAAATGCAACCAGCTGAGATTCGCATGAATATCCTATCCACTGTGTCAAGAGCGTGCCATGAATATTTAATTTCCTGTATTACCACACTCCATGAAGAGTGCGGTGGCCGAACACGTCTAATTATTGACCGAGTGCAGCGATGTCAGTATTACCATACTGTGTCAAAGAACACCAACACTCAATGAGGGACGCACGACAGACGTGTGCGTCCGTACAGTAGAGGGAAATTTGGCGTTGATGGGATATGCCAGCAGAATACCGACAGGAGTGCCTATTATGTGCTCGTTAACATATCGGCTGGAAAGCTGGATGACTGAAAAAAGGCTGCGTGGTTCGATGAGTCACGATTCCATTTGGTAAGATCTGATGGTAGGGTTAATGTGTGGTGCAGAACACACGAGGCTACGGACCCAGGTTGTCAGGAAGGGACTGTGCATGCTGGTGGTGGCTCGATCCAGACATGGGCTGTGTCCACATTGTATGGACTGTAATCTCTGACCAAACTGAACTGACCATTGTCTGCAAATTGTTACATTCAGCTACCTGGAGACCATTTGCAGCCATTCAGAGCCTTCATGTTCCAAACAACGATGAATTTTTCCAGGACAACAATGAGCCATGTCACCGGGATAAAATCGTTCACAGCTGGTGTGAAGAACATTCTCGACTATTCCAACTAATGATTTGGGTACCAAGATTAACAGACACGAAACCACTCGAGCATATCTGAAACTAAAGGTCAGTTCATGCACAGCGTTCTGCACCAGCAATACTTCCGGAATTACGGATGGCTATAGAGGAACCATGGCCGAATATTTATTCAGGGTATTTCCTGCAATTTCTCATTGTAACGTCAGGTTACTACACTTTGCCAGGCAAAATGGGGTTCCACACAATATAACAAGGTATTCCATGTTATTTGCCACTTCAGCGTTCGTATCATCAAAATTTTTATATAGGAATAAATAATTAAATTACTTTTCCGCCATATCTATTAAAATACGTACTATTTGCAATAATAATTAAAGTTTCTTGTGTTCATTTCCTTGCCGTGATTGGATTGAGTTGTCACACTTTTTTTTTTAAACGTGTATACCCAATCGGCGTTTTGGATGTGCATGTATACAAGCAAATTAATTACTTTAATCTCTGAATAAAAAGTAACATGGACACTAAATCGGAATACTAAACAAATATCTTTGCGTAAATGAATTCCCACCCAATTTCACTTCATCTGTAGATCAATGTAGGCGAATAGGTGAGACTTGTCTTTTGTACTAACAGTTGATTTTTTGTGGCTCTGAAGCCTTCCGTAAATTTATGTTCACTTTAGCGTACGTTAATTTCGAGGGGAATGAATGATGAAATACAAATAATGTGTTGTTTTTAAGTTGTTCTTTTGAACGTACATTCATTTTCAGAATGGAAATATTAAAAAGATTAAAATATTTCGCTGATTGTGTAATACTATTCGTGTCAGTCACATGTCTTACAGTAATACAATTTCTAACGAATTTGTAATTCGACTTGATACTACTTGTTCGACATATTTTTTTTTTTACTTTTTCAGTTTGTCGCTATATATCATTTTTGTTTATTGTTCTTAAACTAAGTATTTCTAATCCTGTTTCATTCTTACATCTGATGCATATACTTACAATTCTTACTGCATGATTTGTTGTGCTCATTAAACAGAACAAGGCTTAATCATCCGGTCACGTGCATATTAAACGAATTGATTTCTTCCTTTAGTAGGTAATGACGAGCAGTTGCCAATTAAATTACCAAGAGAGATGATGAGTAATTTGCCAGAAATGCTAAACTAATTTAAAATTGAAATTTAGAGAGGGGAAAAGTAGGTGGGTGCAGGAAAGTGGAATAATGGGTGTATAGGGAAATTACCACCGGAGCGTGCACTCGACCGCAATTAAATTAAACAGCAAAGACTCATAAGAGATGAAATTTCTTTAAATAGGTAGGCCTCGGATGTTGTATCTTTACTACATATTCAATACTTATGAAAATGGAAAACTTTCAATAAACTTCCTTTAAAATTCACCTTCATCTCTCAGTGGAAGTGAATAAAAGAAAAGTACGACCCCTTTGCCATAGACTTGAAATCTAAAAGTATTCCAGAAGATGTTCTGCTCTTCGAAACTTTATTACTGGCTTCAGTTTCCTTTACGATCGCATTCTGCGCTTTCAAGTACGATCACGAAAGCTGAGAGGGTGTGTGCTGAATAATACTTGGCCGGATTCGTAATTCCCTTAATGGTTACGCCTAGATGCTGTGAATCTGGATGGAGGGGTTATCTGTAGCTACGCAGAACAGCACGCAAACATAGCCCTCGCTCTCGAGAAAGAGGGAGTGGGGAGATGCTAGGCGACTGAGAGATTAAATTGCTTTTACTCCCAACGGGCTTTCAGATTGCGTTACTTTTAAGATCAGCATCTATTCGCACCATCTATAAATAAAAAGCAAGCACCTGCGTACGGCGAGAAAATAAAGTAAATTTACAGCATCACATTGCGTAAAGGGTAACAGAGAGAAAGCATTTTATTTTCTTGATATTGCTTCCATTTATGTCATGATCGCCGCATATCTGATTGGCAAACAGTGAGCTGAGTAATTTTAACTATGAAAGCTATTATTTTCTGCCATCACGAAATAAGTTGTTATAAATATTTTGAACTATTACTTATTCGTTTCACCAATTGTGTGAGGATATGAAAATCAGAAAGTATGACTGTTATTGTAGTTGTGATGGCAGAGAAAGTGCGTGATTTTGGAAATTGAGTTTAAATACCGGTGCACTGAATCAGACTTCAGTATAGACATTACTAATCAACTCTGCAGATAAAACTTTCCTTGGGTCGTTGTGTAGTCACATTACATGGATTTACTACTTGATAATCCCTTGTTGTAAAGTTAAAATGTTATCAATGAATATATATACTTTTTCCTGTGATTCTTGAAAGCTGTGATTGATTAAACTACAGTATATAAGAAGGTTCAGTAAAATACGTCTTGCAAGGAACACTGTTTTAATATATTTTATCAAGTGAAAAGTAATGAAATATTGTTACAAGGAATTTTTTAAATTGAGTCCGTTTTGTGGAGTTAATTATCAGTTTCAGTGGGACATTTCATATTACAATAAAGACAAGGTTAAACTGCCGTTACGTTGCGTAAACTCATGCGCTATCACGTGTAACGTCTAGTTTTATCACGTTATTAAAATTAGAATGAAATAATGAGATACATTAATTAATAAGTCAATTTGCAAAATTAATCCCGGGTAGGCGCCAAGAATGGAAGTGTTCTCTATCCGAGAGAAGCGACATTCCAATTCTGAAATATTTTAATTAAAGCAATTGTAATTTTAAAATACCATTAAAAAACACAAATCTTCATCTATTCAATGATATACTGATACATTGGAAAGGAAGTTATTGAAAGCAGGGTTTACAACACCTATTATTTTCTTTGAATATAAAATTGATTGGTTTATTGAACAGAACTGAATATTAAAAGTTTCTTTTGAACAATTTAGAGCATGATTCTCATCTCAGAGCGTTGCCTAGGGTTGAATGACGCAAGAGTGTCTATACATCGCCGGCGTTCTTTACCGTGGCAGATGACATGCGGATAAAACAAAGTTTCACGGACCCTGCTGATCAGCAGGGCGCATGGTCACTTGGTAACGTCCACTTGGCGAGTTGGCTCCCCGCAGGTAGTGACTGCTCCGGCGATCTCCCGAGGTGCGCCGGTGCGAATTGTTTGCTGACCAGAAACAGAATGTCTTCTCTCCCGCTTGTTCGCCCCGTTGAAAACTTGCAGGCTCCGGAGTTTTAGCAGACGCGGGAAATTTCAGCGAGTCGCAGCGTTTGGCGGGTCGTCCACGATATCCATTGGCGCTCCTCATGCAACATAAAAAACTTATGGTTTTTAAACGTTCGTATCACACTCTTTGATTCGCTGGTTCCCAACAGAGGTGTTCCGCAACCTCCTCCGAAGCATTGTTTCTCTAGTTTCAACTTTCTACTGTACCAGGAAATCCTCATTTCGGCACAGTCCGTATACTGTCCTTTGAATTTCATTGAATGCGTAAAGCTTTTAACTTTACGGCCAGCCATAAACCGTTCGGTATTTCAGCGCAGGTTTGAGTCACCTGACTCTCGTCGATGCCAAAGAAACGTGGAATTCACACGCATAAATTTCCCGTCACCAAGGGACATTACACACGATATCATATTTTAACCGTGATATAATGCTTAGAACTACACTACTTACACATCATGTCACGTCAAGTGAACTCATTTTCTTGTCTGCAGTTCTGCGTAAGTTTTCAAAGACGAAAAATGCCAGCTCATCTAGCTCTTCGGAATGGGAAGAATTGGAAACTGTAGTTCGTTTTATTTATCTCGAAGAGAAAAAAAATCTTGTCGTTTTTAGCTAACCTCAGTAAAAAAGGGCACAATTTAGTTAATTTCATCGTTTACTGCCATAATGACGTAAAGATTCAAGAAGTTTTCGTATGTGTTACTGAATGAGCAGGGAACAATTTAATTTCTTACACGTGCCTATAAAAAATGACCAGAAAAATCGGCCTACTCAACTTCGTAGAGCTGTTACTGCTTACGAAAGGCTGTCACTACATGTTTTGTTTTGAAAGTAAGAAGACATGTAGCGTTTAAAATGTTTTTCTATTTTGTTTTTCGGTTACCACCTCGTTACCTTCTAATGCCAAAATTCGCATTACCTGTGTTAACAACATCCCAACAGTTGAAATCAACAGGAAAGCAAATGAACAACATTAACAGACAGAATAAAAGGAATTGTAATTACATGATGCATCTAGTTATTTTCAAATTTACTTCCAAGCTGTCAGTCGTGTAAATAATGACAATAATCCGATGATCTACTGTAAAAACATTCATATTCACTCACTTTTGCTTTAAGCAACTCGTACATTGTTCAAACTGAGTCAGTAAATAATTGAACAGGGCGAAACTTACCTTCACGTTAGTCCAGAATGTGTGCCCTCGCAGAAAATAAAACGCAAACTATAAGCAACCATACTACACAACGTCACACATTTCCATCCGCCACGTAATATTACGTAATAACATGTGGCGGAAGTGTGGCCTTGCCTTAAGACTTTTTCTCCCTCAGTCATTGTGAAGTGACAGCTTCCCGTTCGGTTCGTCATCTCCTTAGGGCTTCATCAACACAACTGAGCTATTGTGTAGGTCGCCGGGTGATTTATAGTGGCCGAAAACATTGACCAGTTGATTGGTGGAACGGTATGAAGCATTGCAGAACTTCCCTGTCCTCAAGGAATCGCAAACGTTTCGCGATCTGCACAGTGTCCCAAGAAGCCTAGACTGCATCAGAGGGAAAGCGGCAGGGCAAGGGTAGGGGCAGCTCCAGTTAGCTGTTCTGTAGCACATTTTTTAAAGTTAATTTAATTGCGACGGAGCGCACACTCCAGTGGCAATCTCCCTACACCCCATTTTTCACCTTGCCTGTATCCACTTCCTTTTGCCTCTACAATTTACAATTTTTAATTCTTTCAGTACTTCTGTTAAATTATTTATCATTTCTGTTGATAACCCATTCCAATCCCTGACGCCCTTACCGACGAAAGAAAATCTCCCCACACCTTTGAGCCTGAAATCGAGTGTAAGCTTGTGGTAATCATCATCTTTTCCCTTCCGTGCAACACTCCTAATTCTTACAATAATATCTTTCCACGCTTCATCACCAATATCCACCTCGTATACTCCCTTGACTCTCTTCACTCTTCTCCTGTTTTACAATGAATCCCATTCCAGCTCATTTATTATATCGGTTTCAGATTCTGTTCTGAGGTAATTTCCAGAGACAAATTCAGCATCTTCCAACTACTGTATTTATAACCCAAAATCTGGGTTCCATACTACACCGCCATCATAGTGTAATAGTGTGAACAAAGTTTTGTAATCCAGTTTCCTTACTTCTCTTGTATATCATCTAATCATTCCCTACAAAAAGTGAAGGAATTTAAAATATTTTCCTACTACCTGCCCAGTCGAGTTTGCTATCAAATATTACACCAAGGTATTTGAATTTCAGGTCTTCAACAAACAATACTTTCCCCACCTTATAATCATAATCAATATTTATATTTTTATGTGTGTACTTAAGGCTGACCCTTCTTTGCGTTTATCTCCATCCCATGTTGACCTATCCATCTAGATCACCTGTCCATACAACCCTGCAGCTGTTCAATCTTCTACCGTTTTGATCCTATTATATAGCATTATGTCATCTGCAAACAACCTAATTACTGAAAGTCAGCCTTCAACACAATCATTCACAAGAATAGTGAATATCAACGGTTCTAATACGCTACCCTGTGCCACTTCCATTTTAAATTCCAAATACTTTAATTTGACTTGTCCATTTCATCCTAAATATCTTCCACATGTCTTACTAACTGGGTTTTGCATGGGCACAAGGATGTGGGAAGATTCTCTTTTTAAGTTAGTGTGTCAGGGATGAAATACTCGTAAGTTACCAAGGAAAATGATGAATAATTTACCAAAAATGTTGAAGGAATTTTAAAGTTGACATTTGTGGAGGGCACATGTGGGTGGGTAGAGGAAGGGGGGAAGGTGGGTGTGTAGGGAGGTTGCCACCGTAGCATGTGCTCAATTGCCATTAAAAAATTAAATTAAATTGAATATCCTTGCCGAAAGTCATGTTGTCGACTTTAAAACCAATTAAGTTCCTCACATACATATCCGATGTGGTTGCATATCAATTTCTCCATTAATTTACCTAGAAATGATGTAAAATTGATTGGTCTATAATTTTCGACTTTATTTGTCATCCGTCCTTTATGTACCGATGCTACTATCACATTTTTCAAGTCCTCTGATAACCAGTAAGTATCCAGAGTCAGTTTAAATAACGTTCAATATAAGATATGATGTCACATCATATTATCTCATTTGCAAACGTTTCAGGAAGCGACCGGCTGCATATCCGCCTCGAGGCAAGCGCAACCTGCTATCGGTTTTATAAGAGGCAGGCAGAAGCTCGTGAAAACAGAACACACCAACTTTCTGGCCGGCCATCTGTGGCTTTATTTTGAACCTAACTCTATGTCTATTATGTTATCTAGAATAATTTCGTAGACTTGACCTTCATATAAATCTTTTTAAATAGTCTTCGTTTTCAAGTACTGTAAGTAGTTTCTAAGTTGATTCCGGTAGTATAGTGGTTAGATAGCTGGAATGACGTCACTCAAGGTAGACTACCTTGAGGTAGTTTTTGGTTCAATTTGTTTACAGAATATCACCAGGTTTCCTTCATATCCAACGAAAATAATCGCATTTTCATAAGAAATCAAACCTATGTCGCACAGTTCATAACATGACAGAAAATAAAACAAAACAGTGAACTGTTTACCGACATGAATACAATGAAATAAAATTTATGAACGGTTACTGTCTATATGAAGCAACTTGAACTTCAGCGAGTCATACAGCTTAGAAGGTGCCACACGAAACTTTAAGTCTCTTGGTTGAGTGATGAAGCCTGCACCTGATATTTCGGAGGCTCCTTTTAAGACTATGGAAGGACCACTCTCTTTATATCATACACGAAGTCGTGATGGTTTATGTGACTCACCATCCTCCTGTTCCTTGATAGCGCTGAACACAGCTCTACAGAGCTCATTGTCGACCACACACAGTAGCTAGCAGAAAGTGACGAAGAATAAAATATATACATTATTTAGGGGCTTAAGTATTCTTTTTAGACAATGAAGGGTGTTTACCACTACCTATACGCTAACCAAACTTTTATTTTATACATCCAAGGCTAAAATGAGATATCTTCGTAGTATGTAACTATATTTCTATTGAAGACTGCAATCATGAAGGACAGTACTTCGGAGATGGATCCAAAACTTCACCAGTAAGACCAGCTTAAGTTCCGTATGACGGCGCCTTAACGATTCAAGCAACGTTACATCAGATTATATAAGGTCTAGTAATTTGTTTTAATGTCTTCCTAAATTATTTAAAAGTTCTGGAAGCAGAAAATAAAGTTGCATTTAAAATACACAGTGCTAGAAAAAATTGCTGACGGAACGTACTTTTTTGGTATTACGATATGATGCACATAACACTTTATGATGTAATGCTACACGTTGATAAAATTATCAGGAAACGTCAGTACACCTTTGATTAGAAGGGGAACATCATAACTGTGTAACGTCTCCATAATTCGTTACAAAGTGATAAAAATATAATAACATGAAGGAATTTAATAACTACTAACCAGTGGTAGATCTAATGAGATTTCGTAATGGCAGGTTATTAACTTTGCTGACGTATCCTCCATAAGATGTGTACTTGCCAGTAAATTCCGCATGATCTAACGTCTCTTAGCTAGTGAAACTTAAGTATTACTGGATAAATAGCTTCGGACAACTTCTATTTATTTGTCTGACTGAAATAGAATAATTTAATTACCTACTTCACAACTAAAACAATAGATAATTGGGAAAACGATAAGCTACTACTAACGAATTACTCAGGCGTTCGGAGGATTCAATTGTTATACGTACTGCTCGATATTTTAAAGCATTAAAAAAAAATTCGGTCAGTTTGTCTGTGTGAATTCAATCAGTAACTAAACCATAAATAGTTTCCTGTCAGTAGTTCATTTTTCTCGTTTTCCTTGATCACACGCCATTTATACGAAGTTTCAGAACAAAGATGTTCAGATGCACGTAGCATGAAAAGAATGTGTAAATGATAAGTTGACTCCGTGTCACACGGGTAAAAACTTACCAAAATTGTATAGGAAGAAACAAAAAAGTTACCTTCGATACAAAAATCAAAGAGTAATTAAAATTTCATTGTGAATAAATTTAAGCTGTTCATCACCTACCTGAATAGAAAATAAAAATAAAAAAATCCGTCAGTATCCAAGTCCAATCAAAGAGAAAGATGAATTCAGGAGAGACATTATCATGAATTTTACACACATATACAAAAGATTGCAGATACCACTCGTAGGAGCTGTAGCACGCAGGATTCTGGCGTACTACAAATATGTAAATATTTGTATTTAAATTTTTTATATTCAGATTAATTTAATATTTATGAATATTTAGTAAATTAATTATCGGATCAACATAACTGATATCCCAGGCTGCCTTAATTTCTTAACAATTTATCTGAATAACTAGTTGAAAGAGCAGGAGAGATTTTAAAGCTGGCTACGGTATTTCCCCAGAAAGCGAGGGCTGCCGCGAGCTATTTTTCGCACGGCCAGGGTGAATAGGAACCTCTAGTCATCAAGGCCAGTGCGTTGACCCCGCGTAAGGATACCTGAACGGCAGAAAGGGGTGAGTGACGCGCGGGAAGGCCGGAGCAAATAAGATTGACTTCGAGCCTCACGTGGTTTTGGGAAGGAGTTAGACAACCAATGCCGTACCATATACGGGGTCTACAGATGTTAATACGTGGCTTCTTTTTCATGTAACGAAACTTGGGGGAGGAGTTTCGGAAGAGGGAAGGAGAAGCGGCCATACTGGGTCATTCTGTGCTCAGCGATGGTCGAGTCCAGACTTCACGGTGTGGAGCGGTACAATACTGGCGGGCTCTGGCTTCGATCACAGGCTGGTCGAATGATGCAGTCCATACACTGATGGTACAACTTGCCTACCAACGCCGCACGCCGCCGCTGCTGATGCCGGTGATTTTGGTAATGTGTTCCATCGCCTATCATTGTTTCATGGTTTGGAAAGACTTTGAAGGATCCGTAATCGACCCATGAGACAGGATCTCTGCTCAATTTCATTTAAAAGCTAGCTGGAAAATAACCTCATGAACTTTAAAGCTCCTCGTAAATTCAGTTTGAGCCTTAATATTGTTCATCCTCTTTAATTCAATTCGGCGCCCAAGGGATTTTATCCACCATTCATGTAACATCTAATTGTTGGCTTGTGGCCACGATGTTATCATG
The DNA here is from genome assembly GCA_031002005.1 of Vandiemenella viatica. NCBI lineage: Eukaryota > Metazoa > Arthropoda > Insecta > Orthoptera > Morabidae > Vandiemenella > Vandiemenella viatica. The sequence goes on from CM061920.1 coordinate 82,931,223, forward strand.
TTCTTAATTATATAAATGAAATATTTAACATTCAGTTTATGTTTGCTATCTTCAAGCAGACTGTAAAGCGGATAGTGCTTTTGCTTGCAGGTACACATAATGTCTAACGTAACGTTAAATGTATCCGGCTATGTATAAGTAAGAGGAAAACAATAAATTAAGCATTGTATGTCTTTCATCCAAAGCAATCAGAATCCTTGCTACCTGAAAATTAATTCCATAATTAAAACCAATAACAAAATTAACATTAAAACATACAGCATACAAAGTAATGGACCCCCTCCCGTTACAGAGCAGAATTGATTTCTATAGGCACGTTGTCCGTATAAATCCTACAGGGTCGAGCAATAAGAAGTTTAATTACCTTCAAAACAAAAAAGCAAAAACATAGGAGCCATGGTTCACCGAGGTAAAATGACAGAAGTGGAGAAAACACAGGAAACGTATTCCATTAAAGAAGAAACTCCAAGAGTTTCAAAGAAAAAACTAAAGTAAAAACTGGCAAAAGCGTGGACTGTAGCGAGGAAGGAACAACATAGGACACGGACACGAATTTGAGATTACTGGATGAAAGTTAAAGCTCGGACGTAAGAGAAATGAAAACGACAATTGAAAAAACGTGGTCCGCAGATGGAAAAAAAGTATGAGTTTCTCTGGGGAGTTGATAACTCCGTATTGAGAGTGCGTATTAATATTATGTAATTAACTAAAAATGTTATTTTGTAAAAAGTTTTAAACAAATACTGTTGTTATTTTTAAAACTGAAAACATGAAACCACTATTTTATTCTATTAACGAATTTCTCTACCCAATGGTATAATTTATTCTAAGTTTTTAAATATTTTTGAAGAATCCAGTTTGCTAAAAGGACACTACTTTTTGTGGAACTATTAACTTTAGAACGATGGCTACGAATTTTCTTGAATCTTTAGAAATAAATAGGCTTTGGATGAAAGACATACAATGCTTAATTTATTGTTTTCCTCTTGCTTGTACATAGCCGGATACATTTAACGTTACGTTAGACATTATGTGTATCTGCAAGCAAAAGCACTATCCGGCTTTACAGTCTGCTTGAAGATAGCAAACATAAACTGAATGTTAAATAGGCAAAAAAATAATTTTGGGGGGAATTCCAACAAAAATTTATTACAAATCATTGAATAAAAAAGAATACAATCATTTTCAGAATAGTGGGTTGCCAGTTATTATTTTAAAACTATGGAGAACACCTAAAACATAATTCCTAACTAATGACCTCACAAATATTTTCACCTACTTACCTTATATTCGTATTAGGGGTAGCAAGAACCCAATTAGTGCATAATCAGAAATTTCCAAGTTAAGGGTCAAGTGCTAGACGGGTGAATGTTTCCCACGTGGTTTTCTTTAATTCAGAAGGTTCGGAATCATAAAAATGAAAAAGTTCATAACTGTGAGACTAATTTCAAAGATACACTTTTTTCTATGTTTCGAGTATGAACCTGGGAAACTAATGTTTGTATTTCCGATTCTGTTTCTCCTTAAGTAATGAAGTCGTGCCATCATGTGAGGGGAGCATTAAATTCGAGTAAACTAAAGTGGAAAGCACTTGGCGCGAGAACGAAGGGGAATGCTTAATTAAATGAAAGCTCTCCTTGATTTTCATTGGAGCACGCTCCGTAACTCTGTTTTTCGGGGTTTGTTTTCCGATATTACATTTTCGAATGAAATAGCCAGCTGAAGGAAGTGAAGAGGAAGCCTCCTTCATTCGTCGAGAAAACATAAAGAAACTAAAAAAACAAAAACAACCAATTAGCATGGCAAAAAGAATTCTTTTGACGTATAAAAATTAAACACAGTTAAAAGTTTAGATCAAATTAACTGTTATGTTAATTAAGTATAAACTTATTTCGTCAGTAACGTGGAATTTTGAAATATATGTTATTCGGTGTTTTTGTATTTTACAGATTCTGAAATTTTCTTGGAAAAGTTTTTAAACTTGGTTCTCTGTGAATAATATTCTTCAGAAAACTTTGTTGCATCGCAGAAATTTACGCTTCTGAATTATTTTCCGTTGTCCTGCATTTATGAAGAAAAATGAGTGAAAATTTAAATTTTCTCCTTTGATGTTCACATCACAAGATTAATTTTATTTGCGTGGAAATAATGCAGACAATTATACCGATGACATTTCAGCAACCAAACTTAGCAACAAACAAACCGTGTTGTTTCAGTGGAAACTACGTATTAATATAATTTCAGAACTTCAAGTGCATGGGTGTAGTGTGTCAATTAGAGGTTTGCGAAAATTTCGCCAACTTCGTTACCTTCCATTAAGTTCTTGTCTGTATCGTTGCGAGAGTTAGATCGCTAATAATTGTAATCCTATTTAGACAATTATGAACTGAGACGAAACTCGATGTTGAATGAATTTATGGATAGTAATGAATCACTTTGCTTCTAAAAAAATTTAGTGCAACAAACATCTGTCCCTCTCCACACAAGGAATAAGCGATACTGTAGGGATAAGGCAATTAATTTATCCCCAACCTAAAATTTTACGTTCACTTGGAAGCAAAAATAAGTTATTCGTTAGGGTAATTCGTTGCAAGACATTCCCAAAGGTGGATTATTATATTATATACAATGCCAAAAAATTATCTGTTTAATAAATTTAAAACTAGTCACATATACTAAACTATATTGGCACACTTTAACGAAATCAGTTAGATCCGCGAACGCACATAAATAACCGACAAAAAATGTTGGTACTTCTACTCCTGTGAGAAAATCGTATTCTCTCCTTTTTATAAAGCATAAAAATATGCGAATTCAACAGAATGAATGTTAAAATATTGAGTGTTGTTGACTGAAATTATTACCGTTATTAGTATTGCTGTTATTATTCGGAAAGCCTTAGACTGATCAATCAAACACTGTCTATTGTAAATATTTCGTATATGTTTCTATATTGATGTGACTTGCTTCTAGTTTTGTCACTGATATTTTCTGAATGGTTGAAAGGAAATCACTTTGTTCGTTCCCTGTATCTTAATATCATAGGAAGGATAACTGCAGATATTTTTAGACGAAAGCTAATTTTTCAATGAAGAAAGACAGAGGATTGTAACCGAGTAGGCACTTATTCTATCTAATGTTGTCCTGCCGTGCATTTTAACATTTAACTGTTGTGGAGTAGTTCGATCTAATTTCTTCTTCTTCTTCCCATACAAATAAAATGCATGCTGACCTGATCCGGCTTCGGGAACTGTTTCCATCTCTTCCTATATTTCTTCTGCCTTTCGATCTATAATGTTATATACATGCGGCCACTCAAGTTAATCAATGCATACATATATAAAAAAAAGCAAGTGTGCGAATGTAAAGCACTCACTGCCACCCACTCGCGGTTGTGGTGATAGAAACGCTGTGTATTCTGCTGTTAGTAAGAGAGTTTAGTTGCGGTGGATGGAAGAGGGTGGGTGAGGGTGGCTAAAATCTGTAATCTTTAAACATAAAAATTCAGCCTCCTTATGTTTGTGTTCGCAAAACTCGAAAAGTAGTGGTCAATTGACTTGAAATTTTGCAAAATGTGGAGGCTGGCACGAAGAAGGTTTATAAAAACAAAAAAATTAAAACCACCACCTCTCTCCCTTTACACCCTATAATTTATATACAGACCCACATATTTTACCCGATTTCGATGAAACTTTAAACCCATATAGTTTGGAACAAACAGAAAAATACTGTAAACATTTGGTGTGGCTCCCCTTTTCCACACCTTTAATTTCTGTCAATGTTCTTTATACAAAGTTACAGTTTCTATTCGATTTTAAAGGAACTTTGCAAACGTATACTTTAAAGCAAACATAAAAGTACTGTTTACATTTGGTTCGCATAACCTGAAACCCTCTTCCCCTTTCCACTGTCTTAATTTCTGTCAATGTTTCGTATATATCCACAGTTTTCAGCCGATATCGAGAGAACTTTCACACAAATACTTTAAAACAGACAGAAAAACACTGTCTACATTTTGTTTTTACAAACTCAATTCAGAAAAACTCATCTCCCCCTTTCCACCTCTTAATTTTTGTCAATATTAATTACATACACACAGTTTTTATACAGTATATATGGAACTTTGCACATGTATACTTTAAAAGAAACAGAAAAATATTGCCTACATTTGGTTTGCAAAAGCCCAATCCATCTCCCCCTTTAATCCCACCCCTCTTAATTTCCAATGATGTTTATAGAAACCCACAGTTTTTATCAGATTTAGATGGAACATTGCACACGTATACTTTAAAATAAAGAGAAACATATTGTCTACATTTTGTTTACAAATATCCAGCCCCTTAATACCATTTGACTTTTGCAAATGTTCTTTATACAGAGCTAAAATATTTATCCAATTTTGACCGTACTTTTCACACGTATAGGCCTACTTTAAAACAAAAAGAAAAACATGATCCACATTAGGTTTACAAAAACCAGTCAGACATCTTAAACAAAATTTATATTTGAAACCATTCAGTTTTTTTTTTCCAAATGTCTCTAAAATGGTAGAAAATCGGCCAAAATGTTAAAAAAAAAGAAAAAAGAAAGAGAAACCTTTGGAATACCCTCTCAATAGATGGTTCCCTAACCTATTCCTGTTCATTCCTATACTACTGAGGTAGTTATAAAATGACATGCTCACATATAATCTTATTTGTGTATCTTTGCATCTGATACGCTCTTTTCGCCATATGTCTTCATACCAGTTTATCCTAGTCAACTAGATAGCCTTTCCACATCCCTCTCAAGCTGTTAACAACCCTTCTTTTTTCATTTTACATACCATTATTGTCATCTACAAACGACCTACCTGTAAATCAACAACATACCATTCATTGGAATAATGAACTGCAGTGCTCCCAGTTCACTGCCTTGTGATGTTCTTGTTCTCACTTCCATTTCTTTGATGCCGCATCTCAGCACTGATTTTTTTTTTTTCGGAATTCTTTAACCTAACGAGACACATCCCGATATACTCCAGTGGATTATTCAGTGCCATTGTGTGGCTGAATGTTAAATGCCTTGGAGAGAAATAGAACTATACTATCTACTTGCATATCACTCATTAGTCGATATTCACACAAATATCATTTAATAAAACCATGTTTACTTATTCAAACCAATATCTTTCCTCACCGATAATCCTGCGTATCGAGCATCATACCACCGCAGTCAAATAAATTAATCTGTAACTAGAACATAATTTTTTACCACTCCTTTATGAATCGGCAATACTACGGAAAAATTCAGTCCCCCCTTCCTACTTTTACGTTAGAGTAATATGACCATCATTCTATCCACTTCTCATGTGTTTGACAATTTTCATTTTATTTAGCTGTTTTTCTGCAATCATAATTCTCCTGGTTAATACAAGCCGTTAAATACGATATAGTCCCAGTCTTAATTTATTTCTAATTGCCGTTCTTATCTATCCTTATTGACAGTTATCTGAATGCAATCTCTCCTCCTAATTTTTTTACTACAGCTATAGTAATTTATAAATGGATCATTCAGCGCACCGCTCCGGCCCTAATATTTTTCGTGAATGCATCTCTAACTGCCCCCTTTCATGGTGCAATTCCTTCTTTAACGGTTTCAAGATCTTCATGCTTTCTTACTGCTTTCTAATACTATTACGCTCGTCTCTTAGCAATAACTTCATAGCGCTCAAGCCTCTCCTTTAGTAAGTGTCTTTCACTCTCTTACTTATTTTGTATTTTTAAAAAAATATTTTTAATCTATTTTTATTACTGTCTTGCACCATTTTTCATATTCTCTCCATTTAGTTAGTACTCTCCTTCACCCTACTGAAACTTTTCATAAAATACCACTTCAATTCCGGAACCAGTTTGGAATCTTATAATTTTATGTACATCTGAATATTATTTGGCCACTGGTTCACTAAACAATATTGTATCCAAATAATCATTTATTCTATCTGTGAATAAAGAAACTATGAAGTTATCACCAGGTTTCATCGATACATGCAGAATGTTTCGCTTCATTATGGTTTGCTGCACCTTTTGTGAAAAGCCTACGTCCCTAATTGAGTGTTTTGAAAACCTGTGTTTTTACATCTATATCCTTTCCACTCCAAACTCAGTGGAAGACCGTCCTAATCCTTTCATGAAACTCTGAAAACGTATTCACTTGCACGCGAGTCAGTCATCTTACAAATTCTTTTTCCCCTCAAAGGGAACCAGCTCTTTTATTTCCCCAGAACTATATTTATAATAACTCCTGTTTGTGATTTATGAAAGAGTACCAACCAACTGTACTATTGACGGCTAACTAATATGAATAAACTTCAACTAACTCTTGTATGTGCGAAGTACACTCTGTAACAGTTTGGGATGACCTCTTTGTCTCTCACTCCTTTAAACAAGACTCTACTTCTACAATGTCCTGTGGCTGCCGCATTTCCACTTGCAAGCCAAACTTTTTAACATTATTCATTTCACCCAACATAACAGATCAATAGAAGAAATTCAGCTTATGACTTTGCAATAATCTTAACCGTTGCACTTCAAGATCCTTATAGTTTCCTCAGCATCATTTACGTTTATCATAATGATTTTAGTCTTTAAAACAAACACCATACGCATGTCACCAGTATACCTTTCCACAAAGCGAGTGTTGTTTACGGATATTATAAAAAGTAATTCGTACTCTTAAAAGTTCGACACCATAATAAATTATTGCAAAACAGAAAAACTTGTGTGTAATGTATAGCTGCCATATGAATATACCAATCAGAAGCTGGAAACCGAACGGCTACTCAATGCGTGATAAATCGAGTGTGGCGTTTGGTGATCCTGGAACCGATTAATTGATGCACATTTCCAATGTCAAATCGTTAGATATCATTATTTGTGCTCTGAATATTGACATCCAGAAACACAGAGGTGATTAATCACTACGCAAAAGCGCTACATGTAAAGCTGAAGCATTATAATTAATCGTTTAATATCGAGTTATTGACTAACAGATAAAATTAATCAAATTGAATTATTTAAAACGTTGTTCTTATACCTGGCGAAATGCGATTGTACTAAAACTAATCTAAACTGGTGTACATTATAAACAATGTAATCGCATTTTTAAGTTGTCAGGACTTTTTTAATATCATCTTTCGTAAAATATCAACAATTGTTTCTGGGATATATAAATATATTTTTACATATGGCTTTACGCCTCGTTGACGTTGAAGTCATTAGAGGCGGGATGTGAGTGGGGACAAGGAACGGGAAGGAATTCGACCATGGACTTTTTTTTAAGGAAGCATCCCCGAATTCGCAGAGTGTGATTTGGAGAAAACCCAAATCTGGATGGCCGGACGGCGATTAGAACCGGCGTCCTACCGAATGCGAGGCTAAAGAGTTAACCGTTCACCCACCATGCTCGGTGAGCGATAAACAACATAAAAAGTTTTGTGAAAGAGCTGTATAGAGTGTTGAAGTTACGTTTCTATACAAAATTGCAACATGTTTCGTTTATATATCAAAAAAAAAAAAAAAAAAAAACCCTTAAGGACGACACATTTTCTGTTGAACTCTTTTTCGATAGTGAGAATTCTAGAAGATAAAAACTTTGCAGTGTAAAAACTTTCACATAGAGCACAAGAGATTATCTGAAAGTAAGTGCTTGAACTAACTGAAAATTTATATGTAAACCTAATTTTGTGGAAATTTATGACCGTTTATGCAGAATCTATATATATAAAGATGAATGTTTGTTTGTTTTTTCTTTATACAAATCCACAGTTTTCATCCGATCTCGATGAAATTTTGCACACTTATCCTTTGAAACAAAGAGGAAAATACTGTCTACATTTGGTTGAAAAATTATCTGTATAAATAATATATGTTGTCTTATAATTTCGAAAAATTATTGAACGGCGATAGACAAACGCGTTGGCTGTTGAGGTCTCTGTACTGTTTTTCCATGTAGCGGTCAGGTAGCTCAGTTGTTAAAGCGCTTGCTTACTATTGTTTGGGTCGTGGTCTCCGGTTGGAATTTCCGTGGAGGCTAAGATTTTTAAAAATTGTTTTTGATCGTAAGTCACGCCTGGGCCGTCGGTTGTTCGGATTGAATGTTAATCTGTAGATATCACAAAGTTAGGGGTGCAATGCGTGGCAAATCGTAGGTTGTCTTGCAATGCCGTAGGTGTACACTTCTCTACGTTATATTGATCCCTCAGGGGTGATTTGCAGTCAGTGTGTGTGTGATCTGCAGTAATAATAGTATAAATGCGGAAGTAAGTCCCTGTCTTTTGTTACGTTTTGACGACTGAATGCCTAAATCGATATTGACGGAATTTGACAAGAAAATCTGTAGAGAAGGCACAGGATATTTTATTTGTGGTATGATTAACAGTTGTAGTCACGAAATTTTGAGAATTTATCGAATGGTGACAGAGAATGGATGTGTGTGGTAGTCTGTAATGTTACGTCGCTTGCTCAAGCTGTGCTTCTCGCGCATTATGTTGGTGTATAATTTATTAATAAATTTCGCTTAGAGAAAAAACGTATTATTTAGTATAGATGTAGAGTTTCTCTGTTCTATTTCTTTGTGTCTGCGTAAATGTTTCTGGCACCAGTTTATTTTGCCTTCTTTTTTGACATGCCTTGCGGGCGTAAACTTGCCTAAGTTGTAGCTCTAGCAGAGCACGAGCAGCTAAAGTTATTAGAACCCAAGAATCGTATGCTCATGCCGAAGAAAGAAGAAAAGTCCAAGCTGAAAAAAAGCTGCCTTAGTTAACACCCCCTCCCCTTCCACATCCCCTCACCTTCGTCTGGTTTTTTTTTTTTTTTTTAAATATATTGGAAATTTAGTCTTTTTAAGAGACAGGTTCGAAAGTAGAATGATATAGTGATGGATTTCCTGTCATATTATGCCGATGGGATCAATCCTTCGTTACCAACAACTTTATATATTCAACTCTGGTAAAGAAATTCTTAATCCACGCATGCAAAGTCGCGGGTATCCTCTAGTATCAGATATTTCTAAATGGTAGTTTATTCTTCATCATTGTTAACAACTTTTATAGTTTCCTCTAACACAAGTGATATTACTAACTCTTCTAAACGTATTACACAAAACATATTGTTGGTAGAACTGTGTTATCGAATGGTCGGGTGATTGATTTTCAACCCATTAGATCATGGAAAGTGGTGCCTACAACTGCTAAGATTGCTGAAGAAACAGCGCAGTATAATTTATCTTAGGCAATTCGTATGCCTCACAGTTGGTTTCGCGAAAAAGAAATGTTATGTAAACTTGTACTGTGTTTATGTTATAGAAATGACCACTTTTTCTTATTAAAACATAGGGCAGAACACTGACGATGATGATATATTCTAATCCTTATCTACCTCTGCAATTCTTATCTTCAAATATTCCCTCCACTAACAAATTAACCAATACCGTGTGTTAAAATTTGACCCACCATCATGTCTTTTCTTTCTGTAAGACTCTTCCACAAACATCTTTCTTCATCCATCTGTACAGTTTTTTTTTTGGTTGAGATTCTATTCCGATAATAAAGGTGTAATAACTCAGCAATATCACCTGCCTTTCATAAACATAATTTGGTCATACAATAAAATTATTTAAATTATTTATGTAACTATTTCATAACACATTTCGTAGAAAGCCTCTGTAGTTAAACCAGTTCTTTCTATCACTGTTACTAAAATGCATACATATTATTATTGAATTTCTTCCGGATATTTGAGATTTTATTTTTTTCCCCAGCATCTGTTTATGTAAAATTGGAATTTCGTTTTGATCCTAGGAAACTCTTGTGTGATACGCTACATAGTAGTAATTTCGGGATTTGTAGGCCTACCCGGTGATTTCCCATTTTAATTTTTTTTAAAGTGTTTCGTCATTTGTCCAGTTCATCCATTTCGGTATTGTCGAAACTATATTTTAGGCAGTTCTTCCCGTATTCTGGAATTTTCGTTTATTTTCTTTTGTTCCGAATTTATGTAATGTTCGCGCCATTGGGCTTTGGTTGCTACATATAGCTTTGTGTTATACGTGAGTTTTTTTTATTAGGCTCTTAATCATTTTGTAGGCGAATTTCAGTCTGTCATGTATTTCGGTCTCTGCTAAATGCCTAACCCAAACTTTTTGTTACGCCTCCTAACATTGTGTCTTTACTTTTGCTGTCAAATTCTTTCCTTCATATAGGAAGATTTTTGCTTTAAATCTTTTTTCCAAAATTGCAGTTAACCATTTTCAATCTTTTGGGACTGCTATCCAGTTGTTTTGTATGCTGCTTTTTCTATTATAATTTCTGTCTTTATCCCTTCTGTATTTAAATAGTGGTTCTCTCTCTTTTTATTATGTATTTTTAGCCGATCTTGGTTCGGTTAGCTGACAGGTACTCAACCACTTTTTAAGATTCCTTTCTCAAAGAGCCCCTTTTGTTTTAATCTTTAGATTTTTTACTAGCATGCAGCGATCTGTTCTGATATTGCTATAGATATGAAAATTAAATTAACTTAGTGGTTTTCTAATTATCTAATTGTCTAGAAGATTATTAATCTGAAATGAATTTGTTTGTTTCCTAATTGGCAAAAAAGTACTCTGTTATTGACTGTTGTTCTTTCTCATCCAATTTCATGTATTTCTTTGACTCCATAAGACATTCTCAACGTTTTTAAACTTTTAAAATAATCAGTGTCTCCCATTTTAAGTTCTCAACTATTTCCGTTCATGCTGTGTATTGGATAATTCCCCTCTATTGCATTCATACCACCTCCAATGGTAAAATATTCGTTCTTTTTCTATCTTTCTTCTGAGTAGCATGTAGGTGCACATCAGGCTTATAAATTCTTATTCGTCACTGAATCTTATCACATTTTTTGTCTGACATTATGGTTATTTTTTCCCTGTACCTTATTTACTTAAATTGTTAACCCTGCTGATGCTCGTATTCTTGTATACTCTCCTGAATCTTCAATTCTTTTTAACTTTTCTCCTTTCTTTTAACGTTCTTTAAAGCCCTTTGGTTTTGTTAGTCAAGCTTCAAACACTTCAAGTTGTTACCTTCATATTCTCTTTTTTAGAGCCTAATCTCTTATCATTTCTGGTATCCGGGGTATTTAGAGAGTGTTCAGTACAGTAAACATCGCCTCATTGTGTTCAGAGTGGAGTGCATAGTTAATGTGTCATTATTTGTTATTCCAGTCCAGCACGGCGTTTTGTCTTAACCGTGAATTTCCATGAAGCGGTTCTATTTTTTCTGTTATATTATTCTTACCAGCGTAAGGCCTTGTTGGGGTATGCAGCTTTAGACGAGTCGTTCTCTCTCGCACACGTTGTAGACTCTTCGCTTCACTTCTCCCTTCGACATAACCAGCAAGATTGGCTCTTCCAGGAGCTTAAGTTTAATCTCCCACCGGCGTCACTTACAGGATCCTTGAAGTTACTAAGCCCCAGAACACAACAAGTTTGTAGTCTTCATAGTGATTAGGCCTTTAGAAATTTGTCTTAGGAAGCAAATTCTGACACTTTTCTCCCCTGTCTTGTCATGTTTCTTATCATTTTGTTTGTCGTATCTTACGTTTAGCTGAGATCTTTACATGGCAGGATTGCGGGGGATCCGTAATTTTTTCTCATGTGGAAAGCGTTCATGAGATCACTTTGGTCACATGTGTTAAACTGAATTCTCCTTTTCAAGAGCTGAACCATTGGTTTCATATTTTTCTTAAATGGATTGCTTCTCACTTTTTGAAGTTCAGTTGAAGTAAATATATATATTTATATATTTTGAGAAATAGTGCTCACATAGTCGTATACGTTAACAAACTGAAGATATTTCATGACACCCCATACCAAGTTTGGTTTGCTTTCACTTCTGTATTCGGAACGGTTTAAACCACTTACGTGGTCCTTATTTATGAAGTCAGTCCTCTTAGTAATTTAGACATTTATTCCACTCTGGTTAACGTGATACAACTTGTGGGAATGAATTCTGTGTTTTAATACTATATAATAAGCAGTACTGCAAGGAGATATATAATGACAGAAATGCATTCACATCATCTAGACTAGAATCATATTTGTCAATGAATGATTTGTCCTTCTTTTCCATCACGTATGCACGGATGTTCTGTAATATTAATGGTTCATTCACTATTAATACAATATCAACACAATAATATGAATTCATTTTATAAGATTCGGTCAAGTCTTAATTGACAAGAAAGGTAAAATTTAGGTCATTGCACAGTTTGTTTTCCGCTTATTATGGCCGACAGTGCACACTGCCGGAAAAAAAAGGAATATCAGCAATGTTAAATATTTTTGTCCATTTTAAAATCTATTTTGTAAGAGATTAGTAGTACAGGTGCATGAAAGCGGACCATTTATCCCACAGAAAGTTTCATTTTCTATAACGGGGGAACAATAAAGGCCACAGAGCGGTAGTTCTTTTTTATTTATTTGAGCAATAACGCCGAACGACCTGTAGTAACGACCATTTGCTCACCTTCAGTTGCAGGCCGTATACATCACAGCAACGGCCACAACGAAACCATGCGTTTTCTGCCGCCAAAATGAATGAAAGGTAAAGAACGTAATGTTTTTGACATTATGGAAAATACAATTACGTTACAAATTAATTTCCTCCAGTCATGGTGGTTGTCAATACTCTTACAATATAGTGAATAACAATTGCTAGCAGAGAAACAAGTCACATGGAAGCAAGAACTGGCAGCTAACAGAGTCTTTTTTATTTTTTTATATTAATTTCGGCATTGCTTAACCACATTTTGCTATGTGTGCCAATGCTCGTAAAGCTGACTGCTGAATTAGCAGCAATAATTATTTTTAGTGGTACGAGTCCTGTCAAAAGTTAGGGCCGACTGCTTATAAGTGATTGTGTAGTAGTTTTAGTTAGGGCTTTTTCATACGTCATAGCGTAGTAAAATATATAGGACTCTGGACAGCTACACGGAGAATCTAGAATGAATATATAAATTCAACATAATATTATACAATGAAGAACGAAGATAAATGCTAAAAAGAGTCACCTTATTGGATACACGGTTAGAGTGAGACAGAGCAGTATGAAATGTTTGTTGAAGACCTTAACTACAAATATCTCTGCTTAAAATTTGACAGCAAACTCATTTTGAGAGGACACTTTATGCAGTTTGTAAGGAGATGTTTCACTGTCCTCATATACCAGTGACGTAAAAGAATTGACATACAAATTCTTAGTCAGGCCAATGCTTCAGTAAGCTGGGATTGGTTATATGCTCAAATAATCGGTATTTAATATGGGTGTTGCCGGGATTGGAATCGAGGGCTGCTAGATTTGTTTGTGAAAATTACCGCGGATCACAATCAGTAACTGATATTATTACGGGGCTGCAGTGGCAGTTATTGGAAAACGAGAAGTGTGCGAGAGACTACTGGAAGTGTATAAGGTGTATATTGGGTGTTAGGCTTGGATGAATATTGATCGAAGGATTTGGAGCATTACGTGGAAAGGAGCACTTTATTTTAAGCATAACGGATTAGGAAAATTGGCGTTTCTAGGAAAGCAAGTCAAGGACTAGAATAAATTACAATGGTTAATAATTAAATATTATCTGAAACACTAAGAGAATTTAAAACTAAACTTCCTAATTAGAAGGTGAAATTGCCTTCAAAGAGCTTAAAATTTAAAAGAAAAATTCAGGGAATACAAAAAAAAGCACCCATTGCAATTAAATTAAAAAGTGATTGCCAAAAGTGAACGCGTATGTGTTAAAGCTGCTACCGTTTGATTTGAAAGTTCCTGGACATTTTCTCAGCAGCACACTGCTATTAAGCCGCGTTCCCACGATCTCTTGTAACGGAGGCGAGACGGGACGGGACGGGACGAATACTCAATAACACGCCTTCACGCCTTGGGAACAGAGCCGCCTCTGCTAGCGGACATGAAACGCAGCTACCTACACCGTGTCGGTAAACATCACAGGCGTGTGTAGAGGTGCGCTGTTGTCATCGGTTTGCAGCAGCGATGCGCCCCCCTTCTGTTGCTGTAAAGTGCTCTGTGCCAAACGACACTTAAGGCAACGTGGTGGGGAGGTGGCGGCGAGGTAAGCAAGGGCTAACCTGCGGCGCGCGGTCGTCCCTACAATGAGGTCCCGTCCCATCTCGCCTCATTACAAGTGATCGTGGGAACGCGGCTTTAGGTGTACCGTCGGAGCTACTTGGTATAGCTGTAAAAATAAATGTTCCGCCAGATGTAAAGTCCAGTATCTGATTATATTTATTAACAGAAGATAGTTATGCAAATGAAATTCATCTTGAATAGTCTCAAATCGCACAAAAACAACCCTTATAAAAATATGGTGACTTAGCCATTATGCATGTCATAATTTTTACTGAAATAAAGGCAATAATTTGTATAGTTTACTCAGAGACTTGTAAAACCTGAAAGAGGTGCGAGGGAAGTTTTTGTTATTGTGTTTTTGTAAGGCCAGTCAAGCAACACAATTAACATATTTCTGTAGGTAGAAATTTTAATATCTAGTTTAACCAAAAATGTCGTGCATAATGGCCAAGTCACCTGATTTTAATATTTCATTTTTCATTTTTTGATCAGCGGTAGATTTTAGTGCATCGATTTTTCTGGTACTTGCGTTACGTTGCCACACTGGAGCACAGTACACAGTTAATTCAGCAGTTTATGCTCTGTTTCTGATTACGATACTAGCAAGATAGTATGCAGTGAAATTCAACAAATTTTGTGGTGCAATTATCCGTTTCAGTGGATTTTCACCAGTATTTTATACATCTAAACCTGTTACAGTCAGTTTTGAGTGTATAATGAAGTGCGACGTTATCAGAAAAACAGCCAAATTGATTACTGGTTGCGAAGAAGAGAGAAGGAGTTTCGAAAAACCACCTCGACTGTGTCGATAATGTGCAGTGTGTGCGATAAGGACGTCGCAGGCTCGGAGGTGAAGGTCTGCGGCGCCAGTTGCAGAATATTGCTGCCTCGAGTGCGCGCTCCGCAGCCAATAAAAGGCTACGAGCGACCACACACAGATAACGAACACAACACAAGCCAGACACTTCCATCCACACACCACCGGCTCTGTCCCACAATCGACCACGATCTGAATATCGCACAGAACTGCATGAGAGCTAACACCAACTCGTTGTCTTACTGTCCCGCTAAACGATGAGAAAATAAAATACACAGCAAAAAAGGAACTTAAAATAAAAACGCGAATTGTTGAGTTTGTTTCTATGCCAGGTAAACGTGTGTTGAAAAAACCGGTTGTGTAGGGATTTTCTTTGGCAGAATTTTATATGTGGAAAGAGAATAGAATAAAAATCATTAGTGGCTTCTTACACATTTACTGGCGTCCTTAGCGGTCTCTTCTCCCCGCATCTTCATCAGTTTCTTTCCGTATTTGCAACTTATTACATATCATTTTTCACACCCCGAGTTGTTATCACAATTAGCCGGTTTGAGGTGTTACGTAAATGTTTCTCGTTTAACAGATTTATTTATTTATTTATTTTTCCTAAACGGTAAACATTAAAAATTTGGAAAAACTTGTGCAAACACTACTTTCATCACTCACTGTTTGAATCTGGAATAACGGTTTACAGTCAGGCGACAATCTTTTAAGTGGCACTTCATGATTACACATTGCCTTATTATCTGCATATTATTTGACCCCTGTAGTTTGAAGATACGGTATGTAACTTACAACAATTCGAACTATATACATTCAATGGATGGATTCTAACGTTGTTTTTATTTACTAGAAAATAGAGTGGTCCCTGAAGGGTATTCATAAAGCCTGTTCCTGAAGTGTGGGTCTCTATCAACTTGCATTTGTTGTCGGTATCTAAATTAGCAAGAAGTAAGAGTCGAGGATGGTACTTGTAGCCTCTACTATGTTTAGGCTCCTTGCCACGCTGACAGAGGCGTTATCTCGTAATGTTGTTGTTGTTGTTTTTTCATAGAATATTTGTTTTAGATTGTTATGCATGTACAGAAATAATATTTCTTAAGTGTGTGTGTACTGTTGCACAAATTAGTATTGTGAAGCATTGCATTTTAAGCATCCCGAACAGTTCAGCGAATAACGATACGAAATTCACGACATATGTAAATGTGCCGATAACAGGAGAAAATATGCACCGCACCAATCATACTAACCGTAGTTTGCAGGTTGTCCGAGTGGAGCCGCGTCCTAGTGTGAATTGCCGACGTTTCGTCCGTTCTTCTTGAATGGTAGAACAGCTTTACGATGTGTTACGTACTTTCTACTAATAATGACACAGTGTTTAGAAGTACATGCGAAAAACTTCGTAGCCAGTTATGTTTTACAATAGAGGTTCTCAATCAGAGGGGCGCACCCCTCTATTTTTTACTGTTCGATAATCCATCAATGGAATCATCAGTCACATTCCCATGACGTTCAGGAGACCTAGAAGATTCTGAGGTGTGGAGTGATGGCGTTTTAAGGAGTAAAAAGTACCTGAACTTAGTAAATTTACCGTAGATGTTTGAGAAAAAGGACAAATAATTAAACTGTTCTATTCGTTCATTAATATGATTCACAAAACACATTTTATTTTTAACATAAATGACAAAGTTGTTTTTTGTTTGTTTTTTACTTCAAAAGGCGGCGTAACCTCAAACAATATTATAATTAAGGAATGGAGAGAGGTGCCTGCCTGTTCTAAATAAATGCAAAAGTATTTCGGCCGATACGTCGGTATTTCACATTAGGAGGCGACGCAATCTGGACAGCCTAGAAACCATCATATGAATTTATCAATATTTTATAGTAAAACCCATTTCCACTCTATGTAGTAAACTTTATTCTGTTTCATTTTATAGGTGGTTGTTAAAGATTGTAAAGACATACGTTTTTACAAGATTACTTTTTTGTAACGAACAAAGTTATCATTTTCCATCTTGTCTACTTACTTGAATGTTTCAACATTTACTGTTCATTTCATTCTTTAACAAAGAAATTACGTATATCTACTTAAATATTTAAAATAATTCCACTGTATAATTTAGGTGTAATCTATCATAAAACATGCTGATTTGCGTTAGTGTTAGATAAATACTACAACTTCATTTATTTTTGTACGACATGAAAACTAATTAGGTAAAATAAAAATAAAACAAGGCCTTAAATTTTTGGTCCCTTATAGTACAAATATTATAAATTCCAAACTTTTGAAAAATCTAATTAAAGTGTTAAATGCGACAGTTTATGAACAGGTGATTATTACTTTCAAGTCAACTGTACTCAGTAAAAGTAACGAAAATGGCCTGAAAAGTTCCAGTTCAAGAACAGAGATGATAAGTAAACTTGAATTTCACGAATTTATCAAATTCATAGAATTATGTATAGACTAATCTATTGTTACCGCTGTTACTTTTTCACCAAAATTTCAATGTTTCATGTCAAAAACCTGTTATATGGGTGGTAAGTATCACAAAAAACAGGAACGCGATATTGTAATTTCGTGATCATAATTTTGTATGAACATTACGTTTCTCTTTGCTAAAATATTTGCAACTGTTAACATTTAATATGGAAGACAGTTTCTGAAACTAATTTATCTTATATCTTTAAACGAGCAATTCTTGTATATATATATATATTTCGGATTTCGGAAACGGCTGTGACGATTTGGATGAAATTTGGTATTTAGATTTTAAGATTACCTGAATAGTTGTCTTCCCTACTAAAAAGCGAGTTTACAAAATATGAACAATTTTGTCACTCCGTATATCGAAAACGGCAGTAGCGCCATCTCGTAGACAATTCAGGTACCAGAAAGCCTACAAATAGATTTTCTTTGATTCCAAAGAATAAGTAAACGAACAGTTCTTGTATACTGGCTGACCCGTGGAAATATTAGCACTGCAAGTTCAATTGTAAAACATTTAAAAAGAAAGATAATTAAAAATTTATCAATGGTTTTATCAGAGGTGATAACTTTACAGAAACTTCTTTGAAATTAATATTACCGGTACCAGTTATAAAGTAATCATCGTTTACTTTTTGACTATAAATAGTGGTTGTTAGTTAGCCATTAAATACTACCACCTTAATTATAAAACATCTTTCGATTTCTGTTCAATATACAAGATTTCGAGTAGAGTTTGATAATAAAGTGCATAATTAAATATTAATACATCTACAAATTCCTGAAAAGCCGCGTGCGAGTGCACATACGAAAAAAACGGGTTCTGATAAATAGAATCTTGCCTTTAGAATCGTCTGACCTTGTGCTTTATTGTTTATAACGAAGGTTACTTCTTATGGGAATTGTTTTATTATCATTTTGAAATGCTGATCAGAAGATGTGATATTACTGCGAGGTATGAGCATAGTTTTATTGGAGTGAATAAATATAGCACAGATGATGTTCTATTGACGTCACAACCTGATGATGAATTCTCATAGTACTCGATGAAACATATCGAAAATAAATAATAAATTTTCTTGGTTTTCGAGATATAGCATGTCAAAAATCAGTTATAGGTATAGTTCCTTGTGCTTTTGGCGACGTTTCTTTTGGTCCAGGCCGTATTTCAACCTAACAAAAACCACTAGATACAAAATAAAACATTGAAAGTACATTTCCACCATATATACATAGTGCTTTTGGTGGATTTTTTTCTGGTCCAGGACGGATCTAATCCTAACCTCTTCACTTTTGAGATATATCATCCCCAGAACTAAGTGAGATATCAGAAAAATAAATTCCTTATTTTCGATTTGTCTCGACGAGTTTCATACGAATTCATCAAACTTGGCTATGGCGAAATTTGTCTTCTGGTTCAGGTCGCATTTCAACCAACCACGCTAATTTTGAGATACGATATCAAGAGAACTAAGCGAAATATTTATTAAAAAATATATTTTTTACCTTCAATTTTTCTCGTCGAGTTACATAAGAATCCATCATCAAGGGTTATCGTAGAATCCTTTGAATTACCACAAATCTCGCACCATTAATTAATACCAAACTGGCATTAAAATTTCTGTTTAACATATTAATAGAATTTTTTTATTAAAGCAATTTGTGAGGCCGTCTCGCAAATGGATCTAGCGATTTGGATGAAATTTCACATGTAGATAACGTTTTAATTTTCAAGTTTTTAACACGATTTTTTTTTAAAAAAAAAAAAAAAAAAAGGAGCAACTTTTGTATTTGGTTTCTCGAAAACGGCTCTAATGTAGAAGGTTCAGGTACCAGTAAGCCTACTGATGTTAGTTAAACTTCTCTTTGGTTAACTGTGCACCTCAAAACGCCTAGGAAGCCTTCAAGCCTTATACTTTAATCAAACTTTACACGAAATCTTGGATACTGAACAGAAATCGAAAGATACCGAGTGAAGATCGGTCACCCAGGTACTAGTTTCTTATCCACGACGAACCATGTGAAATTATAATGCTGTGAAATTACCTTCACATGCTTCTGATTTGCAACAGTTCTACTCGAAGTGGGCTCACTCGCTTTAATACCTGGAGAGCGTGAAGTAACAAATAAATTACAGGTAATTTCTCTTGTGTGAGTAACCACTTCCAACTTCCCTCTGAAACTTTTAAAAAGGTTAGAAGGATCTCAAAAATAATAGTTAAAGATAAAGAATGACCATTTAAAGTTTAATGCTCAGTTTTTTTATTACATTCGCCGACCGGTATAATATTTATATTCAATCAGAAGATTCCACACAACACAATTTTAGTAGGTAATTTATTTTTTCTTCTAAAGTGAAACACAGTGCTGTTACGATGACAATTCATTAAGGTTACTTAAATAATTCCCTAACTGTCTCTAAAATCTTCTTTCGGTCACTTGCCTACCTACTGCGCAATAATTTATCATGTGTCTTTCATTTGCAAAAATTCTAAATGTTTCAAATAATCAATTCATATCTTGTGTAATAACGAAATATAACACTTTTCCTCAAAAATACTAAATAACTTATCCACTGCTTCTAACCTGGGCAGATTACACGATGAAGTTCTATAAAGAGCGGATTACACTTTGCGATTTTCAGTTCCGCAAAAGTCTGAGTGTCCCCAACCTGAACTGTGACCATTTCCGTTCACACTTCAATAAAGGACCTCGAAGAAAAAAAAAAAAAGCGGAAACCTATCCTGGAGCGACGACAGGAAATTCCTCCCTTCCGAAGAAAAACAGAGTAAAAACAACACTTACTTCCAAATAAAAAATGACAAACTCGGATGATTTAATCAATACTAACTCTCTCGCACCCCTTCTATGTAAACTGATGGATAAGCGTCTATCTGTCGCTGCGTCTCTATATATAGCTTCTGCTGAAATTGTTTATTTTGGTGCAATAACATGAAGTGCTTTCGACTTGTTCCGGGAATAGTTTCGCATAGGTTGTAACGCGTATGTTGAGATTGCAACCGAGGAAGCGAGGAGTGATAAACTGTTTTGGTCCGGACAGAGAGGTTGTCGAATTAAAAGACAGTCAATGCAAACCGATATGCTTTAAGAAATATCATACGGGGTGGAGAGACTGGTGTAACAAAGACTCTTTACCATTTGAATTTTAGTCTAAATTCATGATAAACCAGAAAATGTCGCATGAGACCAAAGGACGTTTACGGTTCGGCTCAAGGAGAAGCGGCCATGTTTAACTTACTCATTATTTGATCGGAAGTTGTTAGTGTCTGAAGTGGGTAGTAACAGTGACAGTAGTAGCCACCATGGGGACTGGACCTCGAATCCTGTTTGTAGCCGTGCGTAATTAATGTCCGAATCATGAAACGGGACCTGGGAGTCCTCATAATTAATCGACAGTAGACGTGAATGCGTGTTGTAACAAACTTGAGCTAATAATGCACTGTTTTTAACTATCAATCTGCAGTCAAACTTCGGATCGGAGTTCATTGTAGTACTAAAGTGTGATACGTGTCTGGTACCGGGCTGGAAACCTTAGAACTTCAAATAAACTGCTTTTTAATTTTGTGTGGATTGGTTTTTCAGTTATTTGAAAAGGGGTGAAGTTACACATTGCGCCTTGCGCGCAATACACAACACTTATCATAAAAGACCCAAATTAAGCCCTAATTACTCACAATAAAGCCCTATATGTGCGCATCACAATATCTCTTCAGAGAATGGAGAAATAAAATGAGTAATGCATATTCGTTTTGTGATTGGATTTGAAACCGATAGTGTTTAATATTTATTGAAATCCATACAGAAACGAAGAAATTTGCTTCTGCTAAGTACTGACAACGTGTTGTTTCCATTGTTGATACGATATGTGTTATTTCTTTCGTCGTCGTTGGGACTGAACGGTGTTGGAAATGAATTTACACTCAAAAGTATTATAATGTTCGTTGATATATTTACAGTCTCTCCTTCGTGCTTTAGCACCTTCAAAGTAGCAAATGAAGATGACGTCAGTGAAGAAAAACCATTTTCAAAATCTCTTTGTTCCTTTATTTATTAAAAGCTAAACAGTAAAACATTCTATTGAAACTGAAGTACAAGTAAGAATGTAGTGTTCAAGATAATCATGTGCAATTTCTACTACGAATACGATTTATTTGCATGTTCATTTTCTTAAACCTGCCTTATCGCTGCGACGCGCATTTCATACCAATTAAGAATAAGGAGTAATCCATGTGACCTTTTTGGTAAGGGCGTCCACTAAAAACCAAAGACCAGGATGCTCCATTACCGTTACTAGCGCCGCGCCGGGGCAATTAGAGGCAAAGTGTTGCACCCCGAGGCTGTTAAGCGGCCGTCAGGTGTTGGCACACGTGCCGGGCATGCCTGCGCGCAAAAATTACCGTCTCGGCTCTTGAGTTAGCCTCTCGCCTCATGGGGTAATGGCGCGGACGGCCCTACTGCGGATGAGATTAGCCTCGGCTCCGCCAGGGGATCGGGGCCAAAGTGCGCTGTTTTACATAGCGGCAATGCAAACACTCGCACTCCTGCATTACTGCTGGGATAGAGGGGACTCCTCTCCATCGCTTTTTATCCCTCTCTTGCCCCCTTACGACCACACTTTCCTTCCTAAGAAGCTTACGCCGTGGGTCCACGCCCCAGCCACTGGCTTAATGACACTCGTTAGATTTCTTTCTGATCGGACTATATCCTTTCGCAGTGACCAACTGATTATGAAGAACACAGATTTTTTTTTCGATTGTCCTTGCTCATCCGATGAAAAACTCCAGCTGACTTCACATTTTCCTTCTCCCGATGCCTAACTTGTTCCAGGGAACGAAAAATAAAGGGCCTGGGTTTCGAATCGGGGATAATTTTTTCTCTTTATTTTATTCAACTTTGTCCTTGCGTCCCGATGCCCTCTCCCTCTCTCTACCTACAAAATACGCCTTTTTCTCTCCATCTTTAATTTAACCGGCAACTGATTTATTGCGGCTTGTTTACTGTTATGAAAATATTTTTTCAGCTATCATTATTTGTTACATCCTAAATTCGTTGTTTTGAAGCTTTTTTGTCAAACAACATCAATACAGGACAAATAACAAATAATTTGCCCTCCCCAGCTTGCATTTGATCAAATATGATGCAATGTTGTTCATTTCAGATACAATGCTGAGCTGAGATGTGATGTCAACGGAATCTTTATCGACTATGCGGGATAACGCAATGCTTCATATGGTCCATCTGGCCTGATCACGTCAGTTAAGTGTTCAGAATGTAGTGCACTACGTTTGTTGTTTGTCCGGTTCATAGGACCTGATTATCCTGAAAATTTTGCTGATTTTTAAAGCATTTACATTTATTACGCTCGTTTCTGTTTCTATACCGCTGTGATATTCTTTGTAACAATCAAAGAAACTTAAAATTTTCTTTTCTAGGTATCAGGGTCTGCTACATGACTGTCTGAATTACCTTCTTGAAAACATTCGATATCGTCAGTCTCAACTCGTATTATTATATTCCGGCTTTCACTTCCTCTCGATGATTTTTGTTACTGCGTCATTTGTAACACATGTTACACGCATCAAGTTTACAAACTTCATCGCGTTTTGCATTATCGCATAGGGTTAAACGTAACGAAATTCTATGTTTTATAAAATAAACAAAAAAATAAATAAAATACTGAATATGGAAACCGACTAAACTGATTGGGTAGTTAAAAGGAAGCTCTTCAGTATTTTTAATTGCTGTTTATTGTTGCGATAAATTATTCCTTTAGTTATGTTAAAACATGGTATCTACAGCTATTAGAGTGTTTAGTACTTACGGGATTACTTAAGAAACCTTGAATCTATAATGTTTTTACCGTATTATGCGTAAATTAATCAAACATTTATTTTTTATATCTCTGAATTATTGAATATAATACGGCTGTTATATACGTATTTATATACCCCCAGCACGGCTCGGTGCTCTGAGATCAGGGGGATGCGATGGGCCTGGGCACGAGCCCAGGACACAGTGTATCCGCGTGGGCGAATGTTTAGATGATCCTCAGTCTCCGACTCATAAACTACACATTTCACCAACAAAAATGCACTTGTCATACAGAACACGCGAAGACAGATGACAACACGGACTTACAGGCCCGGTTAGACTTTGGGATGGAACCAAGTTCACTACCCCCTCTCCTTTTCCCATGATTCATAACGGCCACCTGTGTAAACAGTGTCCACGTGATCCTTAGCGATCGAGTTTAAATAATTCTGTATTAACAATCATCATCACCATCATTTACCGACTTCATTTCTACTTTCGAGTGTCTGTCCTGGCACTTTCTCTTTCCAGACGCTTGTGCTTATTTTGAAACCATATTTGCCAGATGTAGTACGATTCGAGGTCTTATGGGGAAGCGCATGTGTTGCCATCTGTCTGCGAAACGCGTAACTATGTTCTGTGTGTGAGAAGTGTATGTTTGTTTGTGAAATGTATAGTTTATGAGGCATAGATTTGTGACCGTTCCATCATTTCCCTTGATGATTGCGGAAAACCGCCTATAAACCACAATCAGAATGACAGCTACAGTACATTGCGGCCTGGACTCGAATCTTCCCGAACCACTGTTGTGGCGCCTTAACGCCTGCATCCACACTGGCGGGTTTTTTAACAATATGTATGAAATATTAATACAATAGGCTTCAAATATTACTTTTGTTAGAAATAGATGGAATATTTACTAACAAAAGCAAATATGAGCAATTAAAATCACGGAACGTTGTTTTTAACTTTCTAACGTCCTGCCTCTGCCATCGTTGATTTACGTCACTTCTTGACATGTTCATTAATCACTGCAAGTCACGCTCTGATGGTATAAGGAGGAGGTTTTTTTTTTTACCCTTCATTTATATAGCCTAATATCTTAGTGACTATATTAGGCCCTACATATTATTTTTTACATTGTTGATTACATAGTATTTTGAGATTTGTACAAAATATTTGCATGCAAGGAATTTGGCATACAGTTCCATTACACTTTGACTTACTGTCTAATTAATTCTATAATATTACATTTGGTCTTGCTTACAGTTATAACAGTTACAGCTGCTATTGCAACCTTCAGTATCATATTGAATCACAAGTATCGCTTATTGTTGTTATAGTGCTAGTGGTTTTTATTGAAATATTCCAGTTATTCTTAGAGTATCCCATTATTCAGTTAGTTGTTGATAACCCAGTGTGTACATATCTTTCTGTAATCTATCATGTAGTTATACAGAAGGTGGAGGAATTCCCCGTCTGTGTTTGTATTGAAGATGTTTCGTCGAGAAAATTTCCGTGGGACTTTAAGGGACAGATTAGCTTTGGCGGCCGGTGAGAAGCTATTCGGCTATTCTACGTATAATTTGGGGATGGTAACCCAATAAGAGAGACGTGTGTGTCCCGTTAGTGGCCGCATTTTGTTACTGTCGTTGTAGCACTGTTCTGAGAAAGACAAGAAAATCTCATCAGTTAGCCCTCCTATACACGAAATTCGATGTCTTATTCTCCCTAGCCATGTAATAAGCACAGACAGAATTTTTTATATTGCTGTGTCCCTTGTTGTTTTGTACTACTAATTCAGATTTTCATTGATTTATTTCCACGTTCCATTAATGATTTGTATGCATGTATGTATGTTCGTTTGGGCCAACTAAGACTACGTTAAGTCTTTGTTTAGCTTGAATTTTGCTTTGGATGTGTACACATCTTGTTACAACTAGGGTTTCTAGCATTAGAGGGGACCTACTGTTTAATGTGGAATCCGAACCACGGAGCTTCCTGGCGTAGCCCATATCATGAAACACAACTCTCATATTTCCTGTGCCTACCTGTATTCGACCGCAGCAGCGATTGCGATTTTATTTTCCCCAATGGTCAAGGGCATTTCGGTATTTTACTCACTTCATTCATTTTTTTGTAATTATATTATATAAACATAATTACGAGCTTCCCATACGGTATGAAAAAATTAATAATTCATTTAATAAACAAGTAGCTATCTCTTTTGATTGAATAACGACTAGTTCAAATAAATCTGATGCAGACACTAATAAAATGTCTTTGGTAACTTCTGAATAGTAATTCATAAAAAGCCAAGATATTTTTTTTCTTCTGTCTCCATATTGGGTCTGAGTTGATCGCCACGCCCTCTCCATCTGATTAAAAACGAAACCCAGGTTCTTCAGTTGCCGCCTGAGTTGTACAAGCACGCCTGTGTTCATGACAGAACAGAGCGTTGTTTTTTTGTGCCAGGCGTTTCCGATGTCATTCTCCTCAGAATTCTGGTTTACGCTTTCATGCTCGGGTTTTGCAATTCTGGTTGTACTTTGATATACAGCGACGTTTTAACAAAATTAATATTTAAAATATATATACATATATATATATTTCAAATGAACAGTTTGTGAGGAATAGACCGTAGAGAAGAGTTGTAATACCAACACTCCTCTTCACAGTAACACTTGGTTCGGATTATTAGTTTCTAAGAGGTTATTTTGTTTATGTACACGTGTCGAAACCGAATAGTGGAAAATCGTGGTTTCACTTTGCGCGTAATGCTTGCGCGAATATTGAAGCAGTAATGGAACATTTCGTCCTTCGTCTTTCAAATGATTCCAAGATGGCGGAGCTATGTTTATTTTTAGCCGAATTATTTAAGTTTGTAATTAATGTGGTAGAAACCGTCGTTCATTTGGCTGCGATCGCCTCCCCACTCACGGAATAGATTTTAAAAACTTTTCTTATTAAAAGGACTTCTACATTTATTGAATTTGTACTTTTTTTTTACGAAAAATGTATTAGTTACTTTATGTTATAATGTGGCGTCAACACGTTAAGAAAAGAAAAAAAAAGGTTCCACTGTTTAATTGCTTCGTAATAAAACTATCCATTCAATATTATCTGGCACAAACCTTCTATTTAAGATGATTATCTCTACAAATACAATTAATCCGTTCAATCAATGAAAGATTGGGTTTGGAATTTAATTAGGTATTTTATTTCATAGTTTATACACGTAAAAACGCTGAGCAGCATCACTTTAAATATTACTTGCTGTGATTGCAATATTTTTCTCTTGTGAAAACAATATTTTTTACTTTATGTTTCATTGTTTCTCTATTCCACATTCCGTCATGTTATTTTGTTACTGAACTCGAATATACCAAACGTTATTGGTTATATGCTTTACCAGGGAGGGATGCCTTCAGTTTCCGAGAAATTTAGATCCTGAAATATTAACATTCTCCACGAAATTATATATGAAAACCTAAAAGTATCAGCTCATCTGCTCTTACATTCGGCTGCCATTTCACTGGAATTTTTAATATTGCTCAGTAGACATTCTGTACCGCGTGTAATTACTATGAAACAACGCTCTTTGTTTGAAATGCTTTAACTGGGTATAAATTTTTTATACTCTACACAGAACTGATACAGAGGTTGGACAAAATAATATGAACACCATGCGACAGAGTATAGGTTGTTGCATGTTGGCACCACTACTTCTGTGCGCACGTACGGAGCATTTGACATGTCAGGTCTCATTGGTTATGTGTCAGTGTATTATACGCTTTGTTATGCGACAGTTATAACAAGCGATCGGTGAAATGAGTGATTTCTCAGACTTCCAAAGAGGACAAATCGTTGGAGCTCAGTTACCGGGACCGTCTGTGACGAAACCAACTGAACTGTTTAACGTCTCACGAGCGACAATATGCACGGTAATAACAGCATACACAAGTCATGGTAAAACATCATCGGCGAAGAGGAGTACTGGACGAAAACAAAAGTTAATCGATTGAGACCGACGAACATTAAAAAGGATTGTGGCCAGACAACACAAAACTACTTCAGCAAAAGTGACAGCAGAATACAACACAGACCTGAGTAATAGTGTTTCGACAAAAAGAATACGGTGGGAGCTCCACAAAGCAAACATTCATGGAAGGGCTGAGTTGAAAATCCCCTTATAACAGCAACCAACGCTAAGCTGCGAAACAAGTGGTGCCACGATCATAAAAACTTGACACTTGATGGTGATTGGAATAATGTGGTACTGTCCGATGAGTCATCGTTCAAATCGTTTCCTACTAACGGCCGGATTTAGGTATGGAGAATCCCAAAAAAAAGCTTACGATCCGGACTGCCTGCGTCGTACAGTGAAGCATGGGGAAGGTTCCGTTATGATTTGTGTGGCTGTCTCGTGCTATTCAGCTGGTCATTTCGTTCACATCACTGGCCGCATGACTTGGAATGAATATCTCGACATTCTCGATGATGAAGTTCTTACTATGACTAGCATACTGCTGACAAACACTGCCATCTTCCAAGATGATAGCGCGCCTATACACACAGCCAAAAAGGTTCTGCCCTGGTTCAAGAAGAATCGGAATATCATCAAACATCTTCCCTGACCAGTACAATCGCCTGACTTCAACACAATTGAACCACTGTGGGGACTTTTAGAGCAGAGAATAAGGAGCAGATTTCCACCTCGAACATCATTGAAGCAATTGGCGGATGCTTTGGTACGAGATGGGATAACATTCCGTTGGAACCTATTGAGAAACTCTACGAACCAATTCCGCGAAGAATTGCAGCTGTTGTACAAGCAAAGGTGGCCCAACACCATATTAATAAAACAATGTTAATGTCAGGTGTTCATAATATTTTGTCCAACCCCTGTAGCTTTGTAAGTGGGTACCTGATCGCACGATGAACACAAAGTTTAAACTCGCTAAAAATATCTTTGTATTACTTTCGCGATGACACGCTATCATATTCATTACTTCTCCTTGTATAAATTTTGTGACCTGATGGCGAATAAAGATTAACAGCATTTATTTTTAAACGTTCTCTCTCACTTGGCAGGACAATATTATGGAACTTTTCCAGATCTTCTGGGAGTCGTGTTACACTCACTTAGTTAATATTTATTATCGCTTGTCGTTCTTGTACAAATACTGAAACATAAATATGAAAATCCTATTTACATATTTGAAATGTTAATGACAATGTGGAAAAAGGTAAATACAGACGCGACTTTAATTGTCATTAGTAAGCCCCGGATTTTTAGGATCTAAAAAACCAGATTTAGGTTTATTCAGTTCACGTTTTAGGCTTTTATAGGTTTTTAAAATTCTGATTTAGGAATTTACTCATTTTTAAGGGAAATAAAATTTAAAACATGTAATATATACTGCCGTAGTATTAAAAACATTGTGACTTTATTGTCAAGTACTCCTTAAAAACTTCTAACATAACATTTCCCGTTCACATTAAAACATGCAAGATAACCCACTATTATGTTCAACACATTTTGTCTTTATTGTGGATTGTAACCATTTATTTAAAACTTCTAATATGACATTGAACAATAATGCATCTATGACCTCCGTGATGCTCTCATAGTTTTATGCATAATATATTGTGGCTGAGAGCCAGGTCTGCCATCGTGTCACTACTGGCTCGGGAGGGAGGGGTATTGATGGAAGCTCTTCCCTGAAAGTAACTACTTGACTTGCCACTTTGAGGAATATTTTCTTCATTGAAGAAATGTATCGTTAACTACCCGGTGAAGCCCTAGAGCTAGGCAGGTGACAAGCGCTATTCGGGGATGGAATGCCTTCAAACACTTCACTGTTTTAATCATATAAGCTGCACTGTCTGTCACAAACAAACGCAATCTATCCTCGTGATCTGGATCTGGCCACAACACCTTTAATGCATCCCTTACAGCAACTGCCACAGTAGAGTGGTTTGTCATTGGAAGTTCTCTGCACATAATGGCATAGGGTTTACTAGGTTCTTCACATGCGAGCTAGCCCACAACAATGCTGTCAGTATCTGCCGCAGGCATCTGTCGTCTCATCAACACTTAACCAAATGATGTGGTCAGCAATGTCCACACGTATTTCCTCAATGGTTTTCTCATAAAGCTGAAGCAAGTAATTCTTTCATAAAGTGGATGCATCTGATATATTTTTGTTATAAAATTCTTCCAAAAAGGTTTTCAGGACTGCATTCTGGAAGGTTGCAACTGGTATATTAGCGGCAGTGAGAGCTTTACATAGACGCAGTTTAAACAAATCTGTTTTTTTTTTTTTTTGCTGTCGTCAGTCTTTAGACTGGTTTGATGCAATCCTCCATCCCTTTCTATCCTGTGCTAACCTTTTCGTTTCTACATACCCCTTACAACCCACGTCCTCATATATCTGCTTCATATATTCTAATCTCTGTCTACCTCTACAGTTCTTACCTTCGACTGTTCCCTCCACTAACAAATTAACCAATCCAGCATGTCTCAAAATATGACCTACCAGCCTGTCTCTTCTTTCTGTAAGCTTCTTCCATAAACTTCTTTTCTCACCCATCATTTCCAAAAGTCGTTCATTTCTTACTTTGTCTGTCCACCTAATTTTTAGCATTCTTCTGTAGCACCACATTTCAAATGCTTCAAGTTTCTTTCTTTCCGGTATTCCTAATCTGTACCCAGCTTTGAACTTCTGTTTGGAAGCATTTCTACTTGTAACATTTGCCAAATGATATGCTGAATTCTGATGACATAGTACATGGGATCGTTTTTCTGCAGGCACCTATATAGAATGCAAAAATAAAAATAATCCATCTGAATATAACACCCCGGTTAATACACAGTTAATATTATAAATTTCATCCAGCAGCCTAGACCCTACCACTTTGTTACTTTAGAAATGAAAATAAATCTAATATAATTTATTTTTTAAAATTATAAAAGATATACCTATATAAAACAAATTAAACTTACTGGTTTTAAACATGCTTGCCAATATATAATTTTCCCATCTGTAGAACGGTTCTTCTCCGTTCTAATCCATTCTCGCAGGAGACAACTTCTTGAGGATTTCTGTTTAGGCATGATGGCTTTTAATGAAGGAACTAAAAATATGTAGACCTACACAATGTTTTAATTACCATGTTACAACTGAGCGATGACTGTATGCAACTGTTAATTTCTCAGAAAGTGTTTGCTTTCCTGAGATTTTTAACATTTAACATGCTATGTTTAAAACTTGTTTTATCGATTTGTTTCTACTGAATGTTACCCTCCGTAATAATGTGAAGTTGCCGCATCGCATTGTTACAGCTTTTCTCAATATTTCCATCAACAATGAGCTTAAAACACATTATTTAATATTGTTGCGAATAGTTATTCCAATTTTAAGGTAAACTCATTTGTTTTACACGTAAACGTAATCCGTTTAGCCTCCAAGCTCGGCTTCACCCTCGGACTCTGCGAGCGATCATTCCTATACCGCTCACATTTGTAGTGTCTTGGAGCTTAGGGTTCACATAATAATAGATACGGCTAGGGATACAGCCAGATCGCCTAGCTTACATTAACTTGTATCAATGTTGAAGAAGGAAACGAAATTTTTGAGAAGGAAGGGGGGAAAGGAAGCAGCCGTAACCTGTCTTTAAGGCATTGTTCTGGCATTTGCCTGGAGGTGAAAAGGAAAACTACGGAATACCATTTCAGAACATTGGGGTTTGAATCCAGGGCGTCTCCCGAGTCCAAATTACTTGCCCACGACCCGTATTACTGAGCTAATCCGGTCCATCATTTGTTTTATTTAAGTAACAAAATTACAGTTGGACTGGATCAATACATCGAAATAGGTCCTTTTAGGTTCTAAAGACCGAATTAGGTCATTTTAGGTCATAACATAAAAATTAGGTACTTTTAGGTCCTATTAAATTTACGAATATTATTAGTTTATACAAAACACGAAAAAGAAAATTAAAATTTCTAGAATATTAGGTTGGGAACAAAATAGGTTCGAACCTAAGAATCCGGGGCTTAGTCATTAGCTATTAGAAATACAACCTTCAGTTAAAGTTGGAAAAACTGGTTGTTTTGTGGAAATATGAGCTACACTAAAAGCGATAATTTTTAAATTGTCTATATTAGTCAAATTTGAATAGTAAACCACGTTTTGAAAATCATCATTGTAAACCTATTCTTTTGTAATTTGGCATTACGGAATGTAATTTAAATATGCAAAACAACGTCTGTCCTAAATAAAAGCGGTGCATTCGTAGCTTTCGGGTGTTAATAATGTGGTATACCATACCATTTTAGAAGAAACGTTAGCTTCTGTTTCATAGGTGAATAGTAGAACTGTGAATTGAATTTTTCGTGCAGCAGGTTCTGTTTAAAAGCACGGAAATCAATTTTAAAACTTTGACTATGGTGAGGGGTTTAATTAAAAATTGTGAAGTAAAAGGGAATGTATATTCTTTGATACTCCATTTCTTTATAATAATCTCCACAACAAAACAGATTCTTTGATCTTATTTTTCCTTTATACGTTCAGACGACTGCCTCTTAATTAAATGAATCTCCTGGCTAACAAAGAGTTCGTCTGGTTCTCTTCGATTAGTATTCACGTGTTAGTGCGTGCAATCAATTGGTGGACTCCATTCCTTTTCAGCGATGTGTGTTGAATTTATGCTCCAATAGCGTACAAGATGTAGTTATGTCGAATGGTCTTTTTCCGCTATGGACATGGCCCACGTTGTTTTCATTTTTCCCCAGAGTTAAAATTAATTTTTGAGCTGAGAGGACACTAAACTAGTAAAAACTTCCATAAGAATATAACCAACAGATACAGATATTCTTTAGCTATAATATTCTCAGGTTTGACGAACGATATCACAAAAGGTTCACCCTCAAACTGGTTACGCTGAGGGAGGGATTTGTTTGTTCCTTACCTTGATATTCTGGACTTTGAGGGCCAAATCAGTTCAGCAATTCAGTCACGAACGATTGCAGATAATAAATATGAATACGAGAGTTTGAATATCATTTAAAGTTTTTTTTCTTCTGCTTTACGCCTCTCTAACAGCGAGGTCTTTAGAGACGGGAAAGGATGGGGGGTGGGGGGCAAGGAATGGGAAGGAATTCGGCCATGGCCTTTTTGAAGGAAGCATCCCGGCATTTGCCTGGAATGATTTGGGAAACCACGGAAAACCCAGATCTGGATGCCCGGACGGGGATTCGAACCGCCGTCCTACTGAATGCGAGGCCAGAACGCTAGCCGTTACACCATCACGCTCGGTATCATTTAAAGGATATGGTACTAATGATGAGACTCACTGATCAGAACAACTTTATAACTCGCTGGGTAATAACAACCTATTACATGCAGCAGATCAAAAATCATTCCGTATGAGACATTCTAAGCTAGGGTTGTCAAATTTTTTCGTACCATGCTTCCTTCCGTTAAAAGAAAACTTTCCCCGTCTCCACCCCCCCCCCCGCCATAATTTTATTATTAATAACCAAAATGGCTACTTTTCAATACTAACAATGACATCTCAGAGGATACTCATCAACTATGTTATGTTAGAACAAAGGTTTTACTCTTTAAGCGCTGGCGAAGGATACAGAGTGCTTGCGAAGGTATATGGCTAGGGTATCGTCCTCACGGACGGCGAAGCTACCTCACACCTGAGCTCCCCCCCCCCCCCCACCGCGGAAATGTCATCGCGATCCCCTGAGGGGGGGGGGGGGGCAGAGCAGATTGGGAATCTTAACAGTCTCAACACGCTGACTACTATCTAATCGGGAATCTCTTTTCTCTTTCGAGCAGATGCCGACCACCGACCCAGCTGAACAGAATTAACGCCCATATCTTAGTTTCTGTTGCCTTCCACACAGCCGAGTAGATCTAGCACTAACAATATTTAAATATTTATTCTTACGTGAACTAAACAAAATACTCCGGTCGTGAGCCTCAGATAGAAAATTATACGCAGTTTACGTAGATCTTGTATATATATATATATATATATACATCTCCCTCACATACTTACATTATTTTCATATGCAAAAGTTGTTAATCGTAGCAACATGTAGTAAGTAATGTTAGAGCGATTCTTACTGGTTAAGTTATTCCGATAACAATTTCAGCAAAGAATTACCTCGGAAGTTGACGTGAAGATGCGTGCCGTTGACGGTACTTGTTAGTACCAAAGCACACACACGGCTCTGGCTTCAGTCCGCAGCAGATACAAACCAGAGCTGTCTGCAGTCGCTCTGGCGCTCGTAAACATTGGCGTCTCGCGCACAATTGCTCCCGCCGCAGACTAATGCCCGAACGATGTAAAGTCTGCTCTCAGGAGCGGAAAATATTCCGAGGAGCTTCACTGGGGAACAGCGGTAATGCATTAGCGAAATCAGGTCATTCCTAATTAAAATATCCTCACATAAACTGAAACGTGTTATAGCAGCAAATCTCCTCGTGTTTGCATTTCAAAGCACTTAAGTTCGTCATGGTCCGGTAACTAGCTAGTGTGAGACAGGTAACTGCTGATCATGGAAACAATCAAGTTATTCGGAAAACAATCTCCAATGATGTTGGCTAATTTTACAGATGTCAAAAGTTTTACACCTCCGGCCTTGTATTTCAAGTTACTATATCCATGACCAAAATACTATACTTGATTTTGTTATTTTCAGATATACAAAGGTCTTAATTACGCCTTTTTTCAGTTTTAGCTTAGAAACTTCAGCTGAAAGTGCATTTGTTCAGTTACAATCAAATTTACAATAGATACTGCCTAACCTACCCAACAAGATATAATTTACTCTGAATTTAGCGTTATTTGAATAAAAGAGTAAGTAACAGGAAAAAAAGATACATTTTTTTAATTTGGTCTCATCTTACAAAAATAAATAGATTTAAGGGTTTCTTTTTCTTTTTTTTAATGCTTTTCGTTTAAATACAGGATTTAGTTGATATTCGGCAAAAATTTTAGTTCTGTAATAATATAGTTCATTTGGTAGATCAGATAAATAAACTACTAAATTTGACGGTAGCTTGCGTTTTTATTTTCCAATAAAAAATAATTAAAAATGTTTTTGTCGTTTGTTTCATGAGCACTTAACATCTGTAACACTTGCTATGGCAGATAAATACATTTATACCTAATTTCACTTATTTGGAACCACCCTAGAGTATAAATTTACAAAATATAAATCGTATATTCAATTTTAATGTAACATCTAACATCTGAGAAATTGAAGTTATTTCGTTGAAGTGCCTGCGACAGTCGGGCAGATAGCGGAGCGATATCAATGGTGTTCTGTTTCGCTTTGGGTATTAAACCATAAAACCGAAAGTGAAATTTATCGGGAAGGCGCTGGGAAGACATATGATTGATTTAAAGGTGTTTCGAGAAGCACCATGGGCTTGCAAAATCCAGGTAAAAATAGTAAATTTGTGTGGTCTTACGGCCTAGAGACAAAGATTACGCTTCGGATGTGACTGCACCTACATTTTAACGTGGAATCCAAAGTATGGAGCTTCCTTGCATTTTAGATATGATCAGCTAGAGCTCTTCAAATTCCTAGCAGTGCCGAGCTTTTAAACAAAGACCCTCAATTTTAAAAATCAAGCACCCTAAACACAGCGCTCTCAAGAGACCAAGTACCAAAAAAAATAATAATAACTTTATGTGTCATTGTTGTAATGTTGTCGTGTTGATTACACTGATTTGTGGCTAACTAAGAGAATAATAAAAAAAGTGATGACTGTATAAGATGCCATGCACGTAATGAACGTATGTTCAGCAATATAAAAAGAGTCTAAAACAGCGATACCGTAAAACAAACGCTGTGAGAAACACTAGTTTGATCACAAATAATAAACTGAAATATTCCCTGTTACATCACTTCGATCTGGCTAACGCGGTTCTTTGAAGTCTTCTCCATAACTCTAATTGCATTACTCTTTTTATGCCTGACTGTATTTCAAACTTGACTCGTTCCTCCGAATTTGCTCTGCAGACCTTCTCTTTGGTTCTCTTCAAGACTCCTCTCGTAAATATATTATTCTATCACCAGCAAACGATACTCTAATTAACTATTAATAATTTATTTTACTCCGAAAACTTTACTGTTGAGAAATATACATAAATAATTAGAAAGTTAATATTAACTACGTAAGCCGCTAATTTCATCCTAAAAGAAACCGCATAGTAACTGGCCTTCGTTTTCTGTAATTAAATGTGATGTAAATAATTGCCTTGTGACAATGTCCCTAAACGTCCACATACGTTTTACGAGCTTTACGAATATAATTTTTTTCACTGTTTCAGGAATGTCGTCCAACATCTCATATACCTCCCTTATCGAAAAATGAAAATTTTCCCACCAGCTTCTACCCGAATTAAAGTGATAATTTATTGGTAGCCAACTCATGTAGCGTAGGGGCTAGCAAGGGTCACCGGTTCGAGTCCGGCCGAGGGCACGGGTGGTTTTTAATTAAGTGATTTGTCTGTCCTATGCTGTCCATACTGAGAATTAAACGATAATTACGGTGATATATAACATATACACTTGAAGAAACAAAATAACACACTTGTAGCTCGCTGTATGGCTGACATGGCTGAAACCCCATATATATATATCGGTACGGTCCTCTTTCTCTATCCGCATGTTACCACAATTTCATACTCACCATTTTCTCCATATCATTAAAGCTCAAGTCCTCTAACGTATAGGATGTTGAGTGTGTTCTACGCTAATTTCCATAAATTCAAATGTTCATCTTTGCTCCTCCCACAAACACTGTATATGCTGCCGGTAATGTGTGTTCCACGTCGTTCCTTCCAATCAAATGTGTGACACAATTTTACAGTTCTTACTCGATGCTGTATCCCCCATTACAATCTCCAGCTGAGCTCCGTCTCGAAACCTTTAGTAAATTCTGAAAATGAAGGAGCATCACATTGTGTATATAGGTTCTGAAATTATTTTGTACGTTCTTTAATTATTTAGCATGTATTGGGCCTCCATTAGCTCATCATATGATTTTCTTTCGAAAAATGTATTTAATAGTAGTTGATTTGGGATGGTAAACCTTCCGTTTACTAAGTTTTTATCTACCGCATTTCAGTAGAAATGATTTAGGAGGACTGCCACCGCGTGGATTTCAGTTGTGTTTCTTATTTGGAAAAATTGAGAAAATCATACAATCAGGGTGTCTCCGTTTGCAGAAACAAGGTTAGTTTCATTTTCACCAGTATATTTAATTATATTTAAAAGGATACGTTTCGCAAATTACACCTGATTAGGCTAGAAATTATCACTTATGTCCTTACATTAGCAAAATTTCTCAGTAATGACTCCTGCGTGATTACCGGAAACCGGGCAGGTGCATTGCTCAGATCGGCCTTTAGCGATGTGACAGTATATGAACTCCCGTCTGTTCATAACATTACGTATCCGAATGACATCAGCTTAGCATTCGGTGAAGCTGCTGGATTATTTTTAAGGGTATTGTGGAAATGAGTTTCCGTTGAATGCTATATCTGAAACGGAATAAAATATTATAAGGGAAAACAGAGAACATGATTTCTTAAAATGGGATACACAAACTACATTTGGAATCTATAAATTCTCTTCCCAATTTTCAAATTCCGTCAACTTCTTTGTCTGTTCCCTAGTATACGCGAACGGAAGAAATAAACTTCTTGTTCGGTTAGCCACATCTGTTGTGACTGATATAAACGTCAGGAGAGGAGGAAATTTGTAGCGGTGTTGGGGAAGGAGAAAGCAAAGTTAACTTTCTCGGCATTGTGTATTGTGCCTTCGGGAACGAAGTTGCGTAAACATGTCAGCATCAGGCGTTTGTCTTCCACAGACGTTTCAGGCTGGGGTATCGTATGTCTTCTATAGATCTCTTTTATCTGTACTATCGTTTCGTCTAAAAATGTTGAAAGTTGCAGATAACTTGCACTGTCTAATAATGATAGAGAGTTATAAGAACTAGATTAATTCCATAGCTCAAAAACATTACTTGTGGCTTTTTTTTTTAATTTTTATTCCTAATTCATAAAGCAATCAATATGTGCAAGTATGGATTGTAATTTTACGAATTGATATTATATATCTTCAAAGTGTAAACATATTAATATCTACGAAATGTTGAAAATAAAGTATATTACCTTCGATACTTGATATTAAATAAAATGGGTTAAATGTCATTGGAAAAGTAAAAGATGGATGATTTATACGTTGATGGAACACGTGCAGGTAAATTGGATGAATAACAGCACTTCATTTGTGGGCTGAGTCTTTTGGTGACTCAGTTGGTTAAAGCGCGTGAGTGCGATACAGACAGATCCTTGCTCGAATCTCGATATTGGCTCCAGTTATTACGGGCCTTGTTTTTTTAATGTGTAAATGCTTGGATCCTCCGCGGTTCGGATTCCACGTTAAAATGCAGGTCCTCTATATATCTGGTAGGATTACCAAGTAAGGTTAGGGGCGGCTACAATAGAGCCACATTGAGCAGCCGTTAAGAAGCTATGTCATCATATATTTTACTCCATATGATATTATTATCATCCCGGGTAAGAGGAAATTGTAGTTTTAATTAGTTAGTAGAGAAATTTAAGGCCGCAATCAGCAATCGATGGAGGTTATGAGAAATTTAGAACAAACAGTAAAGTAATTTATGTTTCTCATAACACCATAGTTTAACACGTAGTCAAAACATCAGTAGTTCTGCCAGATATAAACAGAATCTATCAAAGCTGTGAACATTAAAACGAAAACAAGGAAACTAAGTTATCATTTAAATTGAAAAAAACAAAAATGCAATCGTTGGACACAGACTTTTTGTTATTTGCAAGCAGCTAAGAGGCAGTTTTCTCTATTTTTGGCGTAACGGTCAGTGTGTCTGTGCGTGTTTTTGCGTGCGTGCGTGCGTGTGTGTGTGTGTGTGTGTAAAGAAGACCCAGTTACAAATTGTACATCTGCCTGTATTTCTAACACTTAATTTCTACTTTTTTAAGTTATAATGTCGTTATTACTTTATTACGATTACCTATACTCTTGAAGTCCGTGAAGCACACCATATAAAATTATATTGTATTACGAATCTTTTTCATTAATTCAGAAATTCTTCTGCTCCTTGTATTAAAACATTTATTTATATGAACACAATCCACACTCTCATAAATAACATTAGTCTTATTAGTTGCTATATAACTCGCAGTCCATATACAAGGTTGTTCAATAAGTTTTGTCGTTCGATAAGAGATAGCGCTCGAGTTCGTCGTTTTATTTTTTTGGTACTACTTTTTTTATGAACACGAGTGACGTTTCATGTAGATCTGATAGCTTATTCGTATATTTACAATTGTTCAAAGTTGACGTGTCACAGGATATTGATAAAATGCAAAAAATTGAATACCGTGCAGTAGTAAAAGTCATATTTTTGTAAGGTGTAGCTGCAAAAAAAAAAAAAAAAAAAAAAAAAAAAAAAACTAATGAGCGATTGTTAAAAGTGTATAGGACACTTCACCTTCAATTAGACCAGTAGAAAGATGTGTTGCTGAATTTAAACGTGGTCATACGAGTCTTGATGAGCCACGTGATGGACATCCGAAAAGAGCATCAACACCAGAAATCGTTGCAAAGATACGGGACACAATTTTGGAAGATCGTCTATTAACAGAAAGAGATTTAGGAGAAGTAGCAGTAATTTCTGTTAGTTCAACAATGTCACCCACTCTTTGACTTGACATCTAACGATCATTGCTGATGTACGTTGATCAAACACAAAACAGTCTCCTTACTCAAAGAAAAATATCAGACACAAACATTCAAACTCCTTTAAATAATTCCCTCGCAGAGTGACTATTTTTTCGTAAATCTTTGCTTTGATATGTCAACACAAATGTAGAAAATTACTGCCAATCTTCGCAGTTATGCGTGTCTAGTAAACGTCAATAAAAATGTAGAATTAAACAACAAACTGAAGAATTATTAATAAATAAATACAGCCTAAGCAACTGAATATTTGTTGGTTTGTTTACTTTCCGAACGCGTCTTCAGCGGTTTTCACTTCGATACAGTCCTCTATTTATACGCTATTCTCAGCAGCACTGATTTTTGTCTGCTTCTTGTATTGCAGGTCATTTTCTGCTTGTTATTGCACACGTAAACTAGCACTGTACTACGCATTCGGAAAGTAAACAAACAAACAAATATTCAAATGCTTAGGTCAGAGATGTCAAAGATACGGCCCGCGGGCCGCATCCGGCCCCCGGGCCCTATCAATACGGCCCGCGATCGCAATATGACACTGAAAAAAGAATCATGTTTTTCAGAGCTTTTGGACTTCACTCGATTCCTCTACGGAAGTACATTTTTTATTTGAATCTGGCCCACCTACGCAATCTAAATTTAATATACGGCCCTCTGAAAAATTGAATTTGACACCTAAGGCTTAGGTTGTATTTAATTATTAACATTATTATCAGCAATTGACGAAAATTGTCCACAACGTCCAAATATATATATATATAAAAAATCCGAAGAATCGTAGATTTATTTTCTTCTTTGATTTGTGCGAGGTGATGTAGAGCTCCAGTGACCATTTTTATGCAGATGGTGATGATTTTAGGATTGTGTTAGGGTAGTTTCTCCTTCAGTTGCCACTCTGGCTACGAAGTGACATTCACGTAGATATTGAAGTGGCCCCAGTTTACTGGTAGAACTTTTACCCACTTTTTATTGGTCTAGTAGTAATCACATTTATTCTCGAATTCGTATAAAATGAAGCAGACGGACGTACATTGCAGTAATAACTTTAATATCTAACGTACCTTGTACTTGAAAATTTTTAGTTTAACTAATGGAAGATCATGTGAAATTGCAGATTATATCCTTGATCAATATTCCAGTCCCATTTGCAACAAATTACTTACACATGCATAACATTCTGACGTATGTTATTAACTGGCAGAAATGTATAACACTGTTAACAATCCATTCCAGAAAAGTTTTAACTGTTTTTAGCCGTAGAATGGCTTCGGAACTGAGGGTAACTGTGTGTTTCACTACGGTATGGATAAAGTCGTATTATAAGCAAACTCGACATGCTTCCTTAGTCAAACGGATTTTGGAATGGAAATATATTTCTTTTGAGATATATTTCACTGTTTTTGCTTACATATGTTGGAAATTACTAGCCGAAATAAACCTTACTTTTGTTATAAAAACAGAACTGGGATTTTTAATTAGGAGAAAATAAACATTCATCCTCGCATTCTATCTATTTGATATTTTACGGTTTCGATTTTACTATAACCTCGTAGAGGTAAGAATAATTCAAAGCAAATTATATAGAGTACATCAATAACACTCCTCGCTGTCAGAATAATAGGCGGCCACTAGGCTGTGCTTGAACCAGATATGGAGCAGACAGCGAATTCATCATCGGACAGATGATGCTAATGCGGTGGAGACTGGCTCTCAATGTTTTTGGTAAGATAATCAAGATGCATTACAAAAAAAATTACTTGTACGCAGGCGCAATTTAATTCCTAGCTCTCACAACAGCACTTGAGACTGCATTAATATTTGGTAAAAATGCTCTAGAAAAGCAATATTTATTCAATGAGTGACTGTTGCCCGAAGCCTGTCGCTATTGCTATTCAGAATTCTCTTTTTTTATTATTAACAGTAGGCTTCTTAATATTAATTTTAATTGCGATGGAGCTAACGCTTCGTTGGAAATTACCATAGTCATCTAATTACCCCTTTTTATTTTCGTTGAACGCGTTTCACGTAAAAATAACTGGGAGGATTTTGATGGAGTTTCGATTAATGTACAACCCATGGTCCTGCGAATAAAATAGGGTATTTTTTATTCTGATGTGA
The DNA here is from genome assembly GCA_031002005.1 of Vandiemenella viatica. NCBI lineage: Eukaryota > Metazoa > Arthropoda > Insecta > Orthoptera > Morabidae > Vandiemenella > Vandiemenella viatica. The sequence continues at coordinate 82,972,462 of CM061920.1, forward strand.
CGTCGAAAAACTGAGAACTTAAATATAATTTTTCATTGATAACGATGTGGGTAAAAGCTGTTTGCCTGATTTGACGGGGTTTAGCTTAAACTGTAGCCCGTGATCTCAGAAGCAGGATAAGGTGTGTTTTATATTGATAAGACGTAAAAATACCGAGGAATTTGGACACTTTAGTATCCAAACTTCTCGCAGGCGAAATGTTTACCATGATTTCAGCGTATTATTTGAAGGAATAAATTTTCAGTTAGTTACGGACAAAAAAAAAATGCGTTCAATGAGCTGCATGGACGATAAATCATGTGTCTCTTGACATTGAGAGGTATGTACTACATTAAAAATTCATGCAAACGAAGTTGCGCATAACAGCTAGTCAATTAAAACGCGAAAATTTCTGATAACGTTTTCTTCTAGCGAAGAAGCAGTGACTCTACTGAAATACAAGAACGAATTATCTGGAACAGAGTTTAAACATGACAGTAGCTGAACAAAAGGAATAACTTGCGTTATAAATGGTGAACCAATCGTCTGGGTAAATACAAAAACTGGATCAAGTTATTTAGCAGCAGTGAGAGAATACATTTAAATAACTGTGTAAGGTTAAACCTACAGGGCTAATGGGATAAAACTTAGTGTTAGCCAAGAATACTTTTTTAAAAAGATAGTAATCTTTCAACTATAAAAAATATTATATGGTTGTAAATACAAAGCAATGAACTTTTTGTACGTGAAGGATTAATACTGAGAATAAGAGGAAGAAGAAACAATATAATTTTGAACAAATTTGGTAATGATCTAAGTTTTGTAGTCAAGTATACCAAACGAACGCATCTCTATATGACTAGAGAAGGGAAGAGTGTATGTAACAATTTAACAGAATTACAGATAAATAGATTTTGAAGGCTGGTTGGGAAACTTCGTGGGAGCGAAAGCAGATGGTGCAGGTAGTAGATTATCTCAGTGTTTGGGAATTATAAGGTATTGCTAGTGATTAGAAGAAGATAAAACTGGTATTTGAGGTCTTAATGTACAGACGTAAGCCGTGGACAGATTTTTTTTTTTTTTTTTTTTTTTTTTTTTTTTTTTAATTCCGTTTCCTTTTAGGAAGCAGCGCACATTCCGAAAGACGAGGCAGGTCTGTTGACAATTTGATCACTAAGACAAGCCATTTAGGGAAAACTTGTGTTCTTTATAATGATTCTTAACACATTCTCCCAGGGAGGAAATACGTGATTCGACATCTTTTTATTCTAAGATGTATTTCCACGTTCGTTATTCCTGTTACAATTCCTTTCCATCCTTCTTATCATCTTAAATTAACTTTTATGCTGTACCTGTAATTATTTCACGATTTCTCCTTTTAAATAAAATCAATAATACTATAAAATATTTCTAGAATTCTTCCTGTATTATTCCACATTATACATAGCTTTACACAGTATGTACAATTACCATTTAGCAACTTCAATACCATCAATATTCTTTTTCGCCACCAGCCGTTCAAATCATTCATAATACAGGGTGGGGCAGAATGGACTCACTGGTTTCAAACACTCACTGTAGAGCACTCAGGTGGGTTAGCGGAGTGGGAGTAGTTGCGCTAGGTATAGGAATCAACGCCATTTTCATTTCAGTAGTCGCCATGAAGTGGGCTGGTGAGCATCGAGGCTTTGTCGTAGAAACGTTCTTTAAAAACAATGATAGTGTGGTGGCGACACAGAGGGCTTTTCGTAGGCGGTTTGGTTTGGCTCGTCATGACAGGGTTCCTGATGCTAAAACCATTAGGAAATGACAGGAATTCTTCACGGGTCTTCTGCCGGATAAGATCTTCTAAACACGACGTTTCGGCAGTCACCTCCGCTGCCTTCATCTGGTGAGCTGTCATCGCGAAGTAGCTGCCACGACGGTTCGGTGCCTGCGTTGTAGTGGATAACATAGTACGTTACAATAATGTGCAACAAATTGTGATTTTTATGCCATGATATTCAAATATTTTACGTGCCGAAAATATGTAGGTACGTCATATCCAGCCAAGGTGTTTCTTTAGATCAATATACTTACCTGTAACAGCTAAAAACAAAGTTAAATGTCTTAAAATTGTATCACTAATTAAGTCTTGAGATAAAGTATAGTTTCTAAATTCGCTAAGTTGCACGCAAAAACTCTCTATTTTTAATTAAGCCTTGCTGGTTCTCTTCCACTGCACATAATATTTTATATACCTGCAGCACAAGTGCTGTTCAAATTCCTGTCAGTATGAAACGCAATAAGAAAGGCAACGCCTAATGCGGCTGAACTTACTGCTTCAAGAAGCGACTTTTGTTTTGTTTTTTAACTGCGTGCGATGGAAGTTGAGCCTCACCAGTGTCGCCATTCTGTGTTCCGACTAACACATTACAGCACTCCTGAGAGTACATACAGGAGATGCGTATTTTCCTCGCACTTATATCAAATACAAAATGCGGTTCTGTGACTACCTTGCGCTCCAGTGCACAACGCGCCTCTTCAATTGCTCTCGTCGTGCCTTTGATATTGCCTTCTAGAATACATATTTCTTGGTTAAATTTAAATACCACTGAAGTTGAGGTCATTAGAGGCGGGATGGGTCTGGGGACAAGGAACGAGAAGGAATTAGGCCATGGAGTGATTTGGGGAAACCATGGAAAACCCATTTCTGGGTGCCCGGACGGGTATTCGAACCGGCGTTCTCCCGAATGCGAGACCAGAACGTTAAGCGCGACAACTTTACAAACGTATAATTTGATGTTATTATTGCTGTACTTATTATAAGAGAAAACTTCTGTACAAAAATAAAACCAATTTCGATAATATTACACAATAACCAAACGACTAATTTTTTTAAAAAAATCTATCTACTAAAACACTCCTGTCAATATATTGTATTAAATAGTCTACCAAATCATTATTTATGTTCGATGTCTCGTGATATTTGCTATTAGTAATACTTCTTACTTTTTTTTCTGAAGCTGGCACAAAATCTTACTACTACTAATATAAATAACTACTAAAATTAATACGTAAATATTTATAAGTATATCATAGACAGGAGTTTATAAATTTTAACTCAACAATGCTAAAACATGTATCACTAGAAATGTATGGAATGCTTTTAACTGTGGAGAGCATTTATGAATAAATAAACAGAATACTCACTACAGTGAAATCTTCACGGGAATACAGCCGGATAGTATCGTAAAATGACGACGTTTCGACAACCTGCTTGGTTGTCTTCATCAGGTCTATTTTTCTATTTTAGATATTATTGCTTGAAATAGACCCGATGAAGACAACCGAGCAGGTCGAAACATCGTCATTGTACGACACTGTCCGGCTGCACTCGTGTGAAGATTTAACTACATCAATACGCCGGGAAAGTCTCCACTCTCATATTAGAGCACTCACTATACTTTTTGTAATACATTATCCTTAATTAAAAATTAATAAACGTGAGTTTCCAACAAAATATGAATTTAAGCAAACAAAGGAAAATACGAATCCTTTAACAATTTCGTCCCCCTCCCCCCTCTCCTCCAAAAAAATTCTTCAAATCTATCGCTACGAATTCAATCCTTGCTTGTGGGCTTGCTATGTTCGTTTACCCGGTTGATAACCACCTTAGTCGATATATAAAATACAATTAATAGTGGTAATTTTTCAGAGGGAGATTGAACTGTCGTGTTGCAAACAATCTTTGACGAAGTCAAGACAGAAGAGGAAAATAACTGGCGAGAATGTTACGAGAGCTTAGCATGTTTTGACGTAGAGATAGTTCAAAAGATCGCTGTATCATTTGATACTGATGAAAGTGTAACTTTTTTATGTCGTTAGTGTAAATTATAAAGTGAAACTTAGTAATGACAGATAATAAATGGATATTGCCGCAAAACGAAATATAAAATAGCATACATATGAAAATTATATATCAGTCTCAGCATTAAAGTCGGTAGGTTGGGTGTTTTAGTCCTGAGTTATAAATATTAGTCTAAATCTCCTCAGCTTTCTCAATTTCATTCCTCCCAGCTGAAGGCTGGGAGGCGGGCTGCTGGAGAGTCACGGAGACTCTTTTCAGCCTAACAGTCTATGGGGAGGGAAGGGGGATGGAAGGTCGGCCGTGGCCCTGTAGGGAACTATCCCAGCATTCGCCTAGAGTGTCTGAGGAAAGCCACGGAAAACCTCAGTCAGGATGGCCGAACCGGGTTTGACCCCGGACCTCCTGAATGGCAAGTAGCAGTGCGAAATGGCACTGCTCAAGCCTCGGTGTCTCCTCAGCAGCAGCCAGAGCATTTATTGCTTGTACTTTTATCAAGCAGTTGTTGTCTATCGACATTTCCTCCTATTTGTTAGTGTATTGTGTCTTTGCTTCAGGTTTTCCTTTATGTTTGCTCCTTATTTATTTTATATTGCTTTTAGGATTGCTAATGGTCTTTTGTGTTTGTCATAAGTTGTATTATATTTACCAAGACTAGCGGTGAGGGGTTTGTTATCTTCGCTGCTGTTCTATAGAACTTTTCGGTGTTGCTCTTTATTCTTTCACGGAGTAGATGAAGAAACCGTGAAATTATTTAGTCTTGTGATCATACACTCCACAGCTCGGATAGAACAAATATATATTCTAAAATTGAAACATTTCGACTGTGAGAGAAACATTCTGTTTCGCAGAACATTACACAAGCACTAACAATAGACGGATTTTCACATGGTGTCAAACATAATGCAATCCTGATAAAGAAACAAGTGCGTTTTAATTTAATTTAATCTGTTTCATTTAATACGAGTCACAATTCATGTGGTTTCGAACTTTGTACATCGCGTAGTTCCAAGAGTAAAACAGGATGTTTCATTTTGATGTGGAGTCGAAAATCAGATAAATTAAGGAATTTGAAGCATCGACAAATTAGCATCCATTTAAAGGTAAGTTATTTCTTGCGGGTTAAGTACCAACGGCATCTTATTACTCGGAAATGAAGATGATATTTATCCTTATCTGTTGTTTAACTAATTCATAAGAGTCGTGAAACCAATGAATTTATCACTGTATTTGAGACCTTGATTATGCATTGATTGCAAATTAGAAAGTTATAGTGTCCGTGTTAGTAACTTTCAAAAAAAAATGCCTGATTTCATCTCATAACCCTAGCAAAGTAAAATAAACCAAGCAAACGAAGTAACAGTTAGAATATAATATTATAAAGCAGAACGACTAAAAGGTACGTAAAATAAATTAAAATGGAATACTTATACACTTATGAAATTAATGATTTATTGGGAAAAAGCATTAATTAAAAAAGTGTTTTCTATTGAAAATTTTTAACTTAATAGCAGAGAAGAAGTACTTCGAAAATGATCATATAAAACACACGAAAAAATCAATAATGCAATCATTTGTACCTTATAAATTGGTGAACCTTGATAACACGAACTTAAAGAAACTGCAGCTACTTGATTCAATATAACACAAAAATAATTTATCGATCCTGTGAACTTCTAATTTGTGACTATACCAAACAAACATTAATATCATGCTCAATTATTGAGTTCATCTATGTACTAACGTTAAGTCTGTATCTATTAGTTATGACGGTTACTACTGTAGAGAAGATTATGGGAAGGGAAAAAGGAACGATTTTGATGATCAGCTAATGATGTTAGTAAATGATGTGTTGAATGATAATATGAGTGAAGTATATTTAAAAGAGTATTGAGTGGAAGGAGAAGAGATTGCGAAAGGGAAATAGGAAATTTGAAAGAAGAAGTAAATGGTCCTTGAGAAGATGTAGGCAATATAATTTATAAATTTAAAGATCAAAGTGATCAGGTTGGGCCTGTGCCAGAAAGAGTGAAATTAATAAGAATTTCAACGGTGCGAAAGTGGGGTGAGTCAAAAAAGGAAGTATATACAGAAGAGTAATACGCAATAACGTTGAATGCCGTAAAACAATCAGAGGTCAAATTTGCTCCTGATGGTTACCTACATGACTGTGTAATTGTAAATATTTATGAAAACATATTACTGCATTCCTAGAGAGACGAGGATAAAATTAAGAATGTAAAACAAAAGATAAAAGGTGAAGCTTTGGAATGGGGATGGACTGTTAAGTTGTTGTTTTGAATACAACAAGCTTTTAAAAATAATTGAACCGTTCGGCGAAACAACGAAAATTAAGTTTGGAGAATATAAAAGCGGACAATATTAAGTGCGGTATGGGAGGTTAGAAATTATTGTGATTACTCGTTAAACATCTAAAATATTTGGATTGTACAACAGATTCAATTGAAACTGTTGAAATATTAACTAAAAGATAATTTGTCACAAATAGGAAAGTGTGGAAATAACAGACCAGTAATGAATGGATATTAAGCTAGAACGAGAATAGGCGGGTATGATACTACAGAAAAAGTGGAACAGAACAAAACGCGATGGGTTCTCCGGACAAAATCAAAACGAAATGGAGGAACCTATTGAAGAAATGGTAGTGAAGCCGGTGAATGGAAAATTTCTTACCACCTTCAAAGTTAAATGGTAATAAATACAATAGTAACCATGAATGAGAAACGAGATGAAATGTTTATCGATATGAGGGAAATGGATAATCGCTTTTTAAAAGGATCATTCACCTTTGACTAATCCCTTATGTCCAAAATAGTACCGAATTAGAAAAAAAAGGGATCCAGTAAGAAGGTAAGGCAGGCACGAAAAATTAACAACTTACGTGATATATAAGTAAACCAATAAGGCAGCACGACGTTCTTCTGCTGTATAAATAGGGACTAACATCTCGGTTGGTATATTAAATTCGCAGGTACACTGTAGCCGACGTTTTCATGGGTGTATTATTAACGTATCCATGAATTTATCACAGTCCATCGTCGCAGGACTGTATCAGGAGGTCCACTGCACGCAGCCGAGATAGATGGAGGGCGTTAGGGGGCGTACATTACTTACGTGAGGTGAAATAGGGGGGGTCAGCAAGGGGTGGGGGCAGCAAGGGGGGGGTCAGCAAGGGGGGGGGTGTCTCCGTCAAAATCTCACGTCATTTTAGAGGGAGGGGTTTTAACCAAATCTCACCAGAGAAAGGGGGGGGGGGGTCCCGGAATTCCGGAAAAACACCTCACGTAAGGACGCTCTCTTAGGGTCTTCGCAGAAGCTGACATTACTGAAGAAGGTGAACCACTCTTTAACAGATTTCTTAAAGACAACAGGATGTGATATTGTACCTTATCTTGAAATACTATTTAAATTGAGTCTGGATGCTTGCTGCTCACCAGAGCACTCGAAAAGTGCAATAGTATATATATAAAGGAGGGATGAGAAATAAAGTCGAAAATTATAGGCCAATCAGTTTCACATCAGTGGTAGGTAAAGTAATGGAGACATAGATATGCAACCACATCTGAAATATATGTGAGGAGCGTAAATGGTTTTCAAGTTGGCAACATGGCTTTAGGAAGGACATTCATGCGAATCTCCGTTAGAAGGATACATGCAAGATATTTCGGAAGAAATGGAGAAGGAAGACCAAGTTGATGGTGTTGCACTAGACCTTTCAAAGGCCTTTAATGGAGTGAGCCTTAAAATGATGGTAAATAAAGTAAAATTTTTTGGAGTTGATGGCAAAGTGACGTGCAGGAGAAAAGAATTTTTAAAGGGTAGAAAGCAAACCGTCAGGGTAAGAAATGCAGTATCCTAAGAAGTGGAAGTTAAAATGGGAGTGCCACAGGTAGCGTATTCAAACCATTTCTATTCATTGTGTTGATGGTTTACTATCAGCAGGTAGGTTTTTTGAAGATAACGAAATGCCATATAAAAGGATAAAATAAGTAGATGACTGTGCAGGGTGATCTGGACAGGATATCTAGCTGGGTTGGTAAACATGAGATGATAATTGTAAAGACGAGTCAGCTTATTAGATATACAGATGAAAAACTAAAGGTTGATTATGATTTTAAGGTGGGGAAAGAATTGCTTACTGAAGACTTGAAGTGTAAATATCTTGGCATAACATTTGATAACAAGCTCAACTGGGCAGGACACATTGGACAGATAGTAGGAAAACAAAATTTTGCACTTGTTGGGGAGAGTGACGAGGGGTTTTACGAGAAATGTAAAAGAACTGGGTTACAAAACTTTGGTCATACCGTTGCTCGAACATGGTGGTGTAGCATGAGAGCCACTTTTTGGATATCAAATAAAGGAGTTGGAGGGGGTGCAGAGGAGGGCTGCTAGAATTGTCTCTGGAAATTACCGTAGAACATGTGACACACATACGTCCCATTAGAGCATAAATTTGTAACAAATAAGAAATAAACATGTTTATTTTGTGTATATAGAATATAAAATGAATGCTACAAAGATGTTAATAATAAGTTCATGTTACGGATCCTTGGCAGCCGCGGATATTATATATATAGAGAGATGAAGGCTAGATGACATTATTATGGAGAATTTGATAATGACAAATGCAGGGCATTAAAATATACGGATGAAAGGAAAATAATCAAGCAGATCTGGTGACTCTGAAATTAATTTGTACGACCTGAGAAAATGTTGATGTATTTGGAAGTTGTGAAATGTTAAATATTAATACTGTGTACAGTAGTGTAAAGTGTGTTATAATACAAGAAGAATTCTATTAAGATTTTATCGTCTTATTGATTGTTTTAAAAGGATAAATCGAGATATAATTTCAGGTAATAGTATAAGAGTTATTTTCAGGTGATGAAATAGATGAATAGGATTTATAACCGGAAAGTCTAACGTGAAAATACATCTTTGTACAAAAAGATGTTAAAACGCGTGGTTCCTCACTGGCAGAAGGTGTAAAGGACCACTTTAAGGTAAAGATAATGTTGTAGAAATATTTGTAATTGTCGGTAACTGAGCAAAAGTAGGATTTGCATATTGTTAAATTAAAACAAGAAAGGTAAAAGATTTTAGTACAAGAAAATGATTTGCATAAGTCAGTGGGTAGATTACAAACACAATCAGTAACCGATATGATAAAAGAGCTGGAATGGGATTCATTGGAAGACAGGAAGAGGGTGAAGAGAGTCATGGGAGTGTACTAGGCGTATATTGGTGATGAGGCTTGGAAAATTGATGTAAGAATTAAAAGTAATGCATGGAAGGGACAGGAAGACCATGACCACAAGCTGACACTGGATTTCAGGCACAAGGGTGTGGGAAGAATTTCATTCATAGTTAAGGGAATGTTGGGATTGGAATAAGTTGCCAAGAGAATTAATGATCAATTTACCAAAAATGATGAAACAATTTAAAGTTGAAATTAGTAGAGGCCAATAGTAGGTTGGTATAGGAAATGGAGGAAATTGTTGTGTAGGGATATTACTACCGGAGTGTGCTCTACATCGCAGTTAAACAATTAAATTAAATTAAAACTTCTTTTGTTTCGAGTCTGCTTACTACGTGACCTTCCTAATCCGAATATTATCTTAGCTACTGTGCTCGGTTCTCTATGTCTATGATAGTGTAGTCAATATATACAGTATTGTAAATTTATGCTGAACCAAATGTTCTTTGCTTTCAGAATAAACAAATATTGACCGAAAGTCTAATTTTAATTACGTCAGAGGTTTCAGATTTGCTGTTATTTTAGCAGTTCTGGAAGATAGTTTAACGAGAGTTAGTGAATGAGTCTGAGCAGTGGCGTGACACACTTGTCATCGCTTTTAACCGAGTCACAACTCTCGGACCGACAAGGCGACATGGCACGCGGTTAAGCATTATACACGACTCAACATGCTTTTCCGAAACCCTGTTGCACGAGGTCCAGGCAAGTACCGCGGTATATTAACTGAAATTCACAGCATTCATGTTTTTTTGTGAACGTCACGACTTATAAGAGTCGTTGATATAATTGTAGTAGTTTAAGCTATAGTCACATTCTTTGCCTTGACATCTAAACATGTAACATGCAGCATTATTTATTAACCATGTAACTGTACCGTGGTTTAGGTTTTCAGTGTCGTTGTATCGACAGCAGGTCAAGAAATTTCGATGCAACAACATCAAGAAGAACAGAGCAGTCGCACAACAAAACGACGATATTCCGAAATGTCAAGTTAAGACACTATATCACTGTTATCAAACCGAAGGCATTATACGCATTGGAAACTTTGATTGTTGGGGGTAGATCATTCATTAAAAATATTGAAAAGCAAGAAAGGAAAATTTTTAAGAAAATCTTATGGATACCCAGTTTGTACAGGATTAATCTCGATAAAAAGGAAATCACATGAACTTTATCAGCATTCGGAAACAATTTTAGAAACATTCAGGATAAGACGAATAAATTCTTCAGCCATATTATTAGAATGAATAACTACAGACTAATCAAAAGAATTCTCAACATGGCCATTTCAATGTAAATTAAAAAGGATTGGCTAATTGAAATTAGAAATGGATCTCCAGGAAATCGTAATCACAGATGATATATCATACAGGACAGATACATATTTAGTAGCACGGTCGATAATAACCCCCAATTTTCCAAAAAACAGTATATTAGAAGATGGAACACCTGGACAGAAGAACATAGGAAAGATCTCAACGAGAGAATGAATAGATTTTGGGAAAAGAAGAAAACCACATCTGCTAATTAAGTTCACGTGCACTCCTCAGTTGGGTATATCGATGGAAGAAAAAGAATAATAATTTTACTAAACAAGTATTTTAATGATATCAACCATTCCATTCATTGTATGCTAAAGTTAGTGAAATATAATTTGCATAATGGTTATTTGGGAGTTTAGCAAAAAACTTTCCAGTTTCATAATTACTGTGTGATACGTTTGCAACTGGTGAAACATACTGAATTGATCCCATGCTGAAGACGCCGTTGTCTCTTGTCGGATGCTGCTGCTGTTGGAGACCTCTCGTGACGTCATCCGGCGGCGGGTGTCGAGTCACCTGTTGTCAGACGGGTCACGTGACGACTCACGCGACGCCGACAAATTACGGCGAGTCGTGAGCTGAGAGCGTGCACGTCTCACGTCACCAGCAAGCAGTCAGGGGTGACCAAAATAATTCAAATCGATGGTCAGCTGAAAAAATCAGTTGCCACCAAAATCTCTCACCCAAAGTAAATGAACAGGAAATACAGGAAAGTCATCTTATTTTTCATTTTCTCCAAGACATTTCTACAGTTATTGAAAGACCGAGTTAGGTTGCTGAGCGATAAATGATAGCGTCTGGGATTTGGAAGGGTATGGAATCGATCTCCAATCAGGCCATCAATATTCGTTTCCCACGTTTTTACAAAACCACTCCATGAGAATTCCGATCGGTTCTTTCAAAAGGTTTTATCGGAATCCCTTCAGCTTTCGTTCCCCAGTTGAAATAATAAAAAGTGTCTATTGCTTTCAGTTGTTATTCGTTTAAAAACTCTTGCAACCTGCTGCATTGGATACTTATTTTAATTGTGTAACAAATGCTATTTAAAATAGATACATGTTCGTTGGTGTTTCCCCCACTATCGTCCTAGATTATTACGCGTACATTAATCGCTTGTCAAAGCGCAGATTAAAACACAGTTTGGAATTAATAGGATATAATTGCAGGAATGTGTTTTGTTATTGTAATTTTACTATTGATACTAATTGATTTCCGAAATATTTTTTTCTGGAATAATGACTGTTGTCAAGAATATCAAACAGAATTTAAAGCATTGAAGAATGTCTATTCACTTTTGTTTCTATTACAAACTTTAATTTAACTGAGTTATGTGTTCAAAATTTATGTATTGTATGATGCGCGCAATTTTTATGAATTGTAATAGAATGTGAAAAGCAGCAAAAGTTTAGTCTTTTCTCAACAATAAGCAGACTTAATCTTATTTTAAAAAAATTATTTAATTCAGTATTTGCGGTAATGTTATAAATTCTATAATCACAAATATCATTTTTTGTTTTAAGTATATGTTTATATGCAGTGGTCTTTTATTATTTAGCTGATAACTAAGGCTTATTAGTTGTTTACTGTACCTCTCAAATTCACATCAACTAACTGTCTTGTTTTGCGATGTAAATGCTGTTTATTTAATTTGAGTCTAATATCAACGAATCGTAATCTCATACAATTGTGAGCTACAATCAAATTAATTTCTCCCTACGGCAGCTAACGTCAGATACTAGTATTGCCTGCCATCTAGTGGGCGCAATGTAGTTTCTTATGATTCGCAAACTCAACACCACCTATCGGCTACACACCGAACAGCAGAATTTTCCGCAACAGCCGCCAGCTCGCAGGATAGTGCACTACCTGACAGCCCCCGCTGCCAGTTTCACTGACCTCACAGTAGATGGCACATATAGTACTTTTAGCTTTCATGTGATAGCTTTGAAACTTTTATGTTCCAGAAAAAAGTGAAACACGAAAATAACAGAGTTAACACTTTTAATTACCGACGGTACTAATACAGAGCGTTAATAATTTTATAAACATTCTATAATCGCTCATGTCAACCAGAGGGATGAGAAAGTAACTGACTGACGATGGGGATTAATGCCTGAGGGTTAATTACGTACAAAATATTTTCCTAGTAATAATTTGCTATAACTAGAATGATCCCAGAGCACCGAAGGCGTTGCCTCAGAGATCCAATTACGATGTGTCAATGTTGGGCAGAACAGACCATCCAGTATCCATACAACTTCACGCAGTGCCTGACAAACTATATTTTGGAAGACCTCCTTAATGCCAGTGAGAACGATACAAAATTTTCTGACTCATATTCATTTACAATATGAATTAATAGTTCCCACACTTTTTTCTATCTCTCTTTCTGTTCTTATTATATTGTTGTTTTTGTTTATAATTAATGCAAAATAAATAATTCCACATAATTTTCTTTCGTCAAGTCTTATGTGCGAAGTAAATACCACACAAAAAAGACGTTGTGCTAAGTTGAAATCTTTAATCATTTGTCGATATATATTGGACTCAAGATGAAAGAATGTTTTTATGAGAACATACGGAAGGCCGTCACTTCATCAAACTATGAAAAACACAAGTATTAAAACGATTATCACGGCTCTAAACGATCAACCCGATAGCCGAAGTAATATTTGCAAGCAGTTAAACACGATCCAGCTGAAGAAAACGAATAACTAAAGGATAATACCGTGATGCAATCTACATAAGAAAAATTCATGCCACGCTTTAAACTACAGTG
>CM061920.1:82986669-83028579 GCA_031002005.1 Vandiemenella viatica
ATTTGTCGATGCTTCAAATTCCTTAACTTATCTGATTTTCGACTCCACATCAAAATGAAACATCCTGTTATACTCTTGGAACTACGCGATGTACAAAGTTCGAAACCACATGAATTGTGACTCGTATTAAATGAAACGAACACACAGATTAAATTAAATTAAAACGCACTTGTTTCTTTATCAGGATTGCATTATGTTTGACACCATGTGAAAATCCGTCTAATTGTTAGTGCTTGACTAATGTTCTGCAAAACAGAATTTTTCTCTCGCAGTCGTAATGTTTCAATTTTAGAATATATATTTGTTTTATCCAAGCTGAGAAGACAAAGCCATACCAAAAGAAAAGTGTTGCTCCTTCTAGATTATGTTGAAGTAAATGTCGAAAGACAACACACTTCAAAATACTCTGCCTGTGATTAACTGGCAGTAAATGGCGTGACTGCTGAGAAGACAACTATCCTATAATTAGTTGATGTCACTGTTTCCTCAGCTACTCGCCGAAAGAATTAAGAACATCACCGAAAAGTTGTACAGAACAGCAGCGAAATCAACAAACCCCTTCACCGCTAGTCTTGGTAAATATAATACAGCTTATGACAAACACAAAAGACCATTAGCAATCCTAGAAGCAACGTAAAATAAATAAGGAGCAAACATAAAGGCAAACCTGAAGCAAAGATACAATACACTAACAAATAGCAGGAAATGTCGATAGACAAACAACTGCTTGATAAAAGTACAAGCAGAAAATGCTCTGGCTGCTGCTGAGGAGGAACTGAGGTTTGAGCAGTGCGATTTCGCACTGCTACTTGCCATTCAGAAGGACCGGGGTCAAACCCGGTTCGGCCATCCTGACTGAGGTTTTCTGTGGCTTTCCTCAGTCACTCTAGGGTGAATGCTGGGATGGTTCCCTACAAGGCCACGGCCGACCTTCCATCCCCCTTCCCTCCCCGTAGACTGGTAGGCTGAAAAGAGACTCCGTGACTTTCCAGCAGCCCGCCTCCCAGCTAAGGACTGCAATCCAGCAGTGTTTTCAATCCCGCGGGATTTGCGCTAATCCCGCGGGATCCGTGCGGGATTGGCGCAAAAAGTTTTTTAACGCTTATATTTAAAACATAGTTACTTAAAACGTTAATAAATTAAATAATAATTAAATTAATAAATCAATTTTAATGTTTAATGATAAAAATTAATAGTTAAAAATATTTTAATTGGCAAAATGATATTAAAACTTTTTAGCATGTCTTAAGTACATTTCGAGGTTTATATTTTTGTTTTTTAATCTAAACCAATTTTTTAAATAAATAATAAAAACTGGAAAATATTCAGTGTTAGGCCATATTATGTGCCTTACAATAAATCACATGAATTTAAAAACATGGTTTGTTTAGTGGCCAAGTTACCAGAGTTTTCTTTTTTTTTTTAATTCTAAATGAACGTTCCATAACGCCGAGAGAAAGCATTCCATTTCACAAAGTGAAGTGAGTGAAGTGAATATACTCTGTAAAGTGTAGAAATTGCTCAGAACAAGATCTCATAACTTTTTGTCACTGCACAAGCACGAGACTTGGCTTTTTTTTTTTTTTTTACACAAATTGTTTTTGTGGGATTCATTATTATATCTCCTGATTCCTTGATTGATCTTACAGTTGATTCAATGTTATTTAAGGAAACTACTCACCAACACTTAAACTGTCAAGTATTTCAATTTTACATATGTGGCGTAACGACGTTTTAAGAGTGGAAATGATTACTTTTTATTAAGAAAGGAAACTTTCTCGGCGAATGATTGTAGTGGAGTTTTCATGGGTTTGTATCTCAGGATTTCATTGTAAAAACACGAGATTTCACACGTGAGGGAGACAGCGGAGGAAGCCGTCGATGTATGGTGTTCCTACAACACAATTCGTCGATACACCCGTGAAAACTTCATTATAACTTCTTTTTGCCTTTAGTCGAAATAATAACAAGGAGAAGAGGTATTACTCTATAGCCTGAGCGGCACATGTAAACAGGCGGCTTTCGTCAAAGAAACGCATTGAGGCAGCGGCCAAAACATCTATAACTTTGTAGTTCAGATAACGTTTGCAACACATAAAAAATAATTATATAGTTAGAAAATCGTACTTAATACGCAACATAACTCAAATTACAGAAATGTGTACTCGAAAATGAATACGTAAAAGTGTATCTATTTACTTACGAATGACGAAGGTTGACAAAAACAAACGTTTGTTCACACGCGCCAAATGTCAGCTGGAAGGGTACAGGCAAACAGTGCAATACATCCGATAGAGATGTAGGGGCAGTGAGTCACGCACTGACACGCGTTTTATCCGCATTTTGCGGATTGCGGATCCGCTTAATTTTGTGCGGGATCCGCCAGACTGTCTAATGATGCGGGATTGCGGGATCCCGCTTTGCTGGATTGCAATCCCTACTCCCAGCCTTCAGCTGGTAGGAATGAAATTGAAAAAGCTGAGGAGATTGAGACTAATATTTATAACTCAGGACAAAAACACCCAACCGACCGGCTTTAATGCTGAGACTGATATATAATTTTCATATGTATGCTATTTTATATTTCGTTTTGCGGCATCTCCATTTATTATCTGTCATTACTAAGTATCACTTTATAATTTACACTAACGACATAAAAAAGTTACACTTTCGTCAGTATCAAATGATACAGCGATCTTTTGAACTATCTCTACGTCAAAACATGCTAAGCTCTCGTAACATTCTCGCCAGTTATTTTCCTCTTCTTTCTTGACTTCGTCAAAGATTGTTTGCAACACCACAGTTCAATCTACCTCTGAAAAATTACCACTATTAATTGTATTTTATATATCGACTAAGGTGGTTATCAACCGGGGAAACGAACATAGCAAGCCCACAGGCAAGGATTGAATTCTTAGCGATAGATTTGAAGAATTTTTTTGGAGGCGAGAGGGGGGGGGGACGAAATTGTTAAAGAATTCGTATTTTCCTTTGTTTGCTTAAATTCATATTCTGTTGGAAACTCGCATTT
Source organism: Vandiemenella viatica (assembly GCA_031002005.1). NCBI lineage: Eukaryota > Metazoa > Arthropoda > Insecta > Orthoptera > Morabidae > Vandiemenella > Vandiemenella viatica. The sequence continues at coordinate 82,989,701 of CM061920.1, forward strand.
ATTAATTTTTAATTAAGGATAATGTATTACAAAAAGTATAGTGAGTACTCTAATATGAGAGTGGAGACTTTCCCGGCGTATTGATGCCGTGAAATCTTCACGGGAGTGCAGCCGGATAGTGTCGTAAAATGACGACGTTTCGACCTGCTCGGTTGTCTTCATCGGGTCTATTTCAAGCAATAATATCTAAAATAGACCTGATGAAGACAACCAAGCAGGTTGTCGAAATGTCGTCATTTTACGTTACTATCCGGCTGCACTCCCGTGACGATTTTACTGTAGTGAGTATTCTGTTTATTTATTCATAAATGCTCTCCACGGTTAAAAGCATTCCACACATTTCTAGTGATACATGTTTTAGCATTGTTGAGTTAAAATTTATAAACTCCTGTCTATGATATACTAATAAATATTTACCTATTAATTTTAGTAGTTATTTATATTATTAGTACTAAGATTTGTTGCCGGCTTCAGAAAATTCTATGTAATAAGTATTACTAATAGCAATTATCACGAGATATCGAACATAAATAATGATTTGGTTGACTAGTTAATACAATATATTGAAAGGAGTGTTTTATTAGACAGATTTTTTTAAAAAAAATAGTGCTTTTGTGATCTGGTTTTGTGAAATATTATCGAAATTGGTTTTATTTTTGTACAGAAGTTTTTTCTCACAATAAGTACAGCAACAATAACATCTTATTATACGTTTGGAAAGTTGTGGCGGTTAACGCTCTGGCCTCGCATTCGGGAGAGCGGCAGTTTGAATACCCGTCCGGGCACCCAGATATGGGTATTCCATGGTTTCCCCAAATCACTCCGTGCGAATGCCGAGATGCTTCCTTCAAAAGGCCATGGCCTAATTCCTTCCCGTTCCTTGTCCCCAGACCCATCCCATCTCAATGACCTCGACTTCAGCGAGGCGTAAAACATATAAATCGCAATTTGTATTCATTAGTATTTATATTTAACCAAGAAATATGTATTCCAGGAGGCAATATCAAAGGCACGACGAGAGCAATTGAAGAGGCGCGTTGTGCACTGGAGCGCAAGGTAGTCACAGAACAGCATTTTGTATTTGATAGAAGTGCGGAAAATACGCATCTCCTGTATGTACTGTCAGGAGTGCTGTAATGTGTTGGTCGGAACACAGAATGGCGACACTGGTGTGGCTCAATTTCCATCGCACGCAGTTAAAAAACAAAACAAAAGTCGCTTCTTGGAGCAGTAAGTTCAGCCGCATTAGGCGTTGCCTTTCTTATTGCGTTTCATACTGACAGGAATTTGAACAGCACTTGCAGTGGAAGAGAACCAGCAAGGCTTAATTAAAAATTAGAGAGTTTCTGCGTGCAACTTAGCAAATTTAGAAACTATACTTTATCTCAAGACTTAATTAGTGATACAATTTTAAGACATTTAACTTTGTTTTTAGCGGTTACAGCTAAGTATATTCATCTAAAGAAGCACCTTGGCTGGATATGACGTACCTACATATTTTCGGTACGTAAAGTATTTGAATATCATGGCATGAACATCACAATTTGTTGCACATTATAGCAACGTACTATGTTATCCACTACAACGCAGGCACCAGCACTTCAACAGGGTCTCCGAAGGATAAACAGTTCCTACAAAGCAAGAATTACAGCTCTTCAATTGGTTTTATTTATAGAGTATGTAACAATCATACGTCCCGTTAATTTCTAAAACGTTAAGAAATAAGATTGAATAATATTTATTTTGAGTCTAATGAATGTCAAGTGATCTTATAAGTTATTAACGAGAAGTTTTTGTTAAGAATCTTTGACAACAAAGAAATAATGTGCGGACTGGTCTTGGTGATTACATAGATGATAGATTACAATGAGAAGAATGAAAATGGATGGATGTATTGCAAGTGATTGGGCAAATATGGGGGATCTGAAATTGTAAACGGTGCCGGTAGGGAGTTGCCGGCATTATAAGGATTATGTACAGTATTATGAATGATTTGTACGGCTGGTGGCGAAAAAGAATATTGATGGTATTGAAGTTGCGAAATGTTAATTGTACATACTGTGTAAAGCTATGTATAATGTGGAATAATACAGGAAGAATTCTAGAAATATTTTATAGCATTATTGATTTTATTTAAAAGGAGAAATCGTGAAATAATTCCAGGTACAGCATAAAAGTTAATTTAAGATGATAAGAAGGTTGGAAAGGAATTGTAACAGGAATAACGAACGTGGAAATACATCTTAGAATAAAAAGAAGTCTAATCACGTATTTCCTCCCTGGGAGAATGTGTTAAGGATCATTATAGGGTAAAATAAAATGCTGTAGAATTATTTGTAATCGTTGTTAACTGGCCAGTGAATTTGAATATTGTTTAATTGAGATAGAAATGGTAAAAAGTAATAGTTTATGTAAAAGAATTCTAAAGTCAGGGATGCGCTGAAAGGTGTAGGTTGTAACAACCTTAAATATTCCAAGAACTCCTTATTTCTCAAGCACACAAGTGTTTCCTAAATGGCTTGTCTTAGTGATCAAATTGACAACAGAGATGCCTCGTCTTTCGGAATGTGCGCTGCTTCCTAAAAGGAAACGGAACTACAGAAAAAAAAAAAATCTCTATCCACGGCTTACGTCTGTACATTAAGACCTCAAATACCAGCTTTAGCTTCTTCTAATCACTAGCAATACCTTATAATTCCCAAACACTAAGATAATCTGCTACCTGCACTTTCTGCTTTCGCTCCAACGAAGTTTCCCAACCAGCCTTCAAAATCTATTAATCTGTAATTCTGTTAAATTGTTACATACACCCTTCCCTTCACTAGTCATATACAGATGCGATCATTTGGTATACTTGACTACAAACTTAGATCATTACCAAATTTTTTCAAAATTATATTGTTTCTTCTACCTCTTATTCTCAGTATTAATGCTTCACGTACAAAAAGTCGATTGCTTTGTATTTACAACCATATAATATTTTTATAGTTGAAAGATTACTATCTTTCTAAAAAAATTATTCTTGGCTAACACTAAGTTTTATCCCATTAGCCCTGTAGGTTTAACCATAAACAGTTATTTAAATGTATTCTCTCACTGCTGCTAAATAACATGATCCAGTTTTTGTATTTACCCAGACGATTGGTTCACCATTTATAACGCAAGTTATTCCTTTTGTTCAGCTACTGTCATGTTTAAACTCTGCTCCAGATAATTCGTTCTTGTATTTCAGTAGAGTCACTGCTTCTTCGCTAGAAGAAAACGTTATCAGAAATTCTCGTGTTTTAATTGACTAGCTGTTATGCGCAACTTCGTTTGAATGAATTTTTAATGTAGTACATACCTCTCAATGTCAAGAGACACATGATTTAGCGTCCAGCTCATTGAACGCATTTTTTTTGTCCGTAACTAACTGAAAATTTATTCCTACAAATAATACGCTGAAATCATGGTAAACAATTCGCCTGCGAGAAGTTTGGATACTAAAGTGTCCAAATTTCTCGGTATTTTTACATCTTACCAATATAAAACATTCCTTATCCTGCTTCTGAGATCACGGGCTACAGTTTAAGCTAAACCCCGTCAAATCAGGCAAACAGCTTTTACCCACATCGTTATCAATGAAAAATTATATTAAAGTTCTCAGTTTTTCGACGTGACATCAAAATAAAAAATACCCTATTTTATTCGCAGGACCATGGGTTGTACATTAATCGAAACTCCATCAAAATAATCCCAGTTATTTTTACGTGAAACGCGTTCAACGAAAATAAAAAGGGGTAATTAGATGACTAGGGTAATTTCCAACGAAGCGTTAGCTCCATCGCAATTAAAATTAATATTAAGAAGCCTACTGTTAATAATAAAAAAAGAGAATTCTGAATAGCAATAGCGATAGTCTTCGGGCAACAGTCACTCATTGAATAAATATTGCTTTTCTAGAGCATTTTTACCAAATATTAATGCAGTCTGTAGTGCTGTTGTGAGAGCTAGGAATTAAATTGCGCCTGCGTACAAGTAATTTTTTTTGTAATGCATCTTGATTATCTTACCAAAAACATTGAGAGCCAGTCTCCCCCGCATTAGCATCATCTGACCGATGATGAATTCGCTGTCTGCTCCATATCTGGTTCAAGCACGGCCTAGTGGCCGCCTATTATTCTGACAGCGAGGAGTGTTATTGATGTACTCTATATAATTTGCTTTGAATTCTAATTATAAATTACTCTTACCTCTACGAGGTTATGATAAAATCGAAACCGTAAAATATCAAATAGATAGAATGCGAGGAGGAATGTTTATTTACTCCTAATTAAAAATCCCAGTTCTGTTTTTATAACAAAAGTAAGGTTTGTTTCGGCTAGTAATTTCCAACATATGTAAGCAAAAACAGTGAAATATATCTCAAAAGAAATATATTTCCATTCCAAAATCCGTTTGACTAAGGAAGCATGTCGAGTTTGCTTATAATACGACTTTATCCATACCGTAGTGAAACACACAGTTACCCTCAGTTCCGAAGCCATTCTACGGCCATGACAGTTAAAACTTTTCTGGAATGGATTGTTAACAGTGTTATACATTTCTGCCAGTTAATAACATACGTCAGAATGTTATGCATGTGTAAGTAATTTGTTGCAAATGGGACTGGAATATTGATCAAGGATATAATCTGCAATTTCACATGATCTTCCATTAGTTAAACTAAAAAATTTTCAAGTGCAAGGTACGTTAGATATTAAAGTTATTACTGCAATGTACGTCCGTCTGCTTCATTTTATACGAATTCGAGAATAAATTTGATTACTACTAGACCAACAAAAGTGGGTAAAAGTACCACCAGTAAACTGGGGCCACTTCAATATCTCCGTGAATGTCACTTAGTAGCCAGAGTGGCAAATGAAGGAGAAACTACCCTAACATAATCTTGAAATCATCACCATCTGCATCAAAATGGTCACTGGAGCTCTACGTCACCTCGCAAAAATCAAAGAAGAAAACAAATTTACTATTTTTCGAGTTTTATATATATTTATATTTGGACGTTGTGGACAATTTTAGTCAATTGCTGATAATAATGTTAATAAATAAATACAACCTAAGCCATTTGTGTCAAACTCAATTTTGCAGAGGGCCGTATATTAAATTTAGAATGTCTAGGTGGGCCAGATTCAAATAACAAAATGTACTTCCGTAGTGGAATCGAGTGAAGTCTAAAAGCTCTACAAAACATGATTCTTTTTTCTGTGTCACATTGCTATCGCAGGCCGTATTGATAGGGCCCGGGGGCAGGATGCGGCCCGCGGGCCCTATCTTTGACATCACTGACCTAAGCAATTAAATATTTGTTTGTTTGTTTACTTTCCGAACGCGTAGTACCGTGCTAGTTTAGTGTGCAATAACAAACAGAAAATGACCTGCAATACAAGAAGCAGACAAAAATCAGTGCTGCTGAGAATAGTGTATAAATAGAGCACTGTATCGAAATGAAAACCGCTGAAGACGCGTTCGGAAAGTAAACAAACCAACAAATATTCAGTTGCTTAGGCTGTATTTATTTATTAATAATTCTTCAGTTTGTTGTTTAATTCTACATTTTTATTGACGTTTACTAGACACGCATAACTGCGAAGATTGGCAGTAATTTTCCACATTTATGTTGACATATCAAAGCAAAGATTTACGAAAAAATCGTCACTCTGCGAGGGAATTATTTAAAGGAGTTTGAATGTTTGTGTCTGATATTTTTCTTAGAGTAAGGAGACTGTTTTGTGTTTGATCAACGTACATCAGCAATGATCGTTAGATGTCAAGTCAGAGAGTGTTGAACTAACAGAAATTACTGCTAATTCTACTAAATCTCTTTCTGTTAATAGACGATCTTCCAAAATTGTGTCCCGTATCTTTGCAACGATTTCTGGTGTTGATGCTCTTTTCGGATGTCCATCACGTGGCTCATCAAGACTCGTACGACCACGTTTAAATTCAGCAACACATCTTTCTACTGGTCTAATTGAAGGTGAAGTGTCCTATACACTTTTAAAAATCACTCATTAGTTTGTTTTGCAGCTACACCTTACAAACATAAGACTTTTACAACTGCACGGTATTCAATTTTTTGCATTTTATCAATATACTGTGACACGTCAACTTTGAACAATTGTAAATATACGAATAAGTTATCAGATCTACATGAAACGTCACTCGTGTTCATAAAAAAGTAGTACTAACTTTATAAAAATAAAACGACGAACCTACGAGCGCTATCTCTTATCGAACGACAAAACTTATTGAACAACTTTGTATATGGACTGCGAGTTATATAGCAACTAATAAGACTAATGCTATTTATGAGAGTGTGGATTGTGTTCATCTAAATAAATGTTTTAATACAAGGAGCAGAAGAATTTCAGAATTAATGAAAAAGATTCGTAATACAATATAATTTTATATGGTGTGCTTCCCGGACTTCAAGAGTATAGGTAATTGTAATAAAGTTATAACGACACTATAACTTAAAAAAGTAGAAAATTAAGTGTTAGAAATACAGGCAGATGTACAATTTGTAACTGGGTCTTCTTTACACACACACACACACACACACACACACACAAACACACAAACACACACACACGCACACACACACACACACAAACACACACACACACACACAAACACACTGACCGTTAAGCCGAAAATAGAGAAAACTGCCTCTTAGCTGCTTGCAAATGACAAAAATTCTGTGTCCAACGATTGCATTTTTTTCCAATTTAAATGATAACTCAGTTTCCTTGTTTTCGTTTTAATGTTAACAGCTTTGATATATTCTGTTTATATCTGGCAGAACTCCGTTCTAATTTACTGATGTTTTGACTACGTGTTAAACTATGGTGTTATGAGAAACATAAATTACTTTACTGTTTGTTCTAAATTTCTCATAACCTCCATCGATTGCTGATTGCGGCCTTAAATTTCTCTACTAGCTAATTAAGACCACGGTAATAATTTCATATGATGACATAGTTTCTTAACGGCTGCTCTATTGTAGCCGCCCCTAACCCTACTTGGTAATCCTACCAGATATAGAGGACCTACATTTTAACGTGGAATCCGAACCGCGGAGAGTCCAAGCATCTACACATTAACAATACAAGGTCCGTAATATCTAGAGCCAATATCGAGATTCGAACAAGGATCTGCCTGTATCGCACTCACGCGGTTTAACCAACAGAGTCACCAAAAGACTCAGCACGCAAATGAAGTGCTGTTTCACGTTCATGACGATCTCTTATCTTCCTCACAGTACTACTATTATACATTCAATTTACATGCACGCGTTCCATCAACTTATACATCATCCATCTTTCACTTTTCCAATGACATTTAACCCATATTTTTAATATCAAGTATCGAAGGTAATATACTTTATTTTCAACATTTCGAAGATAGATAATATCAGTTCGTTAAAATTACAATCCATACTTGCACTTATTGATTGCTTTATGAATCAGGAATAAAAATTTTAAAAAAGCCACAAGTAATGTTTTTGAGATATGGAATTAATCTCGTTGTTATAACTCTCTCATCATTATTAGACAGTGCAAGTTATCTGCAACTTTCAACATTTTTAGAAGAAACGATAGTACAAATAAAAGAGATCTTTAGAAGACAAACGATACCCCAACCTGAAACGTCTGTGGAAGACAAACGCCTGATGCTGACATGTTTACACAACTTCGTTCCCGAAGGCACAATACACAATGCCGAGAAAGTTAACTTTGCTTTCTCCTTCTCCAACACCGCTACAAATTTCCTCCTCTCCTGACGTTTATATCAGTCACAACAGATGGGGCTAACCGAACAAGAAGTTTATTTCTTCCGTTCGCGTATACTAGGGAACAGACAAAGAAGTTGACGGAATTTGAAAATTGGGAAGAGAATTTATTGATTCCAAATGTGGTTTGTGTATCCCATTTTAAGAAATCATGTTCTCTGTTTTCCCTTATAATACTTTATTCCGTTTCAGATATGGCATTCAACGGAAACTCATCTCGACAATACCCTTAAAAAAATCCAGCAGCTTCACCGAATGCTGAACTGATGTCATTCGGATACGTAACGTTACGAACAGACGTGAGTTCGTATACTGTCACATCGCTAAAGGCCGATCTCAGCAATGCACCTGCTCGGTTTTCGGTAATCACGCAGGAGCCATTACTGAGAAATTTTGCTAATGTAAAGACGGAAGTAATAGTTTCTAGCCTAATCAAGTGTAATTTGCGAAACGTATTCTTTTAAATATAATTAAATATACTGGTGAAAAAGAAACTAACCTTGTTTCTGCAAACGGAGACATCCTGATTGTATAATTTTCTTCATTTTTCCAAATAAGAAACACATCTGAAATCCACGCGGTGGCAGTCCTCCTAAATCATTTCTACTGAAATGCGGTAGATAAAAACTTAGCAAACGGAAGGTTTACCATCCCAAATCAACTACTATTAAATACATTTTTCGAAAGAAAATCATATAATGAGCTAATGGAGGCCCAATTCATGCTAAATAATTAAAGAACGTACAAAATAATTAAAGAACGTACAAAATAATTTCAGAACCTATATACACAATGTGATGCTCCTTCATTTTCAGAATTTACTAAATGTTTCGAGACGTAACTCAGCTGGAGATTTTAATGGGGGATACAGCATCGAGTAAGAACTATAAAATTGTGTCACACATTTGATTGGAGGGAACGACGTGGGACACACATCACCGGCAGCATGTACAGTGTTTGTGGGAGGAGCAAAGATGAACATTTGAATTTATGGAAATTAGCGTAGAACACACTCAACATCCTGTACGTTAGAGGACTTGAGCTTTAATGATATGGAGAAAATGGTGAGCATGAAATTGTGGTAACATGCGGATAGGGAAAGAGGACCGTACCGATATATATAAATGGGGTTTCAGCCACACAGCGAGCTACAAGTGTGTTATTTTGTTTCTTCAAGTGTATATGTACTATATCACCGTAATTATCGTTTACTTATCAGTATGTACAACATAGGACAGACACAACACTTAATTAAATACCACCCGTGCCCTCGGCCGGACTCGAACCGGTGACCCTTGCTAGCCCCTACGCTACAAGAGTTGGCTACAAATGAATTATCACTTTAATTCGGGTAGAAGCTGGTGGGAAAATTTTCATTTTTCGATTAGGGAGGTTATGAAATAAGTTATAGAGATAGATGTTGGACGACATTCCTGAAACAGTGAAAAAATTTAAATTAGTAAAGCTCGTAAAACGTATGTGGACGTTTAGGGACATTGTCACAAGGCAATTATTTATATCACATTTAATTACAGAAAACGAAGGCCAGTTACAATGCGGTTTCTTTTAGGATGAAATTAGCGGCTTACGTAGTTAATATTAACTTTCTAATAATTTATGCATATTTCTCAACAGTAAAGTTTTATGAGTAAAATCAATTATTAATGGTTAATTAGAGTATCGTTTGCTGGTGATAGAATAATATATTTACGAGAGGAGTCTTGAAGAGAACCAAAGAGAAGGTCTGCAGAGCAAATTCGGAGGAACGAGTCAAGTTTGAAATACAGTCAGGCATAAAAAGAGTAATGCAATTAGAGTTATGGAGAAGACTTCAAAGAACCGCGTTAGCCAGATCGAAATGATATAACAGGGAATATTTCATTTAATTATTTGTGATCTAACTCGTGTTTCTCACAGCGTTTGTTTTACGGTATCGCTGTTTTAGACTCTTTTTATATTGCTGAACATACGTTCATCACACGCATGGCATCTTATACAGTCATCACTTTTTTTATTATTCTCTTAGTTAGCCACAAATCAGTGTCATCAACACGACAACATTACAACAATGACACATAAAGTAATTATTATTTTTTTGGTACTTGGTCTCTTGAGAGCGCTGTGTTTAGGGTGCTTGATTTTTAAAATTGAGGGTCTTTGTTTAAAAGCTCGGTACTGCTAGGAATTTTAAGAGCTCTCGCTGATCATATCTAAAACGCAAGGAAGCTCCATACTTTGGATTCCACGTTAAAATGTAGGTGCAATCACATCGGAAGCGTAATCTTTGTCTCTAGGCCGTAAGACCACACAAATTTACTATTTTTACCTGGATTTTGCAAGCCCATGGTGCTTCTCGAAACAACTTTAAATCAATCATATGTCTTCCCAGCGCCTTCCCGATAAATTGCACTTTCGGTTTTGTGGTTTAATACCCAAAGCGAAACAGATCACCATTGATATCGCTCCACTATCTGCCCGACTGTCGCAGGCATTTCAACGAAATAACTTCAATTTCTCACATGTTAGATGTTACGTTAAAATTGAATATACGATTTATATTTTGTAAATTTATACTCTAGGGTGGTTCCAAATAAGTGAAATTAGGTATAAATGTATTTATCTGTCATAGCAAGTGTTACAGATGTTAAGTGCTCATGAAACAAACGACAAAGACATTTTTAATTATTTTTTATTGGAAAATAAAGACGCAAGCTACCGTCAAATTTAGTACTTTATTTATCTGATCTACCAAATGAACTATATTATTACAGAACTAAAATTTTTGCCTAATATCAACTAAATCCTGTATTTAAACGAAAAGCATTTAAAAGAAAAAAAAACCTTAAATCTATTTATTTTTGTAAGATGAGACCAAATTTAAAAAATGTATCTTTTTTTCCTGTTACTTACTCTTTTATTCAATAACGCTAAATTCAGAGTAAATTACATCATGTTGGGTAGGTTAGGTAGTATCTATTGTAAATTTGATTGTAACTGAACAAATGCACTTTCAGCTGAAGTTTATAAGCTAAAACTGAAAAAGGCGTAATTAAGACCTTTGTATATCTGAAAATAATTTGTAGGTCTTTATTAACAAAATCAAGTATAGTATTTTGGTCATGGATATGGTAACTTGAAATACAAGGCCGGAGGTGTAAAACTTTTGACATCTGAAAAATTAGCCAGCATCTTTGGAGATTGTTTTCCGAATAACTTGATTGTTTCCATGATCAGCAGTTACCTGTTTCGCAAACTAGTCTCACACTAGCTAGTTACCGGACCATGAAGAAGCTAAGTGCTTTGAAATGCAAACACGAGGAGATTTGCTGCTATAGCACGCTTCAATTTATGTGAGGATATTTTAATTAGGAATGACCTGATTTCGCTAATGCATTACCGCTGTTCCCCAGTGAAGCTCCTCGGAATATTTTCCGCTCCTGAGAGCAGACTTTACATCGTTCGGGCATTAGTCTGCGGCGGGAGCAATTGTGCGCGAGACGCCAATGTTTACGACCGCCAGAGCGACTGCAGACAGCTCTGGTTTGTCTCTGCTGCGGACCGAAGCCAGAGCCGTGTGTGTGCTTTGGTACTAACAAGTACCGTCAACGGCACGCATCTTCACGTCGACTTCCGAGGTAATTCTTTGCTGAAATTGTTATCGGAATAACTTAACCAGTAAGAATCGCTCTAACATTACTTACTACATGTTGCTACGATTAACAACTTTTGCATATGAAAATAATGTAAGTTTGTGAGGGAGATGTATATAGCTGTTTTTCAAATAATTCATATAGCTAAGGTGTATTCACAATGCCTCGAAGAGAGAAATATCTCATCCAGCTGGAACAAAGCAATGATTGTGTTGCTACACAAAAAGGGCAGTCGTTACACCGCCCCATCAGCCTCTTTCCTGTCATATACAAAGTGTTTACAAAGGTCATCAATAACCGCATCAGTTCCACCTTGGACACAGCGCAACCAATTGAACAGGCTGGCTTTAGGTCAGGATTCAGCACAGTAGATCACATACAAGTCATCCACGAAGTAATAAGTCGAGCAAATGAATACCAGATGCCCCTCTGTTTGGCCTTTATCGCTTTTGAAAAATCTTTTGATTCAGTCCATCACTCAGCAATCATGCAAGCCCTTTTAGAACAAAGAGTGAATCCTGGGTATATCGACTTACTGTACAACATGTACACCACTTCCACTGCCTTTGTCAACATGGCTGAAGTCACCAAAGAGTTCCCAGTAGAAAGAGGGGTAAAACAAGGAGACTCTATATCCCCCAAGCTATTCACATCAGTCCTAGAGTTGGCAATGCGAAAATTCCAATGGTAAAACCGAGGTTTGAGAATAAATGGAAGAAGTCTCAACAACTTAAGATTCGCTGATGATATAGTTTTACTCTCAAACAGTCTGGAAGAGCTCAAAGAACTGATAAATGAACTAGAGGCAGCGTGCAGTGAAGTGGGCCTTAAAATAAATATATCAAAAAGCAATATCATGCAAAAAAAATGGGCAGAAAAAGATAAAGAAAAGGCAGACATGAAAGATTCTGATATTGAGTCCGTAGATCAGTACATCTATCTTGGCCAACTGATCAATATGAATGGTGACTCAAAGCCTGAGATCTACAGACGGATAAAGCTGGGCTGGAGAGCATACGGAAGAAATTCCATAGTTTTTAAATCGAACATGCCAGTACATCTTAAGAAACAGGTATTTGAACAATGTGTATTACCGGTCCTCACATATGCCTGCCAGACTTGGACCCTAAATAGCCACACGAAGCAAAAACTGAGAACTGCCCAGCGAAGTATGGAAAGAGCAATGCTAGGGTTTACAAGAAGAGACAGGAAAAGGGCCGCGCACATCCGTTCAATAACTAAAGTAACAGACATCTTAAAAAGAGTCATGACCCAAAAATGGCAATGCGCCGGTCATGTTGCTCGCAAAAGAGATGAAAGATGGACTACGATAGTGCCGGATTGGATACCGAAAAACCTGAAAAGAGCAAGAGGAAGACCCCCGGATCGCTGGGATAAGGATATACGTCGAGTTACAGGCGTGAACTGGAAGAGGGTGGCTCAGGATCGATCGGCCTGGAAAGAACTACAGCAAAACTATGTAGAATTAAATTCTAATATATAGCTCATCAGGCTTAAAGAGGCTACATCCTGAAAAAAGGATCGATATAGCTGCAATAATTATAATATATATATATATACAAGATCTACGTAAACTGCGTATAATTTTGTATCTGAGGCTCCACGACCGGAGTATTTTGTTTAGTTAACGTAAGAATAAATATTTAAATATTGTTAGTGCTAGATCTACTCGGCTGTGTCGAAGGCAACAGAAAGTAAGGTATAGGCGCTAACTCTGGTCAGCTGGATCGGTGGTCGGCATCTGCTCGAGAGAGAAAAGAGATTCCCGATTAGGTAGTAGTCAGCGTGTTGAGACTGTTAAGATTCCCAATCTGCCCTGCCACCCTCCCCCCCTCAGGGGATCGCGATGACCTTTCCGCGGGGGGGGGGGGGGGGCTCAGGTGTGAGGTAACTTCGCCGTCCGTGAGGACGATACCCTAGCCATACACCTTCGCAAGCACTCTGTATCCTTCGCCAGCGCTTACAGAGTAAACCTTTGTTCTAACATAACATAGTTGATGAGTATCCTCTGAGATGTCATTGTTAGTATTGAAAAGTAGGCATTTAAGTTATTAATAATAAAATTGTGGCAGGGGAAAGGGGGGGGGGGGTGGAGACGTGGAAAGTTTTCTTTTGACGGAAGGAGGCATGGATCGAAAAAATTTGACAACCCTAGCTTAGAATGTCTCAAACTGGATGATTTTTGATCTGCTGCATGTGATAGGTTGTTATTACCCAGTGAGTTATAAAGTTGTTCTGATCAGTGAGTCTCATCATTAGTACCATATCCTTTAAATGATATTCAAACTCTCGTATTAAAATTTATTATCTGCAATCGTTCGTCACTGAATTGCTGAACTGATTCGGCCCTCAAAGTCCAGAATATCAAGGTAAGAACAAACAAATCCCTCCCTCAGCGTAACCAGTTTGAGGGTGAACCTTTTGTGATATCGTTCGTCAAACCTGAGAATATTATAGCTAAATAATATCTGTATTTGTTGGTTACATTCTTATGGAAGTTTTTACTAGTTTAGTGACCTCTAAGCTCAAAAATTAATTTTAACTCTGGGGAAAAATGAAAACAACGTGGGCCATGTTCATAGCGGAAAAAGACCATTCGACATAGCTACATCCTTTACGCTATTGGAGCATAAATTCAACACACATCCCTGAAAAGGAATGGAGTCCACCAATCGATTGCACGCACTAACACGTGAATACTAATCGAAGAGAACCAGACGAACTCTTTGTTAGCCAGGAGATTCATTTAATTAAGAGGCAGGCGTCTGAACGTATATAGGAAAAAATAAGATCAAAGAATCTGTTTTGTAATGGAGATTATTATAAAGAAATGGAGTATCAAAGAATATACATTGCCTTTTACTTCACAATTTTTAATTAAACCCCTCACCATAGTCAAAGTTTTAAAATTGATTTCCGTGCTTTTAAACAGAACCTGCTGCACGAAAAATTCAATTCACAGTTCTACTATTCACCTATGAAACAGAAGCTAACGTTTCTTCTAAAATGGTATGGTATACCACATTATTAACATCAGAAAGCTACGAATGCACCGCTTTTATTTAGGACCGAGATTGTTTTGCACATTTAAATTACATTCCGTAATGCCAAATTACAAAAGAATAGGTTTACAATGATGAGTTTCGAAACGTGGTTTACTATTCAACTTTGACAAATATAGACAATTTAAAAATTATCGCTTTTAGTGTAGCTCATATTACCACAAAACAACCAGTTTTTCCAACTTTAACTGAAGGTTGTATTTCTAATAGCTAATGACAATTAAAGTAGCGTCTGTATTTGCCCTTTTCCACATTGTCATTAACATTTCAAATATGTAAATAGGATTTTCATATTTATGTTTCAGTATTTGTACAAGAACGACAAGCGACAATAAATATTAACTAAATGAGTGTAGCACGACTCCCAGAAGATCTGGAAAAGTTCCATAATATTGTCCTGCCAAGTGAGAGAGAACGTTTAAAAATAAATGCTGTTAATCTTTATTCGCCATCAGGTCACAAAATTTATACAAGGAGAAGAGATGACTCTGATAGCATGTCGTCGCGAAAGTAATACAAAGATATTTTTAGTGAGTTTAAACTTTGTGTCCATCGTGCGATCAGCTACCACATTATTCCCACTTACAAAGTTACAGGGGTTGGACAAAATATTATGAACACCTGACATTAACATTGTTTTATTAATATGGTGTTGGGCCACCTTTGCATGTACAACAGCTGCAATTCTTCGCGGAATAGGTTCGTAGAGTTTCTCAATAGGTTCCAACGGAATGTTATCCCATCTTGTACCAAAGCATCCGCCAATTGTTTCAGTGATGTTGGAGGTGGAAATCTGCTCCATATTCTCTGCTCTAAAAGTCCCTACAGTGGTTCAATTATGTTGAAGTCTGGCGATTGTGCTGGCCAGGGAAGATGTTTGATGATATTCCGATTCTTCTTGAACCAGGGCAGAACCTTTTTGGCTGTGTGTACAGGCGCGCTATCATCTTGGAAGGTGGCAGTGGTTGGCAGCAGTATGCTAGTCATAGTAAGAACTTCATCATCGAGAATGTCGAAGTATTCATTCCAAGTCATGCGGCCAGTGATGTGAATGAAATGACCAGCTGAATACCACGAGATAGCCACCCAAATCATAACGGAACCTCCCCCATGCTTGACTGTACGACGTAGGCAGTCCGGAACGTAAGCTTTTTTTTTGGGATTCTCCATACAAAAATCCGGCCGTTAGTAGGAAACGATTTGAACGATGAGTCATCGGACAGTACCACATTATTCCAATCATCATCAAGTGTCAAGTTTTTATGATCGTGGCACCACTTGTTTCGCAGCTTAGCGTTGGTTGCTGTTTTAAGGGGTTTTTCAACGCAGCCCTTCCATGAATGTTTGCTTTGTGGAGCTCCCACCGTATTCTCTTTGTCGAAACACTATTACTCAGGTCTGTGTTGTATTCTGCTGTAATTTTTGCTGAAATAGTTTTGTGTTGTCTGGCCACAATCCTTTTTAATGTTCGTCGGACTCAATCGATTAACTTTTGTTTTCGTACACTATTCCACTTCGCCGATGATGTTTTACGATGACTTGTGTATGCTGTTATTACCGTGCATACTGTCGCTCGTGAGACAGTTCAGTTGGTTTCGTCACAGACGCTCCCGGTAACTGAGCTCCAACGATTTGCCCTCTTTGGAAGTCTGAGAAATCACGCATTTCACCGATCGCTTGTTATAACTGTCGCATAACAAAGCGTATAATACACTGACACATAACCAGTGAGACCTGACATGTCAAATACTCCGTACGTGCGCTCAGAAGTAGTGGTGCCAACATGCAACAACCTATACTCTGTCGCATGGTGTTCATATTATTTTGCCCAACCTCTGTATCAGTTCTGTGCAGAGTATAAAAAATTTATACCCAGTTAAAGCAGAGCATTTCAAACAAAGAGCGTTGTTTCATAGTAATTACACGCGGTACAGAATGTCTACTGAGCAATATTAAAAATTCCAGTGAAATGGCAGCCGAATGTAAGAGCAGACGAGCTGATACTTTTAAGTTTTCATATATAATTTCGTGGAGAATGTTAATATTACAGGATCTAAATTTCTCGTAAACTGAAGGCATCCCTCCCTGGTAAAGCATATGACCAATAACGTTTGGTATATTCGAGTTCAGTAACAAAATAACATGACGGAATGTGGAATAGAGAATGAAACATAAAGTAAAAAAATATTGTTTTCACAAGAGAAAAATATTGCAATCACACAGCCTCTTAGCAAGTAATATTTAAAGTGATGCTTCTCAGCGTTTGTACGTGTATAAACTATGAAATAAAATACCTAATTAAATCCCAAACCCAATCTTTCATTGATTGAACGGATTAACTGTATTCGTAGAGATAATCATCTTAAATATTTCAATTGCGCGAGAAGGTTTGTGCCAGATAATATTGAATGGATAGTTTTATTACGAAGCAATTAAATAGTGGAACCTTTTTTCTTTTTTTCTCAACGTGTTGACGCCACATTATAACATAAAGTAACTAATACATTTTTCGTAAAAAAAAGTACAAATTCAATAAGTGTAGAAGTTCTTTTAATAAGAAAAGTTTTTAAAATCGATTCCGTGAGTGGGGAGGCCATCGCAGCCAAATGAACGACGGTTTCTACCACACTAATTACAAACTTAAATAATTCGGCTAAAAATAAACATAGCTCCGCCATCTTGGAGTCATTTGATAGACGAAGGACGAATGTTCCATTACTGCTTCAATATTCGCGCAAGCATTACGCGCAAAGTGAAACCACGGTTTTCCATTATTCGGTTTCGACACGTGTACATAAACAAAATAACCTCTTAGAAACTAATTATCCAAATCAAGTGTTACTGTGAAGAGGAGTGTTGGTATTACTACTCTTCTCTACGATCTATTCCTCACAAACTGTTAATTTGAAATATATATATATATGTATATTTTAAATATCAATTTTGTTAAAACGTCGCTGTATATCAAAGTACAACCAGAATTGCAAAACCCGAGCATGAAAGCGTAAACCAGAATTCTGAGGAGAATGACATCGGAAACGCCTGGCACAAAAAAAACAACGCTCTGTTCTGTCATGAACACAGGCGTGCTGGTACAACTCAGGCGGCAACTGAAGAACCTGGGTTTCGTTTTTAATGAGATGGAGTGGACAGTGACGATAAACTCAGACCCAATATGGAGACAGAAAAAAAAAATCTTGGCTTTTCATGAATTACTATTCTGAAGTTACCAAAGACATTTTATTAGAGTCTGCATCAGATTTATTTGAACTAGTCGCTATTCAATCAAAAGAGATAGCTACTTGTTTATTAAATGAATTATTAAATTTTTCATACCGTATGGGAAGCTCGTAGTTAAGTTTATATAATATAATTACAAAAAAATGAATGAAGTGAGTAAAATACCGAAATGCCCTTGACCATTGGGGAAAATAAAATCGTATTCGCTGCTGCGGTCCCGGGTTCGAATACAGGTAGGCACAGGAAATATGAGAGCTGTGTTTCATCATATGGGCTACGCCAGGAAGTTCCGTGGTTTGGATCCCACATTAAACTGTAGGTCCTCTCTAATACTAACAACCCTAGTTGTAACAAGATGTGTACACATCCAAAGCAAAATTCAAGCTAAACAAAGACTTAACGTAGTCTTAGTTGGCCCAAACGAACGTACATACATGCATACAAATCATTAAGGGAACGTGGAAATAAATCAATGAAAATCTGAATTAGTAGTACTAAACAACAAGGGACACAGCAATGTATAAAATTCTGTCTGTGCTTATTACATGGCTAGGGAGAATAAGACATCGAATTTCGTGTATAGGAGGGCTATCTGATGAGATGTTCTTGTCTGTCTCAGAACAGTGCTACAACGACAGTAACAAAATGCGGCCACTAACGGGACACATACGTCTCTCTTATTGGGTTACCGTCCCCAAATTATACGTATAATAGCCGAATAGCTTCTCACCGGCCGCCAAAGCTAATCTGTCCCTTAAAGTCCCACGGAAATTTTCTCGACGAAACATCTTCAATACAAACACAGACGGGGAATTCCTCCACCTTCTGTATAACTACATGATAGATTACAGAAAGATATGTACACACTGGGTTATCAACAACTAACTGAATAATGGGATACTCTAAGAATAACTGGAATATTTCAATAAAAACCACTAGCACTATAACAACAATAAGCGATACTTGTGATTCAATATGATATTGAAGGTTGTAATAGCAGCTGTAACTGTTATAACTGTAAGCAAGACCAAATGTAATATTATAGAATTAATTAGACAGTAAGTCAAAGTGTAATGGAACTGTATGCCAAATTCCTTGCATGCAAATATTTTGTACAAATCTCAAAATACTATGTAATCAACAATGTAAAAAACAATATGTAGGGCCTAATCTAGTCACTAAGATATTAGGCTATATAAATGAAGGGTAAAAAAAAAAACCTCCTCCTTATACCATCAGAGCGTGACTTGCAGTGATTAATGAACATATCAAGAAGTGACGTAAATCAACGATGGCAGAGGCAGGACGTTAGAAAGTTAAAAACAACGTTCCGTGATTTTAATTGCTGATATTTGCTTTTGTTAGTAAATATTCCATCTATTTCTAACAACAATAATATTTGAAGCCTATTGTATTAATATTTCCTACATATTGTTAAACAACCCGCCAGTGTGGATGCAGGCGTTAAGGCCCCACAACAATGGTTCGGGAAGATTCGAGTCCAGGCCGCAATGTACTGTACCTGTCATTCTGATTGTGGTTTATAGGCGGTTTCCCGCAATCATCAAGGGAAATGATGGAGTGGTCACAAATCTAAGCCTCATAAACTATACATTTCACAAACAAACATACACTTCTCACACACAGAACATAGTAACACGTTTCGCAGACAGATGGCAACACATGCGCTTCCCCATAAGACCTCGAATCGTACTATATCTGGCAAATAGGCTTTCAAAATAAGCACAAGCGTCTGGAAAGAGGAAGCGCCAGGACAGACACGCGAAAGTGGAAAAGAGTCGGTAAATGATGATGATTGTTAATACAGAATTACTTAAGCTCGATCACCAAGGAGCACGTGGATACTGTTTACACAGGTGACCGTTATGAATCATGGGAAAAGGAGAGGGGGTGGTGAACTGGGTTCCATCCCGAAGTCTAACCGGGCCTGTAAGTCCGTGTTGTCATCTGTCTTCGCGTGTTCTGTATCAAAAGTGCATTTTTGTTGGTGAAATGTGTAGTTTATGAGTCGGAGACTGAGGATCATCCAAACATTCGCACACGCGGATACGCTGTGTCCTGGGCTCGTGCCCAGTCCCATCGCATCTCCCTGATCTCAGAGCACCGAACCGCACTGGGGGTATATCAGTATGTATATAACAGCCGTGTTATATTCCATAATTCACAGATATAAAAAATAAATTTTGATTAACTTAGGCATAATGCGGTGAAAAAATTATAGATACAAGATTTCTTAAGCAATCTCGTAAGTACTATACATTCTGATAGCTGTAGATATCATGTTGTAACATAACGAAAGAAATCTTTTGTCACAACAATAAACAGCGATTAAAAATACTGAAGAGCTTCCTTTTAGCTACCCAATCAGTTTAGTCGGTTTCCATATTCAGTATTTTTTTGTTTTTGTTTTTTGTTTATTTCCAAAAACATAGAATTCAGTTACGTTTAACCCTATGCGGTAATGAAAAACGCGATAAAGTTTGTAAATTTTATGCGTGTAACATGTGTTACAAATGACGCAATAACAAAAATCATCGAGAGTAACTGGAAGCCGGAATATAATAATACGAGTTGAGAATGACGGTACCAAATGTTTTCAAGAAGGTAATTCAGACAGCCACGTAGCAGACCCTGATACCTAGAAAAGGAAACTTTAAGTTTCTTTGATTGTTACAAAGAATATCACAGCATTATAGAAACAGAAACGAGCCTAATAAATGTTAAATGCTTTAAAAATCAGCCAAATTTTCAGGATAACAGGTCCTATGAACCGGACAAACAACAAACGTAGTGCACTACATTCTGAACACTTAACTGACGTGATCAGGTCAGATGGACCATATGAAGCATTGCGTTATCCCGCATAGTCGATATAGATTCCTCTGACATCACATCTCAGCTCAGCATTGTATCTGAAATGAACAACATTGCATCATATTTGATCAAATGGAAGCTGGGGAGGGGAAATTATTTGTTATTTGTCCTGTGTTGATGTTTTTTGACAAAAAAAGCTTCAAAAACCAACGAATTTAGGATGTAAGAAATAATGATAGCTGAAAAAATATTGCTTCATAACAGTAAACAAGCCGCAATAAATCAGTTGCCGGTTAAATTAAACACGGAGAGAAAAAGGCGTATTTTGTAGGTAGAGAGGGCATCGGGGACGCAAGGACAAAGTTGAATAAAATAAAGAGAAAAAATTATCCCCGATTCGAAACCCAGGCCCTTTATTTTTCGTTCCCTGGAACAAGTTAGGCATCGGGAGAAGGAAAATGTGAAGTCAGCTGGAGTTTTTCATCGGATGAGCAAGGACAATCGAAAAAAAAATCTGTGTTCTTCATAATCAGTCGGTCACTGCGAAAGGATAAATTCCGATCAGAAATAAATCTAACGAGTGTCATTAAGCCAGTGGCTGGGGCGTGGAACCACGGAGTAAGCTTCTTAGGAAGGAAAGTGTGGTCGTAAGGGGCCACGAGAGGGATAAAAAGCGATGGAGAAGAGTCCCCTCTATCCCAGCAGTAATGCAGGATTGCGAGTGTTTGCATTGCCGCTATGTAAAACAGCGCACTTTGGCCCCGATCCCCTGGCGGAGCCGAGGCTAATCTCATCCGCAGTAGGGCCGTCCGCGCCATTACCCCATGAGGCGAGAGGCTAACTCAGAGCCGAGACGGTAATTTTTGCGCGCAGGCATGCCCGGCACGTGTGCCAACACCTGACGGCCGCTTAACAGCCTCTGCGTGCAACACTTTGCCTCTAATTGCCCCGGCGCGGCGGTAGTAACGGTAATGGAGCGGCCTGGTCTTTGGTTTTTAGTGGACGCCCTTACCAAAAAGGTCACACGGATTACTCCTCATTCTTAATTGGTATGAAATGCGCGTCGCAGCGATAAGGCAGGGTTAAGAAAATGAACATGCAAATAAATCGTATTCATAGTAGAAATTTCACATGATTATCTTGAACACAACTTCTTACTTGTACTTCAGTCTCAATAGAATGTTTTACTGTTTAGCTTTTAATCAATAAAGGAACAAAGAGATTTTGAAAATGGTTTTTCTTCACGGACGTCATCTTCATTTGCTACTTTGAAGGTGCTAAAGTACGAAGGAGAGACTGTGAATATATCAACGAACATTATTATACTTTTGAGTGTAAATTCATTGCCAACACTGTTCAGTCCCAACGACGACGAAAGAAATAACACATATCGTATCAACAATGGAAACAACACGTTGTCAGTACTTAGCAGAAGCAACTTTCTTTGTTTCTATATGGATCTCAATAATATTAAACACCATCGGTTTCAAATCCAATCACAAAACGAATATGTATTACTCATTTTATTTCTCCATTCTCTGAAGAGAACTTGTGACGCATATAGGCCTTTATTATGAGTAATTAGGGCTTAATTTGTGTCTTTTATGGCACGTGTCGTGTATTGCGCGCACGGCCCAATGTGTAGCTTCACCCCTTTTGAAATAACTGAAAAATCAATCCACATAAAGTTAAAAAGCAGTTTATTTGAAGTTCTAAGGTTTACAGCCCGGTACCAGACACGTATCACACTTTAGTACTACAATGAACTCCGGTCCGAAGTTTGACTGCAGGTTGATAATTAAAAACAGTGCATCATTAGCTCAAGTTTGTTACAACAGGCATTCACGTCTACTGTCGATTAATTATGAGGATTACCCGGTCTCGTTTCATGACTCGGACATTAATTACTCGCGGCTACGAACAAGATTCGAGGTCCAGTCCACATGGTGGCTACTACTGTCACTGTTGTTGTTGTTGTTGTTGTTTTTTGGATTTTAGGGCGCGTCGACGACGGGGTCATTAGCGTCCTAACAAATACCAGGCGTGACAACGTGGCAAAATTGCCGTCTGTGTGGCCGACTGTACAGGGGTCGGCCACAGAGACAGCACAATAAAATATTAGCATACTAACTAAAATACCGTCTGCGTGGCCGACTGTAAAGAGATCGGCCACGCAGACGGCAACATAAAACATAAAACTGAGACTAGGCAATAAAATATAAAAATACATAAATTAACTGGTTTGCTGTAAAAGGGCCAACCAGTTTAAAAACGAGTAAGCTGGTTGGCTGTAAAGAGGCCAGCCATATAAGCAGTGTCACAAGTAAAAACAGTACTTCGATTGGTGGTTGTAAATGCCCACCAATCCAATCTAAAAACTAGGCCGATCTGCCCAAAATTTTTGGGACAAGACCGGCCAAGCAACAAAACTTTAAAACCTTAGCCAAGTTGTCACCGTCGTCGTTTAAAAGAAGGGACAGATCGTTGCCTAAGCCAACGTCTGCCCGTAAATCTAAAAACAATACACATTCGGTTAAAATGTGGCGTACCGTCAAAGGTACGCCACAAGCATCACATTCCGGAGGGTCCTCTCGGCGGAGAAGGAAACTATGAGTTAGAGGACAGTGCCCTATACGGAAGCGAGTAAGGAGAACCTCATCCCTCCTCGCCCGCTGGAAGGAGCTGCTCCACGGCTGAACTGTCGGTTTGACCAGCCGGAGTTTGTTATGCTCAACTTCCAGCCACTGCCTCTGCCAAACATCAAAAACAAATCTCTTCGCCGCCGAGGCAAGGTCTGACTTTGGGACCGGTTCAAAGTCGGTTCTGACCTTGTCGCAGGCTAACTTGGCAGCTACATCAGCTGCCTCGTTCCCCCCGATTCCCACATGGCCCGGTACCCAGCAGAATAATACCTCCTTTCCACGAGATTGGAGGGAAAGGAGGGCGTCCTGGATGTCCTGGACTATACGATCTGCTGGATACATATTTCCTATGGCCTGAATACAGCTGAAGGAATCACAGCATATGATGAAACACTTATCGCAATTTACTTTCATATGCTGGAGTGACTTTAGCACGGCGTAGCACTCTGCAGTAAAAACGCTGCACCTGCCGTCAAGTTTATATGTGAAAGTCACTCGAGGGAACACGACGGAGCAGCCAACTCCGTTAGCCTGCTTAGACCCATCAGTAAATATCGGGGTAAAATTATGATGCTGGTTTAAGACATCTCTAAAAATTCTGATAAAAACATTATCCGCGGTACACAGCTTGTTGTGCCGCGATAGTTCTAAAATCGTTCTGGGCCTCTTTAAAAGCCAAGGAGGAGATTTACTCCAACCCTAGTGATAAAAAGAAGGAAGCTCGAATCCGTATTGTTCTAAAATAGCCTTTGTACGGTAGCTGAACGGTTTAGTGGCTCTATGCCGGACTGTCACTGTTACTACACACTTCAGACCCTAACAACTTCCGATCAAATACTGAGTAAGTCAAACATGGCCGCTTCTCATTGAGCCGAATCGTAAACGTGCTTTGGTCTCATCCGACCTTTTCTGGTTTATCATGAATTTAGACTAAAATTCAAATAGTAAAGAGTCTTTGTTACACCAGTCTCTCCACCCCGTATCATATTTTTTAAACCGTATCGGTTTGCATTGACTGTCTTTTAATTCGACAACCTCTCTGTCCGGACCAAAACAGTTTATCACTCCTCGCTTACTCGGTCGGAATCTCAACATACGCGTTACAACATATGCGAAACTATTCCCGGAACAAGTCGAAAGAACTTCATGTTATTGCATCAAAATAAACAATTTCAGCAGAAGCTATATATAGAGACGCAACGACAGGTAGACGCTTATCCATCATTTTACATAGAAGGGGTGCGTGCGAGTTACTATTGATTAAATCATCCGAGTTTGTCATTTTTTATTTGGAAGTAAGTATTGGTTTTACTCTGTTTTTCTTCGGAAGGGAGGAATTTCCAGTCGTCGCTCCAGGATAGCTTTTCTTTTCTTTTTTTTTCGAGGTCCTTTATTGAAGTGTGAACGGAAATGGTCACGGTTCAGGTTGGGGACACTCAGACTTTTGCTCAACTGAAAATCGCAAAGTGTAATCCGCTCTTTATAGAACTTCATCGTGTAATCTGCCAAGGTTAGAAGCAGTGGATAAGTTATTTAGTATTTTTGAGAAAAAAGTGTTATATTTCGTTATTACATAAGATATGAATTGATTGTTTGAAACATTTAGAATTTTTGCAAATGAAAGACACATGTTAAATTATTGCGCAGTAGGTAGGCAAGTGACTGAAAGAAGAGTTTAGAGACAGATAGGGAATTATTTAAGTAACCTTAATGAATTGTCATCGTAACAGCACTGTGTTTCACTTTAGAAGAAAAAATAAATTACCTACTGAAATTTTGTTATGTGGAATCTTCTGATTGAACATAAATATTATACCGGTCGGCGAATGTAATAAAAAAAACTGAGCATTAAACTTTAAATGGTCATTCTTTATCTTTAACTACTATTCGTCTATTATTTTCGAGATCCTTCTAACCTTTTTAAAAGTTTTAGAGGGTAGTTAGAAGAGGTTACTCACCGAAGAGAAATTACCTGTAATTTATTTATTACTTCACGCTCTCCAGGTATTAAGGTGAGTGAGCCCACTTCAAGTAGAATTGTTACAAGTGAGAAGCATGTGAAGGTAACTGCACAGCCTTCTAATTTCACATGGTTTCGTCGTGGATAAGAAAGTATAAATTAGTTTCAGAAACTGTCTTCCATATTCATGTTAATAGTTTCGTATATAATAGCAAAGAGAAAACGTAATGTTCATACAAAATTACGATCGCGAAATTACAATATCGCGTTCCTGTATTTTGTGGTACTCACCACCCATATGACAGATTTCTGACATGAAACATTGAACTTTTTGAGAAAAACTAACAGTGATAACAATAGATTAGTCTGTACATAATTATATGAGATTAATAAATTCGTGAAACTTCAAGTTTACTAATCATCTTGTAAAACATTTATGCTGGTAACTATATTGTACTGTACCTCGCGAAATATTTTCTCTCAACTCAAACTTTGTGCTTATTAAAGTTCGCAAGTTACTCTCACACAGTTCTAGAAGTAGGATAATCTAGTTTTAAATAGTTTATTGTCACTGTAGGTCGCCATGTAGCGTACCAAACCAGCCCGACACAAGAGGTGGATAGTTATTTAAAAAAGGTCATCAAGTGCGAGATCATAAACTTAAGTCCACCACACATTTATTGCAATAACTCAGAACATCGAACCGGTTGGCCGCTACACATTTTTAATATTAAGGCTAATCGAAACTTCCTCAACCGCAGATTGCAAGATTCTTCAGATAAAAGGAAATTAATAAATAAGTCAGCTTTACACCAAATTACTTTTAATGTCACAATTAATATTCTTCTGTATTCCTGCACAGTTCAAACTTTATGTAAGACACGCATTGTCACGGCTAAACACATTCAGTCTTCTTCGTGATCCTTAATACGCCGCACCATTCCTACAGCGTCTCACACTACACGACGCGAGCCGTCCGCTGCCATAGCTCGATCACGACTAACTTGAAACAATGTATTCGACCGCTTACCCCGGAACTATTTGTGGGTGGGCGGAATGTGACTGTGATGTTACAATCTCTTATCATGGACTAGAACTTTTCAGAGCATTTTCTTTACTTTTACCAAGTACAGTGACTTGAAAATAATAATCACCTATTCATAAACTGTCGCATTTAACACTTTAATTAGATTTTTTCAGAACTTTGGAATTCATAATATTTGTAGTATAAGCGACCAAAAATTTAAGGCCTTGTTTTATTTTTATTTTACGTAATTAGTTTGCGTGTCGTTCAAAAACAAATGAAGTTGTAGTATTTATCTAACACCAACGCAAATCAGCATGTTTAATGATAGATTACACCTAATTTTTACAGTGGAATACTATTTAAATATTTAAGCAGATATACGTAATTTCTTTGTTAAAGAATGAAATGAACAGTAAATGTTTAAAATTCAAGTAAGTAAAAGAGATGAAAAATGATAACTTTGTTGGTTACAAAAAATTAATCTTGTAAAAACGTATGTCTTTACAATCGTTAACAACCACCTATAAAATGAAACAGAATAAAGTTTATGACATAGAATGGAAATGGGTTTTACTATAAAATATTGATAAATTCATATGATGATTTCTAGGCTGTCCAGATTGCGCCGCCTCCTAATGTGGAATACCGACGTATCGGCCGAAATACTTTATTTAGAACAGGCAGGAACCTCCCCCCACCCCCCAATTATAATATTGTTTGAGGTTACGCCGCCTTTTGAAGCAAAAAACAAACAAAAAACAACTTTGTCATTTATGTTAAAAATAAAATGTGTTTTGTGAATCATATTAGTGAACTAATAGAACAGTTTAATTATTTGTCCTTTTTCTCAAACATATACGGTATGTTTACTAAGTTCAGGTATTTTTTACTCCTTAACACGCCACCACGCCACACCTCAAAAGCTTCTAGGTCTCCTGAACGTCATGGGAATGTGACTGATGATTGCATTGATGGATTATCGAACAATAAAAAATAGAGGGGTGCGCCCCTCAGATTGAGAACCCCTATTGTAAAACATAAACATAAACTTTTTCGCATGTACTTCTAAACACTGTGTCATTATTAGTAGAATGTACGTAACACATCGTAAAGCAGTTCTGTCATTCAAGAAGAACGGACGAAACGTCGGCAATTCACACTAGGACGTGGCTCCACTCTGACAACCTGCAAACTGCGGTTAGTATGATTGGTGCGGTGCATATTTTCTCCTGTTATCGGCATATTTACATATGTCTTGAATTTCGTATCGTTATTCGCTGAACTGTTCAGGATGCTTAAAATGCAATGCTTCACAATGATAATTTGTGCAACAGTATACACACACTTAAGAAATATTATTTCTGTAAATGCATAAAAATCTAAAACAAATATTCTATGAAAAAAAAACCAACAACAACAACATTACGAGCCTAAAAAAGTAGTGGCTACAAGTACAATCCTCGACTCTTACTTCTTGCTAACTTAGATACCGACATCGAATGAAAGTTGATATAGAGTCCACACTTCAGGAACAGGCTTTATGAATACCCTTCAGGGACCACTCTATTTTCTAGTAAAGAAAAACAACGTTAGAATCCATCCATTGAATGTATATAGTTCGAATTGTTGTAAGTTACACACCGTATCTTCAAACTACAGGGGTCAAATAATATGCAGATAATAAGGCAATGTGTAATCATGAAGTGCCACTTCAAAGTTTGTCGCCTGACTGTAAACCGTTATTCCAGATTCAAACAGTGACTGATGAAAGTAGTGTTTGCACAAGTTTTTCCAAATTTTTAATGTTTACCGTTTAGGGGAAAAAAAATTAAATCTGTTAAACGAGAAACATTTACGTAACACCTCAAACCGGCTAATTGTGATAACAACTCTGGGTGAGAAAAATGATATGTAATGAGTTGCAAATACGGAAAGAAACTGATGAAGATGCGGGGAGAAGAGACCGCTAAGGACGCCAGTAAATGTGTAAGAAGCCACTAATGATTTTTATTCTATTCTCTTTCCACATATAAAATTCTGCCAAAGAAAATCCCTACACAACCGGTTTTTTCAACACACGTTTACCTGGCATAGAAAACAAACTCAACAATTTGTGTTTTTTTTTTTAAGTTCCTTCTTTTTCTGTGTATTTTATTTTCTCATCGTTTAGCGGGACAGTAAGACAACTAGTTGGTGTTAGGTCTCATGCAGTTCTGTGCGATATTCAGATCGTGGTCGATTGTGGGCAAGAGCCGGTGGTGTGTGGCGCGAAGTGTCTGGCTTGTGTTGTGTTCGTTATCTGTGTGTGGTCGCTCGTAGCCTTTTATTGGCTGCAGAGCGCGCACTCGAGGCAGCAATATTCTGCAACTGGCGCCGCAGACCTTCACCTCCGAGCCTGCGACGTCCTTATCACACACACTGCACATTATCGACACAGTCGAGGTGGTTTTTCGAAACCTCTTCTCTCTTCTTCGCAACCAGCAATCAATTTGACTGTGTTTCTGATAATGTCGCAGTTCATTATACACTTAAAACTGACTGTAACAGGTTTAGAGGTATAAAATACTGGTGAAAATCCACTGAAACAGATAATTGCACCACAAAATTTTTTTAATTTCACTGCATACTATCTTTCTAGTATCGTAATCAGAAACAGAGCATAAACTGCTGAATTAGCTGTGTACTGTGCTCCAGTGTGGCAACGTAACGCAAGTACCAGAAAAATCGATGCACTAAAATCTACCGCTGACTCTTATTACATACCGTCAATAAGATACCAGCTCCAGGTGTAAGATGTCAAGAAGCTATGGCACGTGAGTGAAGAAAAGTTACATCGTCCTAATCTTCTTCCAATTCACGAGGTCTGTTAGGACCTACCCCCCCGTCGTCTTAAATCTAGGAATCCATTGTGGCATAACGTATCTGACTTTAATGTCAGGGAAAAATGGTGGCTAAACTGGAACTTAGCACCTGTGAAACATCAAGATCCTACAGCTATACTTCCGGGATTCCATCTAAAGAGAGACAAATTGGTTAAACTAAAATGCATAAGATAAGGCCACGCCAAATGCAACGCCCTATAAGTGGCGACTTCGGGATTCTCCTATCTGTGGCAGCGAAGCTCTTTCTCAGATTGTGGAACACATCGTTAAGGAATGCGTTTTACTGGTCATAGGGTTGAAAAAATATTGGTAAACACTGCTATACAGTGTGTATTCACTTTCTGAAACGGAATGGCTTCTCCCGGAGTTCTGGATCGTTGATCAAAAAATGAAAAATGAAATATTAAAATCGGGTGACTTGGCCAATATGCACGACATTTTTGGTTAAACTAGATATTAAAATTTCTACCTACAGAAATATGTTAATTGTGTTTCTAGACTAGCTTTACAAAAACACAATAACAAAAACTTCCCTCGCACCTCTTTCAGGTTTTACAAGTCTCTGAGTAAACCATACAAATTATTGCCTTTATTTCAGTAAAAATTATGACATGCATAATGGCTAAGTCACCCTATTTTTATAAGGGTTGTTTTTGTGCGATTTGAGACTATTCAAGATGAATTTCATTTGCATAACTATCTTCTGTTAATAAATATAATCAGATACTGGACTTTACATCTGGCGGAACATTTATTTTTACAGCTATACCAAGTAGCTCCGACGGTACACTTAAAGCCGCGTTCCCACGATCACTTGTAATGAGGCGAGATGGGACGGGACCTCATTGTAGGGACGACCGCGCGCCGCAGGTTAGCCCTTGCTTACCTCGCCGCCACCTCCCCTCCACGTTGCCTTAAGTGTCGTTTGGCACAGAGCACTTTACAGCAACAGAAGGGGGGCGCATCGCTGCTGCAAACCGATGACAACAGCGCACCTCTACACACGCCTGTGATGTTTACCGACACGGAGTAGGTAGCTGTGTTTCATGTCCGCTAACAGAGGCGGCTGTGTTCCCATTGCGTGTTATTGAGTATTCGTCCCGTCCCGTCCCGTCTCGCCTCCGTTACAAGAGATCGTGGGAACGCGGCTTAATAGCAATGTGCTGCTGAGAAAATGTCCAGGAACTTTCAAATCAAATAGTAGCAGCTTTAACAGATACGCGTTCACTTTTGGCAATGACTTTTTAATTTAATTGCAATGGGTGCTTTTTTTTGCATTCCCTGAATTTTAAGCTCTTTGAAGGCAATTTCACCTTCTAATTAGGAAGTTTAGTTTTAAATTCTTTTAGTGTTTCAGATAATATTTAATTATTAACCATTGTAATTTATTCTAGTCCTTGACTTGCTTTCCTAGAAACGGCAATTTTCCTAATCCGTTATGCTTAAAATAAAGTGCTCCTTTCCACGTAAAGCTCCAAATCCTTCGATCAATATTCATCCAAGCCTAACACCCAATATACGCCTTATACACTTCCAGTAGTCTCTCGCACACTTCTCGTTTTCCAATAACTGCCACTGCAGCCCCGTAATAATATCAGTTACTGATTGTGATCCGCGGTAATTTTCACAAACAAATCTAGCAGCCCTCGTTTCCAATCCCGGCAACACCCATATTAAATACCGATTATTTGAGCATATAACCAATCCCAGCTTACTGAAGCATTGGCCTGACTAAGAATTTGTATGCCAATTCTTTTACGTTTACGTCACTGGTATATGAGGACAGTGAAACATCTGACAAACTGCATAAAGTGTCCTCTCAAAATGAGTTTGCTATCAAATTTTAAGCCGAGATATTTGTAGTTAGGGTCTTTAACAAACATTTCATACTGCTCTGTCTAATCACATTGTTATTCTAACCGTGTATCCTATAAGGTGACTCTTTTTAGCATTTATCTTCGTTCTTCATTGTAATATTATGTCGAATTTATGTATCCATTCTAGATTCTCCGTGTAGCTGTCCAGAGTCCTATATATTTTACTACGCTATGTCGTATGAAAAAGTCCTAACTAAAACCACTACACAATCACTTATAAGCAGTCGGCCTTAACTTTTGACATAATCGTACCACCAAAAAAAATTATTGCTGATAATTCAGCAGTCAGCTTTACGAGCATTGGCAACCCATAGCAAAATGTGGTTAAGCAATGCCGAAATTAATTTTTTTTAAATAAAGAAGACTGTTAGCTGCCAGTTCTTGCTTCCATGTGACTTGTTTCTCTGCTAGTAATTGTTATTCACTATATTGTAAGAGTATTGACAACCATCATGACTGGAGGAAATTAATTTGTAACGTAGTTGTATTTTCCATAATGTCAAAAACATTACGTTCTTTACCTTTCATTCATTTTGGTTGTAGAAAACGCATGGTTTCGTTGTGGCCGTTGCTGTGATGTATACGGCCTGCAACTGAAGGTGAGCAAATGGTCGTTACTACAGGTCGTTCGGCGTTATTGCTCAAATAAATAAAAAAGACCTACCGCTCTGTGGCCGTTATTGTTCCCCCGTTATAGAAAATGAAACTTCCTGTGGGATAAATGGTCCACTTTCATGCACCTGTACTACTAATCTCTTTCAAAATAGATTTTAAAATGGACAAAGATATTTATCATTGCTGATATTCCATTTTTTTAATTTTTTTTTTTTTTCCGGCAGTGTGCACTGTAGGCCATAATAAGCGGAAAACAAACTGTGCAATGACCTAAATTTTACCTTTCTTGTCAATTAAGACATGACCAAATCTTATAAATTGAATTCATACTATCGTGTTGATACTGCATTTATAGTGAATGAACCATTGATATTACAAAAAATCTGTGCATACGCGAAAGAAAAGAAGGACAAATCATTCATTGACAAATATGATTCTAGTCTAGATTATGTGAATACATTTCTGTCATTATATATATATATCATAAACAATAATCTTCCTTGCAGTATTGATTATTATACAGTATTAAAACATAGAATTCAATCTCACAAGTTGTATCACGTTAACCAGAGTGGAATAAATGTCTATATTACTAACAAATTACTAAGAGGACAGACTTCATAAATAAGGACCAGGTAAGTGGTTTAAACTTTTCCGAATACAGAAGTGGGGTGTCATGATTGTAAAACAGTCATAATATCTTCAATCTATTAACGTATATGAGTATGTGAGTACTGATTCTTAATATATATATATATATACATATATTGAACTTCAAAAAGTGAGAAGCAATCCATTAAAAAAAAAAAAAATGAAACTAATGGTTCAGAATGAAACGAAGAATTCAGATTAAGACATGGGATTAACACATGTGACCAAAGTGATCTCATGAATGCTTTTCACGTGAGAAAAACTTACAGATCCTCCGCAATCCTGCCACGTAAAGAAGATCTCAGATAAACGTGGGATACGAGAAACAAAATGATAAGAAACATGACAAGGCAGGGAAGAAAAGTGTCAGAATTTGCTTCCTAAGACAAATTTCTAAAGGCCTAATCACTATGAAGACTACCAACTTGTTGTGTTCTGGGGCTTAGTAACTTCAAAGACCCTGAGAGTGACGCCGACGGGAGATTAAACTTAAGCTCCTGGTAGAGCCAACCTTGCTGGTTATGTCGAAGGGAGAAGTGAAGCGAAGAGTCTACAACGTGTGCGAGAGAGAACGACTCGTCTAAAGCTGCATACCCCCAACAAGGCCTTACGCTGGTAAGAATAATATAACAGCAAAAGCAGAACCTCTTCATGGAAATTCACGTTTAAAACAAAACGCCATAATGACAACGTCACCAATAACACATTAACTATGCACTCCACTGGGAACACACTGAGGCAATGTTTACCGTACTGAACACTCTCTAAATACCCACGATACCAGAAATGATAAGAGATTAGGCTCTAAAAAAGAGAATATTAAGGTAACAACTTGAAGTGTTTGAAGCTTGACTAACAAAACCAAAGAGCTTTAAAGAACGTTAAAATAAAGGAGAATAGTTAAAAAGAATTGAAGATTCAGAAGAGTATACAAGAATATGAGCATTAGCAGGGTTTGCAATTTAAATAAATAAGGTACAGGGAAAAAAATAACCATACTCATGTAAGACAAAAAAATGTGATAAGATTCACTGACGAATAAGAATTTATAAGCCTGATGTGTACCTACATGCTACTCAGAAGAAAGATAGAAAGATGAACATTTTAATGAAATGTTGAAACAAATATTAAAAAAAGAACTAATATTTTACCATTGGAGGTGGTATAAATGCAATAGAGAGGAATTGTACAATACACAGCATGAATGAAAATAATTGAGAACTTATAATGGGAGACATTGATTATTTTAAAAACGATGAAAATGTCTTATGGAGTCAAAGAAATACGTTAAATTGGATGAGAAAGAACAACAGTCAATAACAGAGTACTTTCTTGCCAATTAGAAAACAAACAAATTAATTACAGATTAATAATTTATTAGTATCTCCTAGACAATTAGATAATTAGAAAACAACTAAATTCATATCATTTCATATCTATAGCAAAATCAGAACAGATCCCTGTATGCTAGTAGAAAATATAAAGATTAAAACAAAAGGGGCAAAAAATACTCTTTCAGAAAGGAATAATAAAAAGTGGTTGATTACCCGTCTGAAAACGAACCATGATCGGCTAGAAATACGTAACAATAATAAGAGAGACGACCACTATTTAAATGCAGAAGGGACAAAAACAGAAATTATAATAGAAAAAGTAGCCTACGAAACAACTGGATAGCAGTCCCAAAACATTGAAAATGGTTAACTGCAATATTGGAAAAAATCTTCCTATATGAAGGAAAGAATTTGACAGCAAAAGTGAAGACACTATGCTAAGAGGTGTAACAAAAAGTTTGGATTAGACTTATAGCAGAGAACGATGTGCATGACAGACTGAAATTCGCCTACAAAATAATTAAGAGCCTAAATAAACAACTCACGTATAACACAAAGTTATATGTAGCAACCAAAGCCCAATGGCTCGAACATTACAGGAAATTTGGAACAAAAGAAATAAACAAAAATTCCAGAAAACGGGAAGAACTGCCTAAAATGTAGCGTCGAGAATACTAAAATGCATGAACTGGACAAATAACGAAACAATTAAAAAAAAATTAAAATAGGAAATCACCCGGTAGGCCTACAAATCACGGAATTACTAATATGTAGCGTATCACACAAGAGTTTCCTAGGATCAAAACGAAATTCCAATTTTACATAAACAGATGCTGGGAAAAAAAAATCTCAAATATCCGAAAGAAATTCAATAATAATATGTATGTATTTTAGTAACGGTGATAGAAAGAACTGATTTAACTACAGAGGCTTTCTACGAAATGTGTTATGAAATAGTTACATAAATAATTTAAATAATATTATATTGTATGACCAAATTATGTTTATGAAAGGCAGGTGATATTGCTGAGTTACTACACCATTATTATCGGAATAGAATCTCAACCAAAAAAAAAAAAAAAACTGTACAGATGGATGAAGAAAGATATTTGTGGAAGAGTCTTACAGAAAGAAAAGACAGGATGGTGGGTCATATTTTAACAAACGGTATTGGTTAATTTGTTTGTGGAGGGAATAGTTGAAGATAAGAATTGCAGAGGTAGATGAGGATTAGAATATATCATCATCGTCAGTGTTCTGCCCTATGTTTTAATAAGAAAAAGTGGTAATTTCTATAACATAAACACAATACAAGTTTACATAACATTTCTTTTTCGCGAAACCAACTGTGAGGCATACGAATTGCCTAAGATAAATTATACTGCGCTGTTTCTTCAGCAATCTCAGCAGTTGTAGGCACCACTTTCCATGATCTAATGGGTTGAAAATCAATCACCCGACCATTCGATAACACAGTTCTACCAACAATATGTTTTGTGTAATACGTTTAGAACAGTTAGTAATATCACTTGTGTTAGAGGAAACTATAAAAGTTGTTAACAATGATGAAGAATAAACTACCATTTAGAAATATCTGATACTAGCTGATACCCGCGACTTTGCATGCGTGGATTAAGAATTTCTTTGCCAGAATTGAATATATAAAGTTGTTGGTAACGAAGGATTGATCCCATCGCCATAATATGACAGGAAAGCCATCACTATATCATTCTACTTTCTAACCTGTCTCTTAAAGAGACTAAATTTGCAATATATTTTAAAAACAAAAATAACAGACGAAGGTGAGGGGATGTGGAAGGGGAGGGGGTGTTAACTAAGGGCAGCTTTTTTTCAGCTTGGACTTTTCTTCTTTCTTCAGCATGAGCATACGATTCTTGGGTTCTAATAACTTTAGCTGCTCGTGCTCTGCTAGAGCTTACAACTCAGGCAAGTTTACGCCCGCAAGGCATGTCAAAAAAGAAGGCAAAATAAACTGGTGCCAGAAACATTTACGCAGACACAAAGAAATAGGACAGAGAAACTCTACATCTATACTAAATAATACGTTTTTTCTCTAAGCAAAATTTATTAATAAATTATACACTAACATAATGAGCCAGAAGCACAGCTTGAGCAAGCGACGTAACATTACAGACTTCCACACACATCCATTCACTGTCACCATTCGATAAATTCTGAAAATTTCCTGACTACAACTGTTAATCATACCGCAAATAAAATGTCCTGTGCCTTCTCTACAGATTTTCTTGTCAAATTCCGTCAATATCGATTTGGACATTCAGTCGTCAAAACGTAACAAAAGACAGAGACTTACTTCCGCATTTATACTATTATGACTGCAGATCACACACACACTGAATGCGAATCACCCTGAGGGATCAATATAACGTAGAGAAGTGTACACCTACGGCATTGCAAGACTACCTACGAATTGCCACGCATTGCACCCCTAACTTTGTGATATCTACAGATTAACATTCAATTCGAACAACCGACGGCCCAGGCGTGACTCTTACGATCAAAAACAATTTTTAAAAATCTTAGCCTCCACGGAGATTCCAACCGGAGACCACGACCCAAAATACAGTAAGCAAGCGCTTTAACCACTGAGCTACCTGACCGCTACATGGAAAAACAGTACAGAGACCTCCACAGCCAACGCGTTTGTCTATCGCCGTTCAGTAATTTTTCGAAATTATAAGACAACATGTATTATTTATACAGATAATTTTTCAACCAAATGTAGACAGTATTTTCCTCTTTGTTTCAAAGTATAAGTGTGCAAAATTTCATCGAGATCGGATGAAAACTGTGGATTTGTATGAAGAAAAAACAAACAAGCATACATACATTCATCTTTATATATATAGATTCTGCATAAACGGTCGTAAATTTCCGCCAAAAAAAGGTTTACATATAAATTTTCAGTTAGTTGAAGCACTTACTTTCAGATAATCTCTTGTGCTCTTTAATAAAATAATGTATGTGAAAGTTTTTACACTGCAAAGTTTTTATCTTCTAGAATTCTCACTATCGAAAAAGAGTTCAACAGAAAATGTGTCGTCCTTAAGTTTTGTTTGTTGTTTTTGTAAAGAAAGGTAACTTCACACTCTATACAGCTCTTTCACAAAACTATTTATGTTGTTCATCGCTCACCGAGCGTGGTGGGTGAACGGTTAACTCTTTAGCCTCGCATTCGGTAGGACGCCGGTTCGAATCCCCGTCCGGCCATCCAGATTTGGGTTTTCCCCAAAATCACACTTGGCGAATTCGGGGATGCTTCCTTAAAAAAAAGTACATGGTCGAATTCCTTCCCGTTCCTTGTCCCCACTCACATCCCGCCTCTAATGACTTCAACGTCAACGAGGCGTAAAGCCATATGTAAAAATATACTTATATATCCCATGAACAATTGTTGATATCTTACGAAAGGTGATATTAAAAAAGTCCTGACAACTTAAAAATGGGATTACATTGTTTATAATGTACACCGGTTTAGATTAGTTTTAGTACCATCGCATTTCGCCAGGTATAAGAACAACGTTTTAAATAATTCAATTGGATTAATTTTATCTGTTAGTCAATAACTCGATATTAAACGATTAATTATAACGCTTCAGCTTTACATGTAGCGCTTTTGCGTAGTGATTAATCACCTCTGTGTTTCTGGATGTCAATATTCAGAGCACAAATAATGATATCTAACGATTTGACATTGGAAATGTGCATCAATTAATCGGTTCCAGGATCACCAAACGCCACACTCGATTTATCACGCATTGAGTAGCCGTTCGGTTTCCAGCTTCTGATTGGTAAATTCATATGGCAGCTATACATTACACACAAGTTTTTCTGTTTTGCAATAATTTATTATGGTGTCGAACTTTTAAGGTACGAATTACTTTTTATAATATCCGTAAACAACACTCGCTTTGTGGAAAGGTATACTGGTGACATGCGTATGGTGTTTTAAAGACTAAAATCATTATGATGAACGTAAATGATGCTGAGGAAACTATAAGGATCTTAAAGTGCAACGGTTAAGATTATTGCAAAGTCACAAGCTGAATTTCTTCTATTGATCTGTTATGTTGGGTAAAATGAATAATGTTAAAAAGTTTGGCTTGCAAGTGGAAAATGCGTCAGCCACAGGACATTGTAGAAGTAGAGTCTTGGTTAAAGGAGTGAGAGACAAAGAGGTCATCCCAAACTGTTACAGAGTGTACTTCGCACATACAAGAGTTAGTTGAAGTTTATTCATATTAGTTAGCCGTCAATAGTACAGTTGGTTGGTACTCTTTCATAAATCACAAACAGGAGTTATTATAAATATAGTTCTGGGGAAATAAAAGAGCTGGTTCCCTTTGAGTGGAAAAAGAATTTGTAAGATGACTAACTCGCGTGCAAGTGAATACGTTTTCAGAGTTTCATGAAAGGAGTGGGATGGTCTTCCACTGAGTTTGGAGTGGAGAGGACATAGATGTAAAAACACAAAGAAACACAGGTTTTCAAACCACTCAATTAGGGACGTAGGCTTGTCACAAATGGTGCAGCAAACCATAATGAAGCGAAACATTCTGCATGTCTCGATGAAACCTGGTGATAACTTTATAGTTTCTTTATTCACAGATAGAATAAATGATTATTTGGATACAATATTGTTTAGTGAACCAGTGACCAATTAATATTCAGATGTACATAAAATTATAAGATTCCAAGCTGGTTCCGGAATTGAAGTGGTATTTTATGAAAAGTTTCAGTAGGGTGAAGGAGAGTACTAACTAAATGGAGAGAATATGAAAAATGGTGCAAGACAGTAATAAAATAGATTAAAAATATTTTAAAAATACAAAATAAGTAAAGAGTGAAAGACACTTACTAAAGGAGAGGCTTGAGCGCTATGAAGTTATTGCTAAGAGACGAACGTAATAGTATTAGAAAGCAGTAAGAAAGTATGAAGATCTTGAAACCGTTAAAGAAGGAATTGCACCATGAAAGGGGGCAGTTAGAGATGCATTCGAAAAATATTAGGGCCGGAGCGGTGCGCTGAATGATCCATTTATAAATTACTATAGCTGTAGTAAAAAAATTAGGAGGAGAGATTGCATTCAGATAACTGTCAATAAGGATACATAAGAAAGGCAATTAGAAATAAATTAAGACTGGGACTATATCGTATTTAACGGCTTTGTTAACCATGAGAATTATGATTGCAGAAACACCGCTAA
>CM061920.1:83029579-83117399 GCA_031002005.1 Vandiemenella viatica
TACAAATTGACTTCAGATCACCTACCGTAGAAGAAAATCAATTTGGCTGATTAGCAATGACCTCTAACAACTACAGAAAGTGACAAAGAAACAAAAATTGACAGCCGACATTTGGTAGGACTACTTGAAACAAACTGTAAGGCATTGTAACACACCAGCACGTCAGTTGTGTTGGCTACACATGTCTCTTAGTGGATGAGTAATTATTATCATCAATAACTACCATCAATCTTACGCCCACTGTCAATTCCCAACACTCTTACTTCTGCATTAAGTGAAATTTTCACTTCAAACTTTTTCACTGTTGGAAATAAAAAGTTTCGCACCTCCTTCCCTGTTACTTGAAGCTACTTCATGATTGTGGTCATCGCTTCCCATCCACAGAGGACAACTAATTCTTCTCTGAGCATCGACTCAGGCCTTATCGCCAATGTGTGTTTAATCCACACCCAACACACGTTTCATTCTACTCCAGTCTTCCGATGAATCCCAGCCGAATTAATTTCTCACATCTGTTAGTGACTGTTATTACAATGATCCAGTTGATCTCCTTTGCAGGTATGGTCACTTTAAAGAAGGTCTAGTACTATTTTACCACACTTACGCAACGTTTGTACCCAACTAGTTCAATTTCCTGTAACATCTCAATATCACCCTCTCTAAACGATGAATAACTTTAAAATTACCCGCTAACATATACCCAATGAACTTCAATGTCCTACTGAATTTTCCATCAAATTGTATACGAAGTTACTTACACTTTGTAGCTTTTAAAAAAACAATTCCCATTCCAGTGTATAATCATACAAAACTTATTTTTTATGTAATTGTAGTAAGCTGACTCTTTTGTCAATTTTCTTCATTTCATGATCCTAGATATCCTGTTCAGACACGCTGCATCAGTTCATTGTCAGTTTATCCAATTATATAACATTATGTTATCAGCAAACCACCTAACTTCTGCCTGTAAACCATCAACACAATCATGCATTAAAATAAGTAACAGCACTGGTTCTAGTATAATACCTTGTGACACGCTGTTTTAAACCGCGAATTCTTCTGATAGCGTACCGTATATTTTACACCGAATATTTGCTTCCCAGTGCCTAAAATTACTCTATCCGAGAGGACACTTTCTGATTTACCTCTATGGTTTTACACTTGCAATAGAAGGCTTCCTCTTTCCGAATAAACAGCTACGATGCTCCGCAGGTGGTTTCGCGTGCTAATATTGAATTTCAACTAACAGCGGATCTGTTTAACTTTCTTCTAAAACAAAACTGCGCTGCGATTTCTTTCACAGTCTCTACTAAATGCATCGCAATTAAGTTCCGTTACAGAAGAAACCCGAAGCAGCATTTAATACTAAGACTGGCGCCACCCGGGAACCAGTTTTAACCAAATTAGAATCATTTTATGGATAAATTGTAATATTTTCTACAAAGATCCAGAGGTACAATGTCACTTTAGCGCCATATTTCGTCTGAAATAGCTTGCATGTACGCCACCAACTGAGATTCACTAATTAATCGGAATTATACTAATTACAGTTTATTACCGTAGATTTAACACTTCGGAAAATAAATATATCTTTTCATGTACAAACATTTTGTTACGTGCAGTGCGTGTTGATAGTTACAATTTTAATACGTTTATGACGTGGAATATACTCCAATCAACCACCGCAATTGTGCTCCAGAGCACGGACAGAACATTTTCTGGCAACCATTTCCTCCTAAGGTGAACTCGTGTGAAGCTGGGTTTTCAAGATAAAAGCAGTGTGAAATTTAAAGTGATTTAAACGTTTCGATCTACATAAGCGTACTTGACCAATTTTTTAGAGTGAAACTAGTCAGTGGTAATAATACCTGTTGAAAATAAAATATCGCTAATAATAATCACAAAAAAAATCAGATGAACTTAACAAAAGTGTGTTGTGTTGAATACTCGTATATCTGCCAACGTTTTTGTATGGCGATGTTAACTT
Source organism: Vandiemenella viatica (assembly GCA_031002005.1). NCBI lineage: Eukaryota > Metazoa > Arthropoda > Insecta > Orthoptera > Morabidae > Vandiemenella > Vandiemenella viatica. The sequence continues at coordinate 83,031,567 of CM061920.1, forward strand.
ATTTGTGAAAATGTAATTTGTTCGAAATGTCTTTTGTACTCGTAATATTTGTTTTTTAAATTTGTTCGGTGGTTTTGTAAACTAGTTTAATTGATATTTATGCAATAAGAACTAGATGGAGTAGCAGTTTGGTGTCAACTGGTGATCTGGTGATCGTAATTTTGATGAACCAAGGCAGTGATAAAATAAGAACACTTAAAAATAAGAGCAGCAACGTCTTGTGCTGATTTCGAATTGAGACATTCAGCTATGCCTCTTACTTGAGTGACTCTGATGAGTCTCTTACTGTATTGTCTTGGTGAATAACTAATGACTGTAGTATTAGAAGGCAAGGGGAATAATGTGCAACTTCACAAGTGTTTTGGAGTGACATCGCTTCCAGTGATATCTAATCTGCTTGAACACAAGACACAACTGCCAACGTCCCTTCGCTTTGCAATAACTGGCGTGGTTTGAATTTGGCAACCATCGCGCAAATTTATTTCAAATGAATACGTAAGATCAGAAGAGGATCCGTTCGTTGACATCATATAATGAATGTACAAAAGTAAATTAATTTTCTTAATATATTTTCGAGTGTTAAAACATAGCTTCATTAGATCATAAAAATTTCCAGCAGAATAATGTGAAGAAAGATTAAACTCTTGAAATAAATAAAATAGTTTCATGAATTTTGAGTGCAGCATGAAATCAAGTTCAGTTAATGGTAGGGTAAAACACTTTTCTCAGTGTTACGGAGGGGTAGAACTTCTTTATCTCAAACATCTCGATTACAAAGTAACTGCCGTCATTAAAATAAAATACGTATCGGTTGGCAATGACGTTAACGTTTACAGCTGACATTTCTCTTGACTGAAAATTTCTAATTCCTGTGAGTATCCAAATCCTCTAACTTTTTGAAGATTTCATAACGTTATGTTCCAGTAATAAGCAAAAGCGCTTTTAAGGAAATAATTTTTGAGGTACTTCATCAGAAGTGTGAAATATATATTATGGGTATGTGAGTTTCTTACGACTCTAAAAGATTTTCTATACATTTTAGACATACCTGCAAGATAATCAACTTACGGAACTGATGTGGAATTAGAATAGGTGGAACTCTTGTTATTTTTGTATCTTTGAGATCGGAACTAGTGGAAAGTAGTTTGTAAAGAATCTGTGGTCTTCTATAGGTAAATAGGGGTTGCTAATGTGCAAACGGTTTGTCTAAAATGACGTAACTTTAACGGGTATAAGTCTTGAACTGACAATCTTTAGTATAATATCATTATGTCGCCAAATGAAAGATGCTACATCGTATTTGCAGTGACAATCTGTTTCTTTATAAAGAGAATCATTGTGCTCGTCATTAACCAATACTTCTTGCTGTTTAATCGATTCGCGAATTTGCGTGAACGGGAGCTGTCAGGAAAGTCCTTTGTATCTTCCTTATGGATCCGTCTTAGGTATAACTCTTCTGACATGTACAAATATTACGCTTCTATCGCAAGTCAAATCTTCCATGTTGCGATGGTTCTCCCAGCAGCGGTTAAATGTTTGTCAAATAAGATGCTGCATCTTCATCCATATCATGTTATCATGTAGTGTAAGTAGACCTTGTTGAACCAACCTAAGGAACTAAATCACTGACGTCACAAGGAATGTACTGAACAGTTTGAATCCTAGTGGCTGATTGAAATGAATGCAGACATTTTCAAGCCCTATCACCACCCTGCAGCTTTGTCGCGATCAAAATCTACTAGAAGGAATCATGTTAAAACACTAACACAGTATAGTGGAAAATTGTAAAAAACATTACTGAGGAAAAAGCGTAATTCAACTCATATTTTCAGTGCCAACTGCAGAGTTTATTACGGTGAGAAAAAGGGGGTACGTCAGTGTTGACCTTGCTCAAGTATTAATGTTTTACGCGCAAAAACACTTTAGCTTTAGCCCTCTCTAGCCTGTGGATGAATTCATTCCAAGTAATATTTACACTGAAGATATTATCACCCTCATGTTACAGTAGAGCATGATACCTTATAAGAACAAAAAACGAATTTTCCATTAGTAGTAACAGCCAAATTTAAATGTGATCCTTCTTCAACTTATAGACATCAATAGCTTATCAGTCGTGTTGAATGTTGTATGAAATACAGTAGCAAATGTATTTTGATGCCAAAATCCACATCCTTGTAACGGGTTCTGTTTCTTATTGACAAGTTGGACAATCAGATTTCAGAATAATAAACCGGTATGATTTTTGATGTATTGGAGCCTCAAGTTTGGCTGAACCAACGATTAAATTCACAAAAGAATGGTTTCAGCTGTGTTTATGACGAAGTTAAAATTTATTGTTCCTGTAAATTATTACTTGGTTTTCAAAGTGTTAGTAAAATAGCAATTCTTTCCATGATGTTCTGTCTAACGCAAATACGTTGTCTGTTGTATAATTTCCACATGGACTGCAGGGCATAGCATTTAGCTGACCTGTTCGTGTATTCATCCACAATAAATTTTATTATTTCATACCTACAACCATAAAAATTTCCTTTACGTTCTGCAATCATGAATAACATTTGACAGAGCGATAAAATTACAGAAACAGGCAGCTTCTAAATCAAAAACGCACAGTGAGTGAATCTTTTTTCAAGTAATATACAGCTGTAGAACTTCTGTGTGGTATTAAATTAATTAAGAATTCTGTAAATAATAATTGTTCCGAAAGTGTGTAATTTTAATTTGATAAAGATAACTTGAAGTGTGTATAAACATACTTAATATATGAAAATGTGTATCATAAATGTATAATATCAGAAACTATATGTAAATTATTGTAAATAAATATATCAGATGAAATATGTCTTATATCTGTACATTTGTGATCAAACTATTACAAGCAAATCTGGTATCTTCCTTTATCACCTGTGATTTTTTAACATGTAATGTATGTAATTGATGTAAGAGGTTGAAATATTTGTGAGAGTCTATCTGAACCAAAGTAAATTTTACTTTAAAAAGTAATGTAGAGATTTGAATATATAATTTGATTTAAATAAATTGTTATGTTTGTGATGAGTACAAATGTTATGGTCCAAAATTGTGGTACTTCATTTTATTATTTTACATATATGTTACATGTTTCTTGCAAAGAAAAATAAAATTAGGAAGAAAAAATAAACTTTTAGAAGCAACTTGAGGTATCAGACCAGTTTATTCCTTTACCTGTAGTGTGTCTGAGAGGTTCCTGTATAGACTAAAGGTTTTAAAAGAGTACCATGCGACTTCCAGTTACGACTGGAACGTATCTTATGTTTCTTGGTAAAGTTGGGAAGACGAGTGGAGATAGAGAAATTGTAAGGAAATAAACACGCTTTTTGTTGGGGTTTTTAATTAATATACGACGTTGCATTTGTGAAACTACGTTTCTTGACACAATGTTCAGTACTTTCACTTAACCTATTACCTTTAATAAATAATTCGAGTGCCGTCTGGTCGCCAGCCTTGTAAGCATTGCTGTTTGGATAATTAAATAACTCACAGTCAAAGCGCACAGGCAAGAAGCAAACTAAAACACAGACACGCGTGCAAGCGTTCACAGTTCGCGAAGTTTTATTCCACTGAAGTTACATAGTCCAAAAGCAAGCCACCAGACACTAAAACTAACATTCGTCACCAAAGAATGTCGTTTCGAGTATAAATAAGGTTGTAAATGGTGAGTAGTAGCCCCATTATAAATCATTAAACAATAGACGCAGTAAAGTACCGTAGCAGTTCACCAAAATCAATCTGAAGCACACCATGATACCTAAAACCAACATACACAGTCTACAAAATACTTCTGTCCACATAATATTCTGTTCATCGGAACATCGGTGATACTGTGATAGCGATTTATTACGGTGTTCACACGGAACAAACACTCGCGGCCGCCGAAACGCTAGACTCCGTCGACTGTATTCGACTCGACCGTACTGTATCACTGCGCGATAGCCGACTGCGCAGCTCCAAAGACAATATAAGTATCTCTGCGATCACATTACCACTTACAAAATGTATGTAATGCTCACGGTTTCGTTACACCCCCACCGATGGAATGTGGCAAAAGTCGGTATTGAAAAAGCCCGACTTTCGTCATCACAGACCACTTCAGCTAGCACTTACATAGACATCTACCTCACATACCAGTACGTTTTACGAAATACAAAATTCATGTCTTACCAGATATAACACTAAAGTCTAGGTGGCTGCTTGCTTACCCTTAAGCTACAAATTGTGAATACATCTTAAGAACAAAACACAAAGAAATTAAAACAACCTGAAAAAAAATCTTAAACCTACTAGCGTTCATAGTCCTTGCTCAAACTCATGGCTCTTACATGTAATCAAGGAATTACAAAAATGAATTACAATTTTTTTATTATGAAAATTTTTCCTCTGATGCATCACATATATACTTAACCCTGATTCATATTTTCGCGCATACACTGGCTACTTCACACGCGGAAAGAGATGAACTGCTATTACGCAGTGCGGCAACGGTCTAATCGTCCTGCCACTTTAAGGCGAGAAAAGGGGAAAATCAAAACAAACAAGTCGTCCAACCTATGAGGGAAAGGCGACGAATCACTAGACTATTCACGATACAAGGTGACCTAACACAAAGTAAAAATTCCTTCACCATGACGAAGGCAAAGCCGACGAACTAAAATGAGTCAGGACAATGTCACTATGCAGAGAAATGACAATTAGAAGAAACACCAACATAGTTTATCGGGCGTATCAGCTCTTTCGCTGCTCTCTAGTGTTAGCTCATCTATAAGGTTTAAGTGACACCACATTATAACACCTTTCAATCGACCAACACTTGTACAGACTAAGGTAAACGAATTCGCTCCAGGGCTGCCGATCACTCTAAAAGGGCCTTCATACAGGAACTTCTTTATTTCACTCTTGATACTCGAGGATTTTAAATGTGTTTGGCACCAGCACCCAGGTCACTCTCGGCATACGTCATTTTTCTACCCTTCTGATCATATCTGTTTTTCCTCTTCTCTGCTTTTTGCATAAACTCTCTTTCACCGCTTTTATGTCGCTCAGCGTAGTGTACTTCCCTGTTCTCGGAAATTCAATGATTTGGTAGAGGGGTGGCTTCCAGAACTCGTACGGTAGAACACCTGTAGAATAATGAAGGAAGCTATTCAACACATCTTCCAATTTATCGACTTGTGCGGCCCATCTCTTGTGGTAGTACTTGCGAAACCAGCAGCCAGTTTAGGGCATGGCGCGCTCAACGACATACTCTTGAGGGTGGTAACATGAAGTCTTCAATACTTCAATACCTTCCTTCTCAAGTCGTCCCATGCACTTCTTTGCTACTGAACTGTGGAGCATTGTCGGATGCAATCCGCCTTGGCTTCTCAGCCTGCGGAATATACTCCTCTACAATCTTCCTTTCGAGCACCTTGTTAGTCGCCTTCTTTAGGGCGTAGAGCTTCAAATACGTAGAAAACGCATCCATTACCAAACAGCATTGTGTTAAGCCACTTCTCGACACTGGAATGGGGCCAATCACATCCACTGCCACCAGCTCTCCTACGTCGTCCAGAACAATATTTTTCATCTCTCCTATCTGAGCAGTCCACCTAAGGTCACAGGAGGCTAATAACCTTCAGATTCTACATAGTATATTGTTGAAAAAGCAACTCTCCTGCTATAGGCGATAGTATTTACTAAGTCCATAGTGTCCATAACTATGATGGTGCTGCAAAATGAACACATCTACGCAGGCTTCGGTAGCCATAACTTCCATTCTCCCTCGTCCTTAGAGTCACTTGAACAAAACATTTTATGTACACGGTTAAATTTCTCCAGTTTCTCCTTATTTTCGGGTCAGCTAAGTTCACTTAGCATCTTGTAACTTTGCCATATTCCTTAGGCACGAAAACGATTTCGTCTTCTTGGGGCACTCCCTCAAGAAATTAAAAAAAGGCGGTATCTTCAGCAGCTATGGCCTCTGTCTCCTGTTCAAGTAGCCTGGGTAGCCTCGACAAGCAGACGGACACGTCATTCTCCGTGCCCAGCCTATATCGTTTCTCGAATTGCAACTCTTGCATCAGCAATGCCCAGCGCATCAGTCTCCCGTGCACCAAGCGACAGCTCAATAGAAAGGATAACGCCTTTTCCTCCAAAGAAAGATGTGGCGATAGTTTTGGAAACTCCACACTATCGCCAAGCATTCTTTTCGCTAACTGAATACCGTCGTTCATGTTTACCTAACAACCTATTCGCAAAAGCAATAGTTCGATGCTCTTTCTTCCCGTTTATCTTCCCCTCCTGGAAGACCTCGGCTCGCAAACCATACTGTGAGCTATCTGTTGATAAACGCACGTCTTCATTCCACTCTGGATGCACCAGAGTGATATTCCTCGCTAACTCGTGTTTAATCCTCTCGAAATCCTTCTCGCACTCCTCATTCCACTCCCATGATTTACTCTTCATCAGATTGCTTAACGGTTCACTATTCAATACTTGTCCTTCAATGAACTTCCGATAGTACCCACATAACCTGAGGAAACTCTTCAATTGGGTTTATGTCGCGGGGTCGTGGAAATTTCGCAATGGCCTCCAATTCCGCTGACTCTACCTTAATGCCTTCTGGCGCTAAAATATGTCCGAGGAACTTCAGCTGTTTCCTAAGGAAAGCACAGTTCTTCATTTTCAACGTCATTCATCCATCTTTCAACGCGACGAGAACTTCTCTCAAAGTCTGTGTTCTTCCAAAATTTTTGAGACAATGACCACGTCATTAACATGCAGATGTACCATATCTTTCAAACACTACCCGAGCACTTGATCCAGTGCCCTAATGAAAGTAGTCACCGCATTTACCCTCTGCCATCCACAATTTTGTGAATGCAGAGTATATATGTAGATTATTGAGCCCAAATGGCAGAACACAGAACTGGTAACACTTTCCTTCAAATATTAACGCTGTATATTTTCGCGATTGCTCTGCCAAGGTCACTTCCCAGTACTAACAGGTTAAATCAAAAGAGGAGAGGAATTTTCCCCATGAAACCTTCGGAGTATATCATCCACTAGTTGAGGATAGTCCCTGTCAGTAATTAGTATTCTATTCAGAGCTCGAGTGTCCAGCACTAATCGTACCAATCGGTCCGCTTTCTTAACGACCAACAGTGGGTTGACATATTCACTATTGGACCTTTCATTAATACCGTGAGCTTCCATCTTATTCGAGTTTCTCTTGTACCTTGGTCCTCAATAATATCGGAACATTGTATGATTTAGCAGCAAATGGTTCGCCATCCTTAACGTTCAGTTCAAAACGGTAACCAACTATACGACCTGGTATATCGGAAAATACTTCCATCTCCCATCTCTTTCCCTATTTCGATGATTTCCTCTTGCGTTTCCACTTCAAGTTCTGCCAGTCCTTCGGTTGTTTCCGCCATTCCAACCATTCCTGCCAGGCGTTCTTTCCGGTGCCTTACACCTTTGGCATCTTCCCAGGATATCACTCAGATCCTCCCTGGATCCCATATTATATGCATTCTTCCTTTTTCCAGATCGACCTTTAAGCGCCCTTTGTGGCTCGTTAATTCCAGAGTATCCTCTATCCAATATAGGATAGCTCCTACCGGTTCAGCCATCTGCCCCTAGGATCAGTTCTACGTTTAAATTTGTGATCACATGTGGTGTGATTTCGGCTGGCTTCCCTCTAATCTCTACTTCCATTTGGAGGACCATCTTCTCTCTAGTGATCTTCTGCCCTGTGGCTGCAGTAACGGTCATTCCACTGACGGACCAAACACCCACTGTTGGGTCTCACTCGAGCGTCCGATATAATGCTTCTGATATTAGGCTTATCTCTGCTCCCGAATCCAAAAGTGCTTCTATATTTCTACTTCCAAACTTCACCTCGGAGAATGCCATTTCCTCTTCTTCAGTTTTACCCCTTCTTCCAATAAGGTATCCCTAGTATCGTCGTGAAAAATGGCATTAGCACATACCCGTGCCGGCTGCCCTTCGGAGTTTGTTGAAGCCGAGCTCGCGCTTGCTCACATCACTTCATTAGGTGGTGCCCAGTCCCTTGGCTCCTACCCTTCTTCACTTGAGTCCAGCAACGCTACCTCGCTATCTTCCCCCTCCTTGAGTTATGTCCTTAGTGTTCTAATCTATTAAACATTCAACCTCGAAAGATACCGCCACATCCTCCGGTAACGACGCTGCCGCTTCCTTAATGTGACTTTCTACTGTACTATGCACAGTTCGCTCTATTCTTTGCTACTTTGTCTCACCATCAGCTCTCAAACTGGCTCCTTCTTCCTTATCCTCGTTAGCCCCACTCGGCTGGTTTGTAATTTGTCCACTTGGAATTTTAACTTCCTCGCGTCCCTCACATTGTCTTCTGGGATTGTCAGCCCCTCTCGAGGCTAAAACAGAGGCAGAGATCAGATTAACTGGTTTCGGCAAGGGTACTCCGCGCTTGCCATGTTAAGAATCGTACGACTGACGACCTCCACCTCCCTTGAAACTTACAGCCGGCCCATGCCTGTGTGGTTCCAGTCATCTTCCTTCCTAGCATTGGCTTCCTGCCCTAGTCTTCCCTGGGATTCCGACGGTCTGCCTCGGTCCCGGTTCTGAACCCTCGGAGCTCTCCTGAATATTCAGCCTCGTCAACATTTCAACGGCCTCTGCCACCGAACAAATTTTGTGACTGGCTAATATCACTTGCGTTTGCCAAGGTAATCGGGCCACCACTGTGTTTACTAATTCCTCTTCACTACCAATACCTATCTTAACGCCTGGATGTGATCTAACCTGCTGATCACATGTTTAATACTTTCTTTCGATACAGATTTCCGCTCCGATATTTGAATAAATTGAGGGAGAGGTTAGCTAACACACGCCGGATCCTGAAAATCATGTTACCCTGCTTTCGAAGAAAATGATTGATATGTTTGTCAGGCTGAGATTTATCATGCTGCAAAAAAATGCACAATAAAAAGCAGAAATTGTCAATCAGACAGAAATTAAACAAAACTGTGTTGTTTTATAATGATTAAAAGAAATAGACAAGTTAATTTCTTGTATTTACTTCCCTAATATTATCATGATTGTTATTAATTTCGTAATTTTATTTTCCAGATATTGCATTAAAGGTGGTATAAAATTAATGTAGACATTGGCACCTTGCCAGCTAAACTTTAGGTAGTCTCTGGAGTATACAAAAATAGGGGAAAAAATAGAATGGAAAGTGATTTTGATATACAAGGTTATCATTTAAAACCCGGGGGTGCACTTGAATTCAAGTAGTATGTAATATGAAAAATGAACTTTAATATATTTTGTTGGCCTTGACAAAATTTGATTAGCAAGCAGTATCATGCTTAGATTTCCTGGACCCGTGTGCTGAGTTGCTAAGTCTTTAAAAGTGAAGGATTTTGGTATAACAATGAACAAAAAAGATAAAAATAGTAACAATAGAAAAGCTAAACCTTTCCTTCTTCGGTTGCCTTCATACTGAAAGAACTACTCGGTCATATTCTTCAATTCAATATGATGAATGCCAGATTTGAATTGGTCAGAAAATGATTGCTCAACTTCGGAAGAAAACTTAGTTTGAGCTCTGACTTCTTAAAATTGTGAACCGGTATTTCTCAGTTTTCCTTCGTTACATTTATAAATACGTTACTATTATTGAAATGTTAACATCTTTCCGGATCTGTTAAAATGGCCTACTTGAAGAGGGAGAAAAAATTTAACAATGCTCAGAGTGAAGAAAATAAGTTCGAAAGTTAATTATAGTAAGCTGAAATTCTGTAATTAACTTCATTCCATCTTCTTTGAGCAAGTGAAGACCCTTAACAATGTCAAATTTTCTATTCTACAGTGGTTTGTTATATGACTGTACAAGGGTTTCAAAGTTCCCGCAATCTCTTGCCCCTAAAATGGCGGCGGCAGCCGGCTTCAATTTGCTAAGAATTCTGGTCGCCTTTCACATGCGATAGGAGGGGCCCCCCTTTAATAAATAATTCGAATGCCGTCCGATCGCCAGCCTGGTAATCTTTGCTGATTGGATAATTACATACACTCACAAAGCACATGCAAGAAGAAACACACGTTCCATCATTCACAGTTCACGACGTTTTAATGCACTGAAGTTACATAGTCAGAAGCAAGCCACCAGACACTTAAACTAATCTGCGTCACCAAAGAATGAAGTTTCGAGTGTAAATAAGTTTGGAAATGGTGAGTAGTAGCCCCATTATAAATCATTAAACAATAGACGCAGTACGGTATCTTAGCAATTCACCAAAATCAGTCTACAGCACACCATGTTACTTAAAACCAACATACACAGTCTAAAACATACTTCTGCACTGTCCACATAATATTCTGTTCATCGGAACATCGGTGATACTGTGATAGCGAATTATTACGGCGTACACAGGGAACAAACACTAGTGGCCGCCGACCCGCTAGACTCCGTCGACTATACCCGACTCGACCGTACTGTATCACTGCGCGCTAGCCGACTGCATAGCTCCAAAGACAATACAAGTATCGCTGCGATCACCTTACCACTTACAAATGTATGTAATGATCACGGTTTCGTCACAAACTACATTACATGCATGAATAATTGGAAGCATTTCTTATACGCCATTTACACTATAGGAAGTGAAATGAATTATTCAGTTAGTATAGTGGAATTATTTAAAACAACCGTATCTTGCATGGCTGAGTGCGGGTGCAGTATAGCTGCAACACGCATTTTTCCAAGAATCACAGACTTTCATCCCAGCTGACCCATCGAAGACTTGTATCTGACATACACGTCAACCGTAAATAATGCCAAATAATCGCAGCTATACGATATTCAATAGAAAGACGGATTAAAAAGTAAAATTTCATTGTTTTAGGCCTCATTGAAACTCGCCAAAGCCTGTATAACTTAAAGATTATTCACTAAAATTATTATTTACGAAAATTATTAAAAGTGCTCCCATTTTAAGGCATACAAATCAAACTATCACACCATTTTGTATTGTCCTTCCGCAGTAATTAAGAATTTCTTAGAAATTTTTTCCCACTTAATCTTGACTAGTGTAGTTATCTTTATAAAATATGTTTAAAAAAAAAAAAAAAATAAAAAAAAACAACAACGAAAGAACAAAAGAAATTAAAGAAAAGAAAAAAAAAAAGGAAAAAAAATGGCTCGAATGAATAAATATATACACAGTATATTTCCAAACGCTCATATTTTCTCCAAGCGAAAGTATATTACGAAATTTAATCTTAGTCACGTCAGCTCCTTTCACATTTTGATTTTTTTTTCTAAAGTTTCGTAGTGAAATAATAATACTGTAGGCGCATATAATTTTTCATCCAATAACGATTTTCATTGCTTAGAGATAAAACGTAATCGAACAAGTCCGCACTGAAATGTAGATATCTCTCACAGTTTTCTGCGATAACGTTTGTCATAAATAGGAATTTGAGGGCAAGCAAAGGAAGACAGATTTGTTTGAGAAAACTACCACACAATATGATCAAGGAACTGGGTTGGCATTAGTTGGAAGACAAGAGTTGTGAAGAGAAGGAACATTCTGGCAATGAGGCCTGGATGTTTCTTGTTGGAAGAAGTATTTAGGAGTAGTTGGTGTAAAGAATTATATTGAGCTCAAACTAACATGAGATTTGAGGTATAAGGCGGGAGGACTTTTTTCCTTTTCGGATAATAATTTGTAAAATACGAGCAGTGAAATGCAACAGGATAGTTTATACCATTCAAATTAAATTATTGGAGTAATCAAAGTAAATCAAAATTTATTTGAGCCAAATTGTTACCTTTGCATCTTTTGAATAGATAATAAGCCGTAATCTGATTTTAGCTGCGCTGGTTAATACATTGAATTAAAATAATATTCTATATTAAATTCTTAGCAATTTTTGTTGGATATTTTTAAGATTTGGTAGTAACTATTAATAACAGAACAACACAGGTTTTATTACTATAAATCATACCGTTTTTAGGTTTATCAACGAGCATAAAGGGACAGATTCATTTTAAAAAAAATAATACCCAAATTTTAAAGTTATCTTTACAAACTGACGTTTGTTCTTTCATCAGATAGTGTCAAATTATTTTAATCGTTCTAAAAGATTCATTTATACTTTCTTAGCCATGACTTGGATCTTTTCGAACCTACAATCCTGTGCAATTACCTTTTGAAACGTCTCATCTTCAATGATCCTTCTTGAAATTGGCTTGCTCAAGTCTTACCTGAGTAGCATTCTTCCTGTTCGTTCGCTGTCCACTTCCAACCTTCCTATGAATCTTTTAAAAAGTTAGATGGATCTAATAAAGTAATTAAAGGTAATAATTAGCTAGAGATAAACAATTTCCACTAAAGTTTTCTAATGTAAAATTTCTTTTAGATGTTTTAGACTCACAGACTGGTGTTAAAATTTAAATTTCAATCAAAAGATTCCACCAAACATATTTCAACAGATGATTATAATTTTTTTTTTCAAAACCAAAACACATTTCTATTATCATCACAAATAATTTTTAAATATCTCTCTAATGGTCCATAATTTTATTTTAATTTACACATAATTAGCACAATATTGGAAATTATCTCTTTGGACTAAATAAAGCTGCTATCAGTCACTTGTTAACCTGTTAATTTATCATGCATCTTTCATAAATTAAAGTTCCTATCCTTTACTGCATATGTTACACCACTACGAAATAGAACACTCTGTTCTTGAGTACTGAACGGCTTATCTCCTCTGCTTCTAACTTGGGAAGATTACGTAATGAAATTCTATAAACAGTGTGATTTACTGCTCTGAAAAATCTGAGTCGACACTAACTAAATTTGATACTTTTCTAACCTGACAAATGACCTCTTCAGGTCACTTATTCCTCGACGAAAAAAAAACTAACTTGCAGCGACCATAAGAAAATCCTTCACTCCGAAAAAAAAAAAAGTGTCAAACCAACGCTTGCTTGCAACAACTAAAAATAACAAGCGAGTGCACCTCTGCGATTATAACTCTTGAACATAGTCTCGATCGGTGACTTCGCCTGTATATATAATCTTTGCAGAAATGATGAGCTTGGTGCAATATCATGACACGTTTTCTACTTATTGTCCTTACGCTATGATTTAGTATTCCAGGCTCTAAATCATAAAACGTGAACAACTGTCGAAATTTAAAGTTTTTCCAAACAGCTGATTCTACTCACCAGCTTGGTTCGTCAGCTTTCAATAAACGTAGAAAGTACACCGCCAGCAATGTGAACACTTTATATTGTTACCATATACATTAAACAGTGAAGATAATTTCATATTTATACTTATGAACACAATGTCTATAAATTAGCAGTCTAGTATTCTTCATGAATGCTGAGATTTTTATAAGAAAGAAGGGAAATTCTGGATTATAAAGTGTAAACGGAAATTTGTCTTTTACAACTTTCGAAAGACTTAATGAGATTTTTTGACGTTGGAGAGAGATTCCCTTTAAGTAGGTGCTTCCCAACATACAAAGTAGTTTAAAATCACAGAGTAATCTATATATTACTTTCCACAGAGAAGCCAAAGAAGTTTTCCGAAATTGGTAGCTGCCCTTTGCAGTCCCGCTTTATTTAAGAGTCTTTGGATGCAGACGGCCAGCAATTTGTTTAGCTTCTTGTATAACCAGCCGGCGGCGTGTGCTGTGCCGATCCAAGGCGAATTAGCAGTTGTCCCCAGGCCATGTTATTTGTTACGTGACCAGGAATAATCGGTTTACTGTCTGCGCACGGCAGATCGCTGACGTTCAGTAATGGGATTCGAAACGCTATTGTATTACACAGAAGAGCTTCGTTCTACCCACTGGGGCAGTTATACAAAAATGTTGCGACTGGAAGCGGAAAAGGAAGTACCTCATCTTCGCACATGAAACCCCTTGACACAAAATGAAACACCACGAACTTAAACATAAGTCACCCAAAATGTTACTAACTGAAAATACCTCAACTCAATTTACTGTTGCGTTTATTTATGTATAAGAATTACAAGGTAATCTGACCTTATATGTGACTGAAACGTGTTTAAAATGCAGAAAATTGACATATCGTAGGGCCTCCTTTCTGGTCCTTCTTTAGAGGAACAAAATGATGAAGGACACAAAGCAAATCACGTCTGCTACATTATCCAGTGTAGTGATAAGTATAACGATGTAATTGTGCAAGATGTATCGTTTTCCTCATTACCATTTTTGGGTTCCGTATTATTAGGGAAACAGGAAAAGATTGGTTGTGATTGTAGTTATGTCATCATAGATAGAAAAAAAAAACACTGAAGAGATGATTTTTGGTGATACTTTTCTAAAGCATTTATATCAGATGTCAAATAAAAATGCGGTACGTGATCAACTAACAGCAATGAATAAATGGAGAACAGTTGAAGAAGCTAAGGACTCAAGTCGAAAGCGGGAGAAGATAGACTCGAAACGAGGGACTATGACTTTTGAATGGAGAAATGAAATCGGTTATGAAAGAACTGTAACTGGCAGAGTCCAATATTAATTTTGATATTACGTAAAAAGCTATACAAGGTTACTACAATAGTATCACTTTCAAAACTCGATTTATTCCGTAGCCTAGTATTATACTTACAAATACGACTGATATATGAGAATAATCACAAAATATCCAAGTTTTATGCTCACTCTACAAATGTTCTATGTGTGTCCCCTTGGTCACATGACACTCGTCCAAGCGGGAGTTCAATTCAATCCATACATTTTATCGCGTTATCGCGTCAATGTTCATCAATGTATCACTGATGTGTTTCCTCAGCTCATCCTTCCCTTTAGGCAGTGGGGGTACGTAAATAATGTCCTTAATGTGTCCCCAAAGGAAGAAGTCACGCGACGTTAAATCCGGCAGCCTGGGAGGCTAGGGTAAGAAAGCGAGGTCATCATCACCAACACGGCCAATACAACAATGCGGGTGTTCGAGGTTCAGGTAAGCACTAAACGAAATGTTGACAGTATTTTTCTATTTATTTTAAATTTGTACTTGTTCAGAGTCCTGTCAAAATCGGATAAAAATGGTGGGTTTGCATAAGAATTAACGGGTGTAAAAGGGGCAAGGGGATGGTTTTTGGATTTTTGTTTGCTCAGAAACCTTCTCCATGAAAAAATATATGTATGTGCCAACTTTCATGGTGATCGGTTTGTGTAAAGAACAATATTGGGGTGGAAAGGGAGAGACGGGTTGGTTTTTGTAAACCAATTGTTAAGAATATGTGCGCAAAGTTTTATCGAAATCTGATAAAAACTGTGGGTTACTATAATGATAATAGGAAATTAGGAGGAGAGGGGGTAAAAGGGGAGAGGAGCACACTTTTGCAAATCAAATTGTGAATCTAAACCATTCTCAAATCAACTTAATCACACACACAAAATTTCATAGAAATCAGTCCAGCCGTTTAGGAGTAGTTCAGTGAGAAACACACGGACAGAAGAAATATATATATAAAGATTATGAACAAACCGAATTAAAATTCTAGGAAATTAATTAAATAGGTGTAGCCCAGAATAGGTATCTTGTTTCTTAATGAAAAGTGAAATAACTAGTCCAAAAAGATTCAAATTTGTTTATTTTCCTTTAAGACATCAGACTCCAAAGATACTAGATGCAAACGTAAACAGATGCTCGAGCGAATATAACGTTCAAACAAACTTGAATACAACTCTTTGAATACTGAATACCTCGTCTCTGTCGTTCGCTTATATAAGCTTTCACAGAAAATTCCAGAATAATTCAAAGACTTCCGACCGATGATTCAGGAATTCTAACAATATTTAGAGAATTAAAATCACATTAAAAACAATCAGAAATAATACAAAATCATTCACAATCATTATGAAATGCACAGAACTGACAAAGATATTAACACAAAATTATCCACATAAATCAGTCCAAACTGTCCTCTAAACATCGTAGCTCAGCTCAATACTTAGAATTACAAACTAAATTTTCTTGCATATTACCGTCCTTGAACATATTAAATAGTATTTACATAGTTTCTTCCAATAATGTTCATTTCTACAAATTCACTATTAATTGCAAGAAAAACGTACAAAACCATATTTACTCAACTTACAGGTTGATACAAATAATTCTTAAAATACAATTTCATTACAGATTTGGGTGTGAAGGCCGTTTTAAACTCCTCTTTGTACTAATGACAGGAAATATGTGTTCTGTACAAGTTAATTTTGTTTCTTGCGTACCTGTGAATTGGATGTAAACGAGTTAAAATGTTCTACGGAAAAGCATCTGAGAGAGTCTATGTATATAAATAGAAGTCATTGTAAAAATATTGTGCTTTTTAAAGAGTTGTCTGCAAGAAATTGACAGCGCGAAGCCAACTCATATGGTAGATCAAATTAGACGTTAAGCTTGATGTCTTGCATATCAGTAACTATGCCTCTATTGACCCTAGCGTAGGAATCTCTTAAGGATTGAACAAGTTCGCACATAAAGCGACAGGTATATTTACTAATAGGACCGTTTAATTTATTGATCGTTCACTATCAGCTGCCTGAGCTGGATGCAGAGATGGGAGTGTACCTGTTGTTTACATACCTTCTTCAAAGCTTGGCTTACGGTGATTACGTTGATGATGATGGATAGAGCACTAGTGTGTTACAGGAATATCAGCGAAACGCTTACAACGTTGTGGTGGGCGTTAGGCAGAGTACATTGATTGATTACACGTGTGGCAGCTGCTAGATCCAGCGACACCCAGCAGCACTGCTCTGGACGGGAGTCCAATAGCGCGTCCAGGCCACTCCGGACCATTAATTGATTCGTTTGATTGCCGGCCGCTAACTGTAACCATTGATCGCTGGTGAGCGAGCGGACCCGATTTTGGATAGTGGAGGAATCGTAGAAACAAGCGTCAGATACTCATGAAGATTTGTTTGAAATTCACGAAAATATATCACTGTGCTTTGCTTATTATTAATTCTTGTGATCAAACATTTTGTGATACAAAATATCCTGTGTTTTGTTTTATTCAGTATGGACATTGTAGTAGGTGCTTGGTTGGGTGAGAGGAAAAGGTGAAAACTATCTTACTCCTCTTTTTAATATCAAATGATGCTAATTTATTTGGTACTCGTACTGGCGTACAAGCTGAGGATTATTTATTTTAAACATTAACACATTGAATCTCAAACTATGGTCATGTAGAGCCTCGCCTTATAAATGCCAACATTAATACGAGGTTGGTCCCAGAAGTATCCCGACCTAGCAATAAAAAAACAAAATTTTTGGAAAAAAACTGTATTTATTTTTCAGCGTAGTCTCATTTCAGCTCTATACATTTATTCCAGCGATTTTCAATAGCTTCGATACCACTTTTATAAAAAGAACTGTCTTGCTCTTCGAAATAGCCATTAACTGCCGACATCACTTTTTCGTTGGTCAAAAATCTTTGACCACTGAGCCTTTTTTTAAAGTTCGGGAACAGGAAGTAATCCGAGGGAGCTAAATCTGGCGAATAGGGTGCATGAGGTAGTAATTCGAACTTTAATTCATTAATTTTGGCCATTGCAATAACGGATCTGTGAGCTGGAGCATTGTCGTGATGAAACAACACTTTCTTCTTAGCCAAATGTGGTCGTTTTATCTTGATTTATTCGCTCAAACGTTGAAATAACTTCGAATAATAATCGCCGTTGATTGTTTTTCCTTTTTCAAGATAGTCAATGAAAATTATCCCATGCGCATCCCAAAAAACAGACGCCATGACCTTGCCTGCAGATGGAACGGTCTTGGCCTTCTTTGGAGCAGGTTCTCCCTTTTCAGTCCATTGTTTTGATTATTCTATTGTCTCTGGGGTGAAGTAATGGACCCAAGTTTCATCCATGGTTATGAAACGGCGCAAAAATTCAGCTTTGTTGCGGTGAAACATCGCTAAACACTCAATTAAAACATCTTCACGACACTGTTTTTGCTCGAGTTAATATGCGATGTACCGCACTTTTTGAAATGCCTACTATGTCTGCTAGCTCGCGCACTTTCAGTTGACGATCATCGAGTACCGTTTTGTGGATTTTCTTAGCCATTTCTGGAGTCGTCACCTCATTTGGTCGATCACTGCGATGTTCGTCTTGGCAGCTCGTACGGCCTCGTTTAAACTCTGCCACCCAATATTTTACTGTTGTAAACGAAGGAGTAGACTCACCCAGAGTAGAATCTAGCTCACAACGTTCAAGATTAATTGTTGCCAAACAAATACGAAACAACGTAGCGTCTTCAAACTTGAAACATGTGCTTCATAGACTATGTGCTTTGAAATAAAGGGATATTTTTCAAGAAACTACTGCCACCCCTCGGTCAGGCCGGGTACTTCTGGGACCACATCAAACAACAATATTTGAGCACTACCACGTTACTAAGTGATCATGAAACAAATTCAGTACAGAAACTTCACACTTGTATTGATTGAAAGGTTCCCTCAATAACAATCTGGAATTAATTTCAAAAATCAAATACAATACTAACATGAACTACGTTAGATTTGAAATACTAGGCGCCAGGATAATTTAAATTATCCACCATTAGTGGGCCATAGGAATGTTCCTGAAATATGACTCAACTAGCTCAATATTTGCCGGAGGCGAGAACTCACAACCATTCAAAGTATACTTCGAAAGGTCGTTACAGGGTTGTACCCAATGACTGCATGTTGCACTGTTCGTAGAATTATTACCGTGATGGCGATAGGCAAAAATGTTATAGCACATTAACTGTGGCGGACAGGGCAGTACATCCTTCAAACAAAGTACTAAGTTCCAAGCGACCTCACTGCCAGAGTACGCTTGTTTCGAACTCTCGGATTCGATGCCAAGGCAGAACAATCCTCAACCTTGGCAGATTTGGCTCCAGTAGCTCCAGCCTCACTGGTCGGAAGCCAAGCACTCCTTCCACTCTGAAGACTGGACGTCGAGTCACTCTCTCGCGTCCGCAGTCCAAGTTCCTCTCCGTCGCTTGTGATAGCACAGAGAGAAATTCATGGAAATTAGAATTACGCGGAGGATAGTCCGCCGTTGATTGTCTCCGCTATTGGGTTCTTCCGACACAAGCTATGACGAATTCGTACGGCCTTGGGCATATTCACCAAATATGACCTCCAGAAACGTCCGTTTGAGGATAAGAGGTCGCCGAACGTCCCAAGCTAAGGGATTATAAGCCTGAACAGTTCCGTTAGGTAGGGTAGCTGTCCATTCTCCCTGGCAGTCGCCCGCCTGGCGCGCCTACCTGACGCGACTCCTTGGTGAGGGCTATTTGGGAGGTCCAGCAAATGCTGACAAGCCTCTCTGTTATTATTTTCATTATTCGTTTTATATGTTGAATATAAAAATGTACGGAATGATCCATTTTCATCATTCCCTTACAACATGTAGGAATATTCTTCGGTTAAAGTCTCTTCATACAAGTTATTCGTTTATTCCATAAACTACGTGACTTGATCTAGGGGTAGGGAGGAGGGTTTGAGTAGCTTTGTCTTACGCAGCCTCCCGAGGCAAATTATACTCTGATGATATATATTACGTTACTGGTAGAGGAATGTATGTGGTTGTACCCTAAATAAACTTAAGTTTTAACAAAACAAAAAACAAAAAAGTAGAAAGCTACGATGGGCTAACTCGAGGAAGGGGGGGGGGGAGGGATTCCGAGCCAAGCCACGTAGCTTTTCATTCATAATATTTGTCACAGTTGACATAAGAAATATTTATACCCGTCATTTAACTAGCTCCGTATGTAATACGCATTTTTAAAAGTTAATAAGTGAGTGGCAACTTACTCTAAATTGTAAAAAGTGCAAGACAATGAGCATAACTAACAAAAAGAATCCAATTTTTCAGAAATACGAGTTAAATAGTACAGCTACTGATATGGTCGATTCTATGAAATATTTGGGAGTAACAGTACAAAGTAACATGAATTGGGACATACAAATTAATTCGTTAGTAGGTAGAGCAAATTCTAGGCTGCGATTCATAGGTCAAATCTTGAAAAACTGTAATGAACAAACAAAGGAGATAGCGTACAAATCTCTTGTGCGTCCACATTTGGATTATTGCTGTGCCATTTGGGACCCGTTTCGTAAGGGGTTGATCGAAAGTATAGAGAAAGTACAGAGAAGAGCCACTCGATTCGTGACCGTTTGCTGCAGTCCTTATGAAAGCGTCACAGAACTGATTAGTAGACTAGGCTGGGAGTCTCTGGTAGATAGACCACATACGTTTCGTTTAAACTTATTGGTAAACATGCGCACTCCCACTTTCACTTTCGAGTATAGTGAAATACTTCTTCCACCAATCTATTTGAGTCGGAAGGACAGGAAAGATAAAATTAGAGAAATAAGGTGCCACACTGCTTCTTATGTGAATTCTTTTTCCCCTCGTACCATTAGGGATTGGAATGCACAACAAAGAGATTAGCTTTGGTGCTGAGCATCCTCTGCCACCAACAGTTTTGTGAATTGCAGACTATATATGTAAATTTAAACGACGTTTGAGTATTTATAAAGTGTGTTAGGAGAATTGTTCATGAATACCAGAATTAATAAGGGTTTTGAGTGAAATGGATCGTTGTTATCTTTAGAGTGATTGCTGTTTACTTATTAATACTATTTAATAAAATTGTAGAAAAATTGTTTCTGTACATCACACTTATTTGAAAAAAAGTAATTGCAATGTACACTACTGGTTATAGAGATGCCTAAACGGTAAAATTTTTAATTTTTGTCTGTCTGTATGTTTGCGCGTCAAGCAAATACCAATGGACGGATTTTAACTAAACTGCACATATTGGCAGCATTAGTTGTGTGTCAGGATACTGAATATTTTTATCACAAAATTACCTGTAATACAAAGTACAAATCTGTAATTTTTTTTTTTTTTTTTTTTTTTTTTTTTTTTTTTTTTTTGTATGTGCCCATACATTTCGCTACTACTGATGAACTAGTTTTAATGAAACTGTACGTAGTGAAACACACATTTTTTTTATCAGGGTTTCATACAAAGCCCAAAAAAATAAAATTTAAAAATAAATCTGTCTGTCCGCGCAAAATATAAAAACTAGGCAACGAATATTTACGAAACTGCACAGCTAGCTTACCACCGGGTAACATATAGGATACTTTATACTAAGATTGGTAAAACACAAGTTCCTGATCATACAGGGATCAAAATTGTATATTTTCAAATTTTTATCTATTTGTGCCCACATTTCTCAAAAACTAATAAACGTATTTCAACGAAACTTTACATAGTGGCAGCTTATGTCTTCAGTTATCATAGTGATACTTTTTTATAGACATAGGTCAGAACTTCAGATTTTGGTATTTTTTCCTGTATGCGCTACTCAGACAAAAAGTAATGAATGGGATTCAGCGAAATGGCATGTAGTGTTACGGTATCATCAGTTAATATGTGCTGTAATTTTTGTCCCGAATAGTTTCACATTTCATACATAATACAGAGGCCAAACAAAGCAAAACCCCACCATTTCAATCTTGATTAAGCATCTGGAATGACGACATAACATCGAAGTAAAGAAAGGAGTTATCTAACGTACTTAAGTAATGAAACTATTGCAAATACAACAGAATACAGGAGAACAACTGGAATAGTATGAAAAGTAAAACGTTTAGCTTGGACTAAATATGTCTATTAAATTGAACCGGATTTGTATTGAAATCGGAATAAGACATCAATGATGAAAAGGATAAGGTAAAGTTAAATACTATGCAAACAGAATAGTAGAAAAATATTCTGAAGCACTGTAGACTGGTGATTTTCAAGATTGACACGTATTACTTTGAAATGAATTTCACCCGGCTTAGCACCGAGCGTGGTGTGTGAGCGGTAATGCTCTGGCCTCGCATTCAAAAATACGTGGGGTCGAATCCCCGTGCGATCATCCTGATTTGGGATTTTTGCATTGCTTCCCAAATCACTCGAGGCGAATGTCGGGATTGTTTCCTTAAAAGGCCTTGGCCGAATTCCCTCCCGTTCCCCTCGTACAATTCACCCTGCATACTCCACTAACAAACAAAACTATCTGCCACTAAATAGGGCACCCCCTCTACTTAGTTCTCTTGTTGGCAAGATTTCTCTTGGAACGTTTAGAAAGTTACCTACTTCACTTCTCATGCTATTGGTAGCTCTAAGGGTAAATGCCGATTGGTTTGCCGAGGGCTTGTCTCAGATAATAGGACCTGGCTCGCCCGGTAAATCCCGCCCTACGTGGGTACTCTATGGGACCGTCAAATGGACTTAAGGCCCCCGAAGCAAGAACACTTGTTCTCCGGGTAGCAAGGCTTCCCTTACAGCGTTTTAAGAGTCACCTCCGGGGTCACTTACGTGATCTCTCTACCGTAAATCTAATCCATACTGATGATCATCCATTGCACAGTACTTGGGATTGAGCTGTTCACCAATAACGGCGTGCGGTCTGCCGGGTCGTCTTGGACGCTAAAGCTATGGGCGCTAAGACATTTGAAACCAGAATGAATCGACAACGAGTTATCAGCCTACTTTTGTTATAAACTAATAATTAAAATCCAGATGATACTCTCACAAATGATCAACATGGCTTTCTGAAAGACAGAACATTGATTTCATCGTGGCACAGCTAATAGAAAACGTAAGAAATTTAATAAACCTGAACTCATATCTTATACTGTATACAATGTTAACAGAGAAAAATGTGAGAAATTCGGAAAAGAAAGAAAGGATTGTACAAGACCTAAATAGAGGAACAAACATCCACATAGAAACAAATGGAAATAAGAGCTGCCTACTAAGAACTAACAAGGCCTTAAGGCAATAACTTCATTTATGAACTGTTATATTTACCATTTCTTAAATATTTAGGCCGTTTTCCTTGGCTGCTATACTAATACTGGGTTTTCTTGTACGTCTATTGCAACTACAAAATAAAATATCGTCATGGGACACGCGTCTCCGTTTATTATACCATCATCGGTGCCCTAAAACAAGTTATGAACAAATTTTTATCTTTAGTATAATATTTATCTAACTAATAATACAAATCTGTTGCCAAATGTTATTTACGTATAACCCAGGTTTACTTTAATTGCAGGTTTTGTATATTGCATTGCAGTTTGCAACTATTCTATATCAGTTTTTGTTCCTGCCTACTCATTGTACAATTTAGTATATACAACACGTTCACACACGTTTCTATTTCAAATGTAGCTTCTACAACAAGCGTTTGCTATTGTGTATGTTTGATTTTCAAAGATGCTAACTGTCATAAAAATTTGTACATAACTTGCTTTAGGGCACCGACGGTGGTATAATAAACCGAAACGCCATAACGAAGTTTTATCTTGTAGCTGCAATAGACGGATAAGAATATCCAGTGTTACAATTACATCTCCAACTGGATCGAAAGATTATTACAAAATACGAGAAATTATTATTAGTAGATGATCGTGTAATACCATGAAATAGGATGAACTAGAAACTAGAAACTAGAAAGATCAAATCACGGACTACACTTCAGTAGTGACATCTTACATTGGTTAATAAATGCTGGAAAAAATACTTAAAAACGATTTTAAGCAAATCATTTGACTAGAACAACCTCTTTTTTTTTTTTTTTAACCTATAGATATACTGATTTTATATACGTTGATACATACCAAGGTTTAACAGCAGTGACAATATCGACACCGACTCAAATTTTTAAACATCAAGTAACGATTAACAATTTAAGCATAGTTCGGATTCAGCGTTGAAAATGATTGAACTACTACATGATACTTATTTACTCTCCCTGTCCAGATGAAAACGACCTAAGGTTCTCCTCTGCCAAAATTCAGCGGATTTAATCGCCTTGTCATTTGCTGCAATTAGATCTTCGTTCGAGCAGAGTGTTCCCATGATGTAGCATCCGAGCAGGTGTACATGACCCTGCACCTCCCCGCAGTCACATCTGTCATCGTCTTTTCCCCCGTCGTCCACATTTCATCAAATTAGATTTACATTTGGAGACCCCATATCTCTATCGGTTCACAGTCCGGCAAGTAGAGTATTTCAATTTTTCACGTGCTGGTAGTTCTTCCTTGTGGCATTTATTCTGATGGTCAAGGGTGCCCCTCCACAATTCCATACGGGTTGTTTCTCCAAAGGCGCTGTTCTTTTGAGGAAATTCCTAGATTTCAGGCGAGGTACAGGAATTTCATGGCTGTGTATCTGGTGTCTGGTGTCGGACATTTGATTTTTCTTTGTTTCATCTACATCTACACATCTATATCTACATATATACTCTGCAATTCACAAAATTGTGGGTGGCAGAGGGTGTTCAGTACCAAAGCTAATATCTTTGCTGTGCGTTCCAATCCCTAATGGTACGAGGGAAAAAAGAATTCATATAAGAATCAGTCCGGCACCTTATTTCTCTAATTTTATCTTTCCTGTCCTTTCGACTCAAATAGGTTGGTGGAAGAAGTAATTCACTACACTCAAAAGTGAAAGTGGGAGTACGCATGTTTACCAATAAGTTTAAACGAAGCGTGTGTCGTCTAACTACCAGAGACTCCCAGTTTATTCTACTAATCAGTTCTGCAACGCTTTCATAAGAACTGGAGCAAGCGGTTACGAATAGAGCGGTTCTTCTCTGTACTTTCTCTATACTTTCGATCAACCCCTTACAAAACTGGTCCCAAATGGCACAACAATAAACCAAATGTGGACGCACAAGAGATTTGTACGCTATCTCCTTTGTTTGTTCATTACAATTTTTCAAGATTCGACCTATGAATCGCAGCCAAGAATTTGCTCTACCTACTAAAGAAATTATGTGTATGTCCCATTTCTTGTTCCTTTGTACTGTTACTCCCAAATATTTCATAGAAACGACCATATCAATAACTGTATTATCTGAATAATTGGATTCTTTTTGTTAGTTATACTCATTGTCTTGCACTTTTTACAATTTAGAGGAAGTTGCCACTCAGCGCACCAAGCCAAAATAACATCCAGATCACGCTGAATTTCTAAGCAATCGGCCAAATTTCTTACTTCCCTATAAATAACCGCATCATCAGCAAACAATCTAAAAAGGCTCTTCACTTTGTCTCCGAGATCGTTTATAAAAATTAAGAAAAGAAGTGGTCCTATTACACTTCCTTGAGATACACCCGATGTAACATCTAGATTAGAAGAAATTTCTCCTTCAACAACGACATACTGCGATCGACCAGTTAGAAAATCCTTTATCCATTCGCAAAGCTGATCCGATATACCGTAGGCTCATAGCTTCTCTAAAAGGCGGTTGTGTGGCACACAGTCAAAGGCTTTCTGAAAATTCAAAAAAATTGCATCTACTTGTGAACCTGCATCAATAACTTTCATTACGCCGTGTGTAAATAGGGCCAGCTGTGTTTCACATGATCTTTTCTTACGAAATCCGTGTTGTTTGTTGTAAGCAAATTATTTTCATCTAGGAAATTCATAATGTTCGAGCATATAATATGCTCCATAACTCTACTACAAATAGATGTTATATATATGGGACGGTAGTTTCCAGGATCGTTTCGATCACCTTTCTTGAAAATCTGAGTTACTTGCGCTATTTTCCAGTCTGAAGGTACTTTTCGCTCTTCTAGGGATTTACTGAATATATCAGACAGAAATGGCCCGCCGCATACTCTGAAAATACTCTTACTGGAATACCATCCGGGCCAGGTGCTTTTCCCCACTTTAGGAGCTCTAATTGCTTTATGATACCTGCATTATCTATTCGTAATGATTCCATCTCCAACTCGACGTGACGTGGGAAAACGGGAATGCTATCCTTATTTTCGTCAGTAAATGAATTTTTGAATACAGTATTTAGTACGTTAGCTTTATCGCGGCTTTCAATAACCTCGGACACTTCACCAACTAGTGCTGGAATATTGCTGTTGGTACAACTGACTTTTCGTACATACGACCAAAATTTCTTTGGGTTTTCTGCGAGACTCTTAGAGAGAGTGTTTGAATGAAAATCGTTGAAGGCCTCACGCATCACATTCTTAATATGTCCTCTTAACTCAGCCAAGGTTTCTAAATCGCTGTGAGACCTCTTCCTTCTATAGCGTGCGTGTATCCTTCTTTGTTTTTTGAGTAATCTTTTGACTTCGCATGTGTACCACGGTGGATCATTCTCCCCATTTATTTTCCGCTTCGGTATATGTACTTCCATACCTTCCCTAACCATATGCATAAATCGATACCACATCTCTTCGACGGTGTCCTTTGTTAACTTACAGTTATGGTACTTATTCCTCAGGTAGGTTCTAAAACACTCCTTTGAGGCCTTACTGAATCTGCATACAATCGGTCCATTTCCCCCTTTTCGCTTGGTCATTAATTTGATAGTCGCAATTACCGCTTTGTGATCGCTTATTCCAGTGGTCGTTGAAATCTCGGTGAATAATTCTGGCCTGTTAGTAACTAGCAAATCTAAAATGTTTTCGCTACCGTTATGACACCGCGTAGGTTTATTAACTAGTTGCTCGAGATGATTATCGGAGAATAAATCGAGAATTACTTCAGAAGCTGCCTTATCCCTGCTACCAGTAATGTGAACATAATTTCGCCAGTCGATATAAGGCAGATTGAAGTGGCCTCCCAGAATCATAGCATGATCCTGAAAACGGCTAGCTATACTGTTAACATTACTTCTTAATTCCTCGGCGATAGCTATGTCAGAATCAGGTGGACGGTAGAAGGCGCCTATGACGAGTTTTGACCCAGCAACATTGAGTTTATTCCATATGATTTCACAGATAGTATCGACGTCTATTTCATTACATGGGAGAAATTTACTCACAGCTATAAAAATACCCCACCTCCTTGAGAATGTAATCTGTCTTTACGAAAAACATTCATGCTATCTTTAAAAGTTTCGGCGGAACTTATTTCTGGTTTCAGCCAACTTTCTGTACCGATAACGATATCCGCTTCTGTACTACAAATAACGCTTTCAAGTTCCGTTTTTTTTTATTACAAACGCTTCTACAGATAATTACGAGTACTTTTAACTCTCGAAAGTCTTTTACTTTCCTCCTTCATTCCGGTGTTGCATCTGATTGAGTTACCCGTAACTGTATTTCGTGTTTTGGGTCATCCTCCCTCAGCCTAAAAAACCACCCAGTGTATTCCACACGGCCCCTGCCACCCGTGTAGCCGATCCACGTGTGTAGTGTACACTTGACCAATTAAGGGGAACCCTACAAGACTCGACCCTATGGCGAAGATCGAGAAATCTGCAGCCAATGTCATCACACATACGTCGTAGTCTCTGGTTCAGCCGCTCAATGCGGCTCTGAACCAGAGGTCCACAATCAACTCTGTCTACGATGCTACAGATTGTTAAATCTGCCGATATATTGTGGCCACTGACAACAGAGTTTACCCTTTCAGTCAGCCGCCGGAAGGAAGAGAGGATAACCTCTGACCCAAGGCGACAAGCATCATTGGTGCCGACATGAGCCACAATCTGTAGTTGGCTACAACCCGTCCGTTCTATGGCATCCGGGATGGCCTGTTCCACATCTCGGATCAGGCCACCCGGAATACACACTGAATGGACGTTGGATTTCTTCCCCGAGAAATCCGCTATTTCCCTAAGGGGCTCTAATAACCACCTAACATTAGAGCTCCCAACTACCAGAATGCCCTTCTGCGTTTGCTCAGACCTGGCGGGCTGAGGGGCCGTCAACTCGCAGGATGACAATTGTGGGACTGAGTCAGCCTCCGATAATACATCAAACTAGTTGGACAGACGAACAAGTTCAGCGTCTTGGCCTTTAAGTTTGTTCGACTGCTCCCGTGTGTCTAGAAGCCATACGCCAGTCACCGACAGGTGACCGCGGCACAGCAGCTCTCCTATTATTCTCTTCGTCTGATATCTGGTGGGGCTAGGGTTTAGATTTTTTTATGGGTGTTGGCCTGAGGCATCCGGTCACAATTCTCATTTAGAGCTGTGTATACCAGCGTGAAGATGCTTCCCAAACTAGTGCCGCATATTCCCCTGCCGGGAAACATTGAGCGCAGCACTTCCGGGTGCGCTCCCCAAGTTGCTCCTGTGAGTTTACGAAGGATGTTATTCATTGTGCTTACCTTCCATTTCAGGTTTTGACACTGCTGTTTAAAGGATAGGGTTCGGTACAGCGTTATTCCCAGGTAATTTAGGTTTTTGTAATGTTGTAGTCTGTCCCCTCTCGACGTTATATTAAGCTGTCTTCTTGCTTGCCGATTGTGCATGTGGAAGACACAGACCTTTGTTTTACCTGGATCAGATGGTTTTCTTCGTATTAAGCTTCAACATTTTCTAGATCTTCAAAAGTTTCCTCCAGTTAAATGACAACTGTATCGTCTACATCAGCGGTTCCCAACCTTTATTGGTACGCGACCCACTTTTAAGTAAAAAAAATTTTCGTGACCCACCAATATGAGAAACTAATGTCAGAATGGGAACTGCTATTTGACCTCGATACGCTATCGACTAACTTATCCTACGAGAAGGCAAATTTTCGTACAAAGAATATACTTTCAACAAAAACAAGAATTGATAATACATAAAACAACAAACATATTGTAGACCGGAAGGCGGCTGCACAGACCATCACCTGCTGAAATTTCATGGTTAGAAGTAACCCGATCATCATATCAAAATGCAACTTGTCTGTCAAGTCGCCTTTTGGTGGAAACAACGCGTAGACCAGATTTTAGTGGTTTTTTGGTAGGTTTATCATTGTGTTTTACTGCGCCCAAAAGTATGAAAATATGGAAGCAGGAAATATGGGACCAGGAAAACACAATGGTAACCTTATCAGTCAACCACTAAAATGGGATTTGTAGGTGTTTTCCACCAAGCTATCACTTGTTACATCAGTGGCATTTTAATTTGTAGAGTTTTAACTAAACCTGGAATTTCAGCCGTCAACTCGATGAGGTGATGTTTTGTGGAGCCACCTCTCGCTTTATTGCAAACATAATGAAAAATAAGTTTAATTTTTATAAAAACACAACTTTACAATCAATGAGATTTCTGGCACTGGTGTTTACTGATGAGGGCATCGATATCGGGGTTACACTGGTTAATTTTAACGTTAAGTCACTTTCTACACTTAGTTTATTTATGAATTTGTGTTTCAAAAACAAAAGCTCGTTCACACAACTATGTCGTGTTGAACGGTATAAAGAACTTCACAGCTAATTTAGAGATTTCTGGATACTCTGCTCGTACATTCATGCAGATGGAAATTAAGAATTTTTCCTTGAAAATCGCAGATCGCAAGGTAGCTCTATTAGCGAGTTTTCTTCAACTATTGAGAGTTTTGGGCCTTTCAAATGTTCCTATTCAAAGGATTTCTTATCCAAAAGTAAATATCGTCAATTTTTAAAAAGTAGCTCCTAAAAATAAATGGGTCCTACAACTTATTTATAATTTACTGAAAAAAAATAATAAAAATTACCTGAAGGCAGACACCAAGGCTTCAAGGCGTTCTTTGATGACATTTGCAGTTACCTTGTTGACTTTTCTTTCATTTGATTCAAGGAAGTCATGCAAGACAAGAAACGCATCAATACTATTTTCTTCTGCTTTGCAGGTCCATCGTTCGAGTTGTTTAACCATTGCATCGACTTTGCCCTTTACATAAAACCTGTGGATATCCTTTCCTTGCATTGCCAGTTTCATTACATTGACTGCATTGAAAATACCAGCCAAATAAGCTAGCCAGTTATCATCACTAA
Organism: Vandiemenella viatica; assembly: GCA_031002005.1. NCBI lineage: Eukaryota > Metazoa > Arthropoda > Insecta > Orthoptera > Morabidae > Vandiemenella > Vandiemenella viatica. The sequence continues at coordinate 83,061,435 of CM061920.1, forward strand.
CACATTCAATAAAGTATCTTATTGATTTACGGTCACTTTCGTGCTCCAATAAAAATATTCTTAATTCGTCAAATAATCTCGACACTACTTTACCTCTCGACACAGAGAAAAAGTTATATATGTTCACTGCCCATTTCGTCACACAATACTCCAACCAATATTGAATTTTTAGGCCGTGCTTTGATAAAATGAACAATTTTCACAGCATCATCCAGAGTTTTCTTTAGGTACTCACCCAAACCTTTTACTGACGTCTGCCAGAGGCCACAGACTGGCAACTAAACCTGAACAAATACTGGACATGGCACAGGCACCATCAGTTGTGAAACCTACATATTTTGACCAAACAATTTCATTTTGTATTAGAGCTCAGGCTGGAGTTGGGTGGAGTGGAGTGGTGAATGCCGAAGATCTCCACCTGGACCAACCTTACCTTCTCACCTTTATATTTTAACATGAAGTCTAAATATTGAAAAAAATGGTTTTAATTTAATGGTTGCTACAAGGTGAACTAGAACCACGTACTTTACACCAGAAATAAAATTTGATTTATTGGGTCTTAAGGATGATACAATGCCAGGTAACATTTAACTTTACGTTAATCATATTTAAAAGGCAACAAGCTATACCTGACAGTTACATTCATAGGTAAAAGAAAACATAAAACTGAATTAACTATTTCAACAAAGAACAAATGAACATATTATCAAAACGGCAACACAGGCCATCATATTGATGTTAACGTTCACAATGAAAGGGGGGAAAACCCAGGGTGCCAGTTTAAAACAAACAAAAGCACTGTCTTGCATTTAACACAAACCTGCAAGGTGCTAAAATTGAAATTACTCATGAAATCAGCTAGCTCAGTGATTTAATGGGACGGTAAGAGAGTCTGTCTCAGGGGCCGCTTACGGATTCGCAAGTCTCATCAAAACCCACCGGAGTGTGACCGTATGCTTCCGTACTTTACCATGCGTCGACGTGAAGAAATGTGACACCGACAATGCCACAACAGCTGCGAAACCAGGATGGTGGTTTAGCCACCTTCCACAATAACCCTCAGGCTATGGCAGGCTTGCCATATAATTTCCCGCTCGCCTGAGCAAGAAAGTACAAGTCAATGTGACCGGACCCAGTCACTCATGGCCGGATGTGAGCGTGTTGGCTTCAACACGTCTGCTCGGTTGTTGGTCCGGACTGCAAGTGCCGCTTAAGATGGCCTCTTCCTTCTTCCTCGGAAAGTCGTCTCTCCACATGTAACAAACTCCCTAGAATTAGTACTGTGGACCCTTATGACATTCATGATTGGTGCATTGAAACAAGTCCGTAGTCACGTGTTTTTATCGCGCCCCCCCCATACGCTATCGCCGTTCGCGCACTTTTCGTGGCCTCGAGCCAGCGCCAGAGGAGGGAGCAAGTTCACTGTCCCTAACGGGTTTTCCAGCGCGTGCCTGCATTGTTCGGGGGTAGGCGTCTCATTGTCGCGAAGTCTCAACGACTTTGTCTGGCCCCAGACCGTTAAAATGCAGCTTTCAGCTTCCCAAACCAAATGTTACTGAACACTAAGCTTTATAGAAATTAAATTATAATAATAATGACTTTGGCTGCCTGGGTTGAATATACAATTATTACTTATGCAATATTTCTATTATCTACCATAATTTTGATCTACATAATTGAATATCATAACGAAATCTGAATATTACAAAGAAAAATCTGAATAATAATTAATTATTTAATTATTCGTTGTGGGTGACTCTGTCACACCACAATATCCTTTTCATACATTATACATAACACTTATTACTTATTAACTAGGGATACTGATTTTATTGACAAGGTGTTGAACAAAATTAGACATCAACCTAGGTGCCTTAAGTTATTATTCAAACAGTGAATTTAATAATAAAATTTTTATTTCTTAAACTTTTTCTGTGGATTTTCTTTCATAGGGGGGGAGGGGGGTAAGTGCACTCCCTCGCACTCCCCTCCCGGCGCCAATGTCTAGAGCGGGTATGGGCAACCTTTGCTTAGCTGAGGGCGTAATTTCGGGACTTAATCAGGTCGCGGGCCGTAGATAAGGAATAAGTAGGTAGTAGTGGATAAAAAGGAGATAAAAATTCACACTTTTTTATTTATTAGAATTACAATAGCATAGTCAAACATACAAAAAGCAAATTAACAAAAACAGATAGAAAAATCAAATTAAAATTAATTAGAGACTTGAGTTTGAAGCTTATTTGAAATTTCTGAATCTCTCGCGGGCCGGATTGAAGCTGGTGGAGGGCCGGATCCGGCCCGGGGGCCGGGGGTTGCCCATATATGGTCTAGAGCCTCCCTGTCAATCTAGATGGGCGAAAACAATACCCACTCTCACAAGAACAGAAAGTTTTGATCAAAGACTTTGGTTTCGATTCAAGAATAAACAAGAAAATGACAGTTACAGAAGTAAATTTGCAGGCGGTATGTACGCGCATCTCCACTCTAGTGTGGGGCAGGAGAGGGGGTGTTCAAGGGTTGCCAAAACGATTGCACGATTGCTGCCGCTGCCATATCTCACAACGTAGTTATTGCATAATACCGGCTGACTGTGTTTGAAAACATTTTTTTCTCACAAACTTTTAATTAAGCTAATAACTTTCAACATAATTATTGCGCTTGTGAAATATCATGTTAAATTTTTAAATAGATGGAACAAAAAATAAATGTTTGTGCCAAAAACCGTAATTGTTCCGCTACCCACCGTTGGGGTTGCGACCCATGGATTGAGAACCGCCGGACTTTCTAAAGAAAGATTTTATTGTATAGTGAAATTATTATTTGTAAAATTATTTATAATAAAATATTTATTAACTAACTGCGAGAAAAACAAAGTTTGATGACCTGCTGTTCTCAAGGCACTCATATCTGCCTATCTTTCAGTCTGTACACTTATTGCACCGCAACTAAAGAACGGAATACAGCGAAACTAAATACAGTAAATCTGAGGTCATAGGTCGGCATTTAGGGTACTTTTTATACGTGAGTTACATAGTTTGAAGCCAAAGCCGTAAAATTTAGAATTTTAGTCTCTTTGTGCACGCATAATACAAAGAGCGATGAAATGATTTCAATGACTCTACACTTACTAATAGCTTATGCTGTTAGGTAATATGTATGATACATTTAAGTGCTTTGAGCTACATAGTAATCCCTGATATAGAGGACAAAACGCAAAGTTTGGAATCATTGTGTGTCTGCAGGTATGACACAAACATTAATAAACTGACTTTAATAAAATGACTCAGTTAACATAAAAATTACTTTACATCACGATAAGTTAAGTGGTTCCCAATCATACAGACCAAAATCGTAAATTTTTTTCTCTGTGCACGCAACTCGCAAAACCTAAACAACCGATTTGAAAGCACAGTAAACGTTTACGTGTTGCTTTAAAATATATGGTACAGTCGGGGATAGAATTCGCGAGACCCCTCGCCTTTCGAGTATGCTTCGTTCTAGACACGACTATCTCAAGGGACAGTATAACTGGTATGTGGTACACTAAATTCATGATAAAATAGACCTCTCATTCCCAGCGCTTTATCCAAGACTAAAAAAATGAGCTCGCGCGCGAGAGACTCGCTAACGCTCAGAGGCTAAGTTCGGTGTTCTACAGTTAAAATAATCATGAGTATCCCCATTTTATTCAAATAACTATTGAAATAATTAAATAGATTAATATAGAGGAATGATACAGTTTTTTTCGTAATTTTAATAGTCACTGCGTATTTTTTATTTTTACAAAACTGTTGACAATTTGCTAGCAAACGAAATTCAAGATGAATACTGAAAAGAATCGCTAAATTACTCACAGCTAAAAATATGTAAAACCAATAATAGAGTTTGAATGGACTTAGTCACACGCTGTTCTATGACGTTGCAGCGTTAGAACAGCGTGTGAAGAGCGTAAGTAGAAATGCATTTACGAAAGTACTCAAATGGTGAACTAAATCACGAAATATAAATTAGCTATTTCTACATACTTTAATAGTTCAGAATAAGAATACCTTAATTTTGTTTTCACCATATCATACTTAGGAGGTAAGCTTAACTTGATCGCAGCACTTACAGGTTCAGCAGTAATAATAATAATTAATAACAGTAAATCCGTCTGCAATGTGAATAAGCGGTATTCAGATTTTAAAGCTGGAAGAATGGAAGTAGGAAACCTTTCATGACTCCCTTTGTTTCTCTCTAACACTGATACTTCTTGTCTTCCAAACCAGGTGGGTTAGAGATAACAATTTTGACTGGAATTCGGCAGGACGTGAATTCAAACCCCGTAGGACATCCACTTTCAGTTTGCCATGGTTTCCGCAAAGTTCCTTCAAAAAGCCGTGGCCGAAATTCTTACCCGATTCTACTTTCCAATATTCTCAGTATTCAAATCACATAGACGTCAAAATAGAACAAGAAGAAGAAGAAGAAAAATTACCGAATGTGGTGGGTTATTGGTAAAACTGTGAGGAGGGCGTGGGTTCGAATCCCCGTGCGGTCATTCAGAACTGAGTTTTCGGTGGTTTCTCCAAATCACTCTAGGCGAATGCCGGAGATATCTCGTCAAAGAATACCATGGCCGAATTACTTCCCGTTGCTTCCTCCTTAGTCCTTACCGGATCTAAGTACCTCGACGTCGACGAGACATAAAGCGATAACCAAAAAACAAAAAAAACAAAAAAAAAAATAGAAAGCTTAAAAATGACACCAAATTACTGTCAGTTATCAAGCTTAAAGACAATAGCTATTGATACTACTCTAAATCATAATGCTTATTAATAAATTCGGGAGAATGTTTTATTATATGGAAGTAAAGGTATCTAAATACAAACAAAAAATGAAACTCCGAAATAATATAAGGTGGAAACCCATTATTAGCCAACACAAATTGGACGTCGTGTGTCAATATGATCCAACGTACCGAGGTATCTTCTTTTAAAAACCACCTGTAGAGACGCTGACAGGCATTATGCCGAACATGAATAAATAGGCTGCACATGAAATATTTTGCAGTTACGAGGTCATGGAAAGAGAAAGGATAAAAGTGTTGTAACTCAACGCTGTATTCATAATTATGTATTCGTCATTATTTTTTTTTTGGGGGGGGGGGGGAATTACTCCCTCTGCATTTCTAATTCAAAATGCTCTCAAAGCATCTTGAAAATGTTCTGTCTCGTAGTATTTGCATGACGGAATTAATTAATTAATATTGTGTATTGATCGGGCATTAAAAAAATTAAATAAAAATAAACCTCCAAGCGTACTTTGTGGGAAATTGATCTGCTTCGATCTTTGGATTTAAATGTTTTGGTCTTTGCTCTAGTAAAAGAATGTGGAAACGTTATTACATTAACGATGGCTAACACAAATGTTAAATCCAAGGTTCTTCAGACATTTCCGGGAGCGATTTTCCTCAACCTTATTTACCTGCTCCGTGTTTATCCCTTAACGTTGAATCTGACACAGCTCAAGAGAGCAAATCACTATGGGAGAATCGTTTTCTGAACTTAACAATAACATAAAGTAATGTTGCCATAGTTGTTATCGAAGACGCGAAGATGTTCGTTCCACTACAGATTTCAGAATCACATTTAGTTGGATGTTCCACATAGCAACCACTGGCAGCTAGATGTTATTTTTCAGATAAGTATTATTAGCCTTTTATGAATCCGCAATATTCCACTTTAAAAAGAAATCACCAATTATCTTCAATACACATAGGGATTTAGAAATTTCAGCTGCATATGAAGTTTGCGAACATCGCTAATTGTTTGACTAACTAAAACAAATCTTTTCTCACTGCTTTCTTTCCTAGTATAAACTTTCATGGTAGGCTTCATGGTAAGAATAATTATGAAGCAGGCTCAGTTCCCTGTTCGGGTATCCAGACTTCAGTTTTCCATGGATTCGCAAAATCAATCGAGACGAACGCTGGGAGGGTTTCTTCAAAGGCAATGACCGAATTCCTTCCCATTTTTATCTCCAATCCACTCCTATCTTTAATGACTTAGATGTAAACGAGGCGAAAGCCTTAAGCACAAAATAAAGGCAAGTAACAGAAGAACCAATGTGTGGTTTTCAGAGGAGAAATCTAAATTCCTCAGTACTATCGATCGGTACTACCATAACTGCAAAAGCTAAAATTGAAATATAGAACAAATATGATCGTTTGAATTCGAATACCGTATTCAAAAATATGTGATTCTTACACGAAAGGCAGATGTTTCGTTCATAAAAAGTTTTTCATCGACTTCTGAAGCATTTAATTTGTATAACTCAAAAACATTCTGAGTTGCTAGATGGATTAGGGTTCATAGTCAATTCTTGTTACATTAATTTGCATCGCATCGCGTTACCTGGTGTTTAACATATATTCACACACCAATATGAAATAAGTAATGTGCCTTTATCACTATGTAAAAATCCCAAATTAGCACTATTCTTGGCGGAAAATTGAATAGTTACGAAATATCAATTGCGAATATATTCATCAAGACTAATGAAAGCAGATGCAATTCTGTCTTGGGTACTATGACAAACGATTTCGTAGTCGTAATACAAGGAAATACACATCGCCAGATGACTTCCTCGTCCTCTGCGCCACTTGTTTTCAAACTTCAGTCTGCGACAGTGTGTTTCGTTGCATCAACGAAAATGAATCACATAAGTGACGCTGATAAGGGGGCAATTATTGCTCTACATGAAGAAGGGCACTCAAAAAGTTCTGTTGCAAGAACCTTGGGGATCCACAAATCCACCGTGGCAAGGTGGATACGGAGATATGAAGATGAAGGAAGTGTCTCAGAACGGCCCCACACAGGCGCTCGACGAAAAACAATATCTGACCAGGATCGAAAAATTGTTAGAATTTGCCATAGCTACCCTTTCCTTAGTGCATTGCAGTTGAGGAATAGCTTAAGGCTTGACATAAGCACTAAAACCATGTTTGCGAGCCAGACGTGCTGCGATTAAGGAGTGGCTTTCACCTGCCCACAGACAGTCACGTTTAGTCTTCGCATCTGATAATGCAGCCAGGACTGCTGATTACGGGAGACATGTCGTCTTCAGTGATGAGAAGGTATTTACGACGGGATCTGCGGGTAATGTGATGGTGTACCGCCCACGTGGAGCCAGATTTGACCAACGATACATTCATCACAGCCACAGAAGTGGTAGGGTATCAGTTACCGTCTGGGCGTGGATTTCTGCTGCAGCTTGTGGTGTGCTGTGGGAGGTGGATGGCCGTCTTAATTCCGCAGCCTATATATCTATTCTCGAGAACGTGATGTTGCCATCTGTGAGGCAGAGATTTCCGGAAGGGCATATCATGTTCGAGAATGACAGGTCACCAGTCCACCGCTCCCGTCTAGTTCAGAGGTGGTTCGTCGAGCACCCCGAAGTGCTGCAAATTGATTGGCCACCCAAGGGCGCTGAAACCCAGAAAAATGTTTGGACCGAAATGGTAAGAATTATAAAAGAAAAGGAGCATGTGCGACGACCCGGCGCCAACTGTTAGATGCCATTTATGACGCATGGGAAGAACTGGCCGAAAATCGTCGTTATATTTCACGCCTCATTAATTCCATAACAGTAGTTCCAGTAACGCTCAAACCTCGCATTCGGGAGGACACGGATTCAAATCTTCATCCGTCCATCCGGATTTCGATATTGCATAATTAATGGAAATCATCACGTGAGTGCCGGGATGGTTCCATAAAAATGCGATTAAATCGTGGTGGCAAGTGCTTTTGGTTTAATCCACACTGATATTGGCAAGATTTTTTTTAAACAAAAGAAGTATTAATTATTTGCTTCTGCCTTTACAACTCGTCGAGGTCATTAGAGGAAGGAAAGAATGGGGGGCAAGGAATGGGGATGAATTCGGCCATGGTCTTTTGAAAGCACCATCCCGGCATTCGCAAGCATTTAATGCAACAGTGAAAACAAGTTTTCAATCCAACACCTTAAATTAATTCAGTACCATAATTTTTAAAATCAAGAAACTTATATTACAGACACTAATTTAAGAATGAAAATTGGAGTAAAACAGTGTTATCTTATTTGATTGAATGTTACGCTTGCCTTATAAACTTGTGTAGTATTTTATATAGGACGCTAAAAAGAAAAGAAGAAGAGGAGGAGGATTAAAAAAAATAAAAAATGATGCTCTCACAGAGCCTCGTGCCAACAGCCGCACTACCTGACTTTACTACACAAAAAGAGAACCAGCAATGGTATACAATGACATACCTGAACACAAACACACACAGGATCAGCAATATTTTTAGAAAAATGGGAATAACAATACCATTCAATACCATTCAAAAACAGCTCAACAGAAACACAGAAGAAAATAAGTACCAACAATCAGGGATATATAAACTGACTTGCCAACAGTGTAAGGCCACATACATAGGACAAACAGCGAGGAAATTTGAAATACGATACAAAGAACAATTGAGGGCATTAAGGTGCACCAACCACTCTACATTTGCAGAACATCTACTTGAGAACAAACATGAACACACTGATATATGGAAAGACATGCAAATACTGAAAATTAATAACCACAACAAAAACATGCTGACAGTACAAGAAAATTTCGACATACAGAAAGCAATATTTGAAGGGCAAAATATAATCAATGACTACATTCACCTCACGAATCTGACCTTATTCAAAACGCTTAAAACAATTCCATAATATATACGAAACACACACACACAACGCCAAAGCATAGATATAATTTAAAACACAAACAAACAAATCGATAATATACTTGCCGGAAATAATAAGCATCTCTGAACGCAGTAATGAAAACAACAACAAATGCTCGTACAGTGGTTACACAGACAAGAAGTGCGTAAACAATAGTGCGTTTTTTTAAATGAAGACAGTTTGTGCGAATATAAACACACCACAGTGTATGTGCGGAACACACAAAAGCAATAAAAAAAGCACTGAAATGGAACTTCCCCTGACTTCAATGTAAAAACAAGAAACAAAAATTGTAAGTAGAATGTAACATTCATTGCACTTATTAACAGATTAGAATTATAAACATATTTTAAACAAGATCAAAGAATGTAAATAAAACTGTTCTAGGGCACCGAAAATGATTGAATAAATCGAAACGCGTCTGCCAAAAAACGAAGTTTTTTATTTAGCTGCACTAGACGGATAAGTCACAGAAACCTTATTATAGTCCCTTTATTTGCCAACAGATAGCAGCATACAAGCATTGACCTATAATACACCGTGTTTTAGGCTTTTGAACCAAGATATACCAACTTTTCATAACGACTGGGGATTTTATATGTTAGTTGATTAGCATCCCTTTTGGTATGCATTGCAAAATTTAACTTTAGGCTACACCAGTGTGTCCTGTGTTGTTGATCCACGTATCAACGTATGTAGTGAAAGTCTGACATAAAGTATTTAGTAACTTAACAAATTTTACAAATTTTATAAAGTTACTTCCCTACTTTAAAAATCACCATTACTGTGAAAGTGGTGGGTGGTCATAAAATTTTACTGCTAACAGATGTACAAAGTGGGCGCTATGTTAGAAAGATTGACTACCCCTGCTGAAAGTCGTGCCCAGGCTAGCAGCGCAGGGCAATCATTCGACAACTTAGTATCCTTACGACACCATCAGCTTCTCCCCGATACTAGACACCATAAGATAACAGACTATAGGTACTCTCTAACCTAAGGATGGCGCAACACAATGCCAAGAGAAGTAACACTGTCCTGTAAGAAGTAAGGAACCTGGCGGAGGAGTTAGGCATCGATATTATCTGCTCCAAGAACGAAATCAAACCATATCTGAATAAAATAACCGACATAAATTTAGCTCTCTCTCAGACCAACCGATGATATAATGGCTGACGTAAATGCACAATCAGCTCTGTGGCACAGTCGTCGAACAGATGCCTGGGACACGTACGTTTTGTTTGTCGTTCATTTTGCTTGTACAGTCTGAATTTATATTGCAAGACGGAACATTTGATGGAACTCATTTGAGTCCACAGACACTCCGTTTACCGCTTCATTTTACTGTCAGTAGCGAAATATAAATATGGCTGATATACAGAAATTAGTTTTTCCGTGGTTATTGTTCTGACTAAAAAAAATAACCACCACAGAATCAGAGAGAATTGGTCAAAATATTCGTTATTTAGAACATCTTAGTGCTACTTTGCGTTTTTCTTAGCAACAAGTAGATGTTATGAAATTCAATTTACTGATAACAAACAACAGAATGGCATAAAAAGAAAAAAAAAAAAAAAAATCACAAGAAATTGGCGTTTCCATTTTTTCGAATCGTCTCCAAATCTGCGCTATTCGTTAAATTTTTTTTCTGTGCCTACTGAAAACAAGTTCTTAATTAATTCATTTTTATAACTGTTTATTTATTTGCCTATTGATAAACTTCTTTCAACTTACTGATAAGAATATCACGTGCAGCACTTTTTCTGTTTGTTTAAATAATCTTTACTTTAGTTTTTCCACAGACATCCATTTTGTATCCATAAATCAATAAATTCAGTGAGAAATTAAACATTAGTCTAATATCCGTCATGCAAGATGTAATGCAAGACGGTAGTACGTACATACAGTAGGAATTAGGGTTCAAACGACAGAGGAATATGAACGGTTAGATTGGGATGTAGGAGTAAGTGATCATGGAATGACAATAACTACCCAACTAGCAACACAAATATAAAATAAAGTTCTTGTATTTTTATAAAGTGGAACGAGAATTGGTTTATGAGATCTGAAACACTGAATATAGGTGACAGAGGAAGGTTTCAAAATCGTGCATTTATTGGAGAGTGTAATGTGAAGATCTACCTGGGAAATGAAGGATCTATAATACAAAAGATCATGGCTTGTGAATGACGGGCAGTATAAGGCCCTTATTATTAATATCGGATACAGGATTTGGCGGGTGTGCAGAGGAGGGAAGTTAGATTTGTTTGTTGAGATTACAGAATCAACAACTGATATTATGATATTACTGGGTTCTGAGGCACTGGAATACAGGACGCAGGTGAAGAAAGTGAATACTTCCAGTATTTACGTAATATATGGGGGATTAGCTCTGGAAGAATACTGGGAAAAGAGCTAGGGGTAGTACGCGGAAGGGTAGAGATGACTGTGATCACACATCTGATTTAAGGTAGCGAAATAGGAAAATTTTCAGTCGATATCAACGGAGTAAGAGACTGAACTAAGCTATCAAGCAAAATGATGAGCAAATTACGAATAATGGTAAAATAATTTAGGATAAAAGTTTATGTAGTGTAGAAGTAACTAAATAAGGAAATTGTCATCAGGGAACAAAGACAATATGGGGAATAATAAGTTCCACCACATTTAAATTCAATAACTCTTTCTTAACTGGATTTGATTATTGAATACCAATACGTGCAGATATTACCGTCCATTCTGTAGTGGCAAATGCGCGACATTACGCATAAAAGACAACGAAAATGTAAACTTCAGTGAACAAAGCCACAAAGAGCCCACAAGAAGACCGCTGGGCGGTACAGTACATACTCACCTTTTTGCTGAACGGCAAGTAGGAACACGCACGGAAAATCAAGAACATTCTGAATGCCTTCAAGCCAAACGACAAGCGGAACACAACAATTAAGTCGATCGACTTGTCTCCATACACTTTCCATTTTCCATTACAATTTGAGACTGTAAAAGCAAAACGATCAAATGTGAGTGTGTCACCGACCGTGGTGGGTGAGTGGGTTAATGCTCTGGTCTCACCTTCGGGAGTACGCCGGTTCGAATCCCCGCCAGGGCATCCAGGCGAATGCCGGCATGCTTCCTTCAAAAAGGCCATGGCCTAATTCCTTCCCGTTCCATGTTCCTAGTCCCATCCCGACTCTAATGACATCGGCGTCGACGAGGCATAAAGCCATAAGTAAACAAATAAAAAAGGTGAGTGTGTGTGCCAAGATTAAGGGTGAAATGTTGATAGGTCTTATAAATGGATCATGGCCGGAGTAAAGAGCGCAATCCGTACACCTACAACAACACAACTGGTGCCTACACCAGCATCGACGTACAACTCTAACAAATGACGCTTCAGAGAGCCTGAAGCAAGTGATGGACATCTTGGCAACTAGTGATCACCAGTGGCGTATCTACGAATTTTCCGAGTAGGGGCCGCCCCTTCAGAAATGAATTTGCTCCCGGGGCTGAACTGAGCTGATAGCGACATCTCACTGAACGAGGTAGTATCAGCAATCAGTTTTCTGAGAGTGAGGAAGGCACCAAGACTAGACGGAATCCCGGCTCAAGTACTCCGTAAGTTGATCTTGGATGCAGCCCCAATTCTGTACAGACTATTTAACGAATCTCTTAGGTAGGGAAGAATACCAAGCATCTGGATCCTGCAGAAGAGGGACTACACCTCTTCTGTGGTTACTACCTAGCAGCAGAACCCTTTTCTTCATATTCTTTCCTTGCACGCCCGCATTCCTAGAGGCTTGATGCACTTTCCTACTCCTACATCTATATGAGGCTCTTGCCCTCATGATTCGGTAACGGGTTAAATCTATTTTGCCCCACAATATCTGACGTGTCTCACTTCTTCATCCTGTTAACGGTATTTCTCTTAGGACCTGTCATTAGCTCCCAATAATCCTTCTCACCCTTTAGATTAAATTCACCATCTTTCTTCCTCCACAGGCTGGGCCTCCACAGGCTGATTATCCACAAGCTGAGCCCTCAGAGGCTAAACCTCCACAGACCGAGCCTCAAGGGCCCTGACCCTTTTACGCTACTCCCTGATCATTTCGCCCATCTCTTTGATCATTTCATTCCTAATGCAAAATGATCAAAACCACTGGAGAACCTCATTTACTTTCCTTGTTCCCTCTCCACTACATGACCAATGAAGCCACTTCTCACACCAACTACAACCAACACAATTTGCCAAGTACCTGCAACAGGGGCCACACTTGGCAGTAATAATTTTTCCAAGTACTTCCAGTAACTACTAAACAATCCTTAAACTTAATTGATAATTTGCTGTAGTAAAATTTATAATATGTGCTTATTATTTTCGTATATATTATTAGATTTCAGATTTACTCCTCAGTCAAGTTAATGTAATTAATAAGTAAATAAAAATACTTCAGTCATGATATTTTTACTAACGGGTTCATATTTTAAATTAATTAATACTAATTAAATAAAAAGCATTATAATTAAGACTAAACCAGTCAACAAATATTACTTATGATGTACGAAAATTGAAAGTACAATCGAATTTTTTGGGATCGATACTATTGATCAGTCAGTTATTTGCTATTTCTAATTCATTTATTATATTACTAGAAATGTTTGTTATTTTTATGCTTTAATACTAAGAAACTGTTATATTTCAGAGAGAACAAAAGTCTACTAGGTTTCACAAAAGAGGGTTCCGCGGGCGCATAAGAAACTTGATACTAGCGGTGAGGAACATTTGCAAGTTATAGCTGAGTTAGAGTTAGTTTCTGTCTAGTGGCGGTGGCAAGATATTACCTGGCAGACGCGTGGTATACTCCGCTCAGCGTACAGTAAGGAATGTGAGATATTAGTCAGTTGGTCTGAGTGTGTAACAATCCTAAGATAGCTTTGTCTTAATTACAATCCCATTTGTGTCAAAGAGAGATACGCAGTGATTAACTGTAAATTTGTATATTTGTATAATTTCCCCCTGAATGTATAGTGGATTGATGGATGTAAATTGTTTAAATTAACTGTAATTTGATTAAAAAGCAGTGCAGTGTCTTAAATGTTGATTAGGAGACTGTAATGAAGAATTTTGTGTAGGTCATAATATGTTGAGCAAGGTTGTGTATGTTTTGGATTGTCTGAATTTATCAGTTTGATGTTCAAATGGTTGTAAATATTTTCATTTTGCAATAAAAAATATTTTTTTCATGGTTCTAGGTAATTTTGAAGAATTATTGATTGTTTTTGTAAGATTTATTGTTGGGTCGATTATCAGTGCTCCAGAAGCGTCGGGTGACTTATTTTGGAAAATTCTACGATTCCTACATAACCTTCCTATTATCGCTAAAAGACACCTCGCTCGGAACGATACCACAACGAGGTAATTTGTTTATTACTGTGCTTTTAACCTTCGAGAAAAACCTGATTTTTTTTCGTATATATTTTTCTGAGTGTTTCGAAGAAGTGTTTTAATTCAAGAAACTAGCTGTCTTTGAAAAGTATAAGGAATTCAGTTATATATTCTGGTGAAAGTTTATAATCAACTGGCGACCTGATATATTATCTGTAAGTTTTTTCAATACAAGTATCGAGTGATTTCGTAAGTGCCCAACAGAACTCAGAGTGAGGGGACTTCCGTGATAAGTGCTCAATTTGCAAATAGCGCCTGACCATATTTTCATACGTTTGCTCTTTTATTGGATAACTTGAAAGAGGAGCAGTATAGAAGCCTTGAAGTGTCAAATTCTGTTGAATGAATTCAATCCCAAAACATGTTTTATTAAGTAGGGTTGTTGCTGTGGGAATGATTAGAAAAGCATGCAAAAGATACTCGAGTCTGATATTACTTTGGTTCCAGCAGTATTGATGCTACAAAGATCCATATCTTTGGCATTTTAACTAGGGTCACTTAAGAGAGCCAGTGTAGTCGTGCTGGTACTCCTACTTAATTTATACTTGATGTGCTGGCATTTTGGAAGATGTTACATGTTTATCCAGATCAGTTAGACTGTATTTTAACTCCCAAATTAAAGGATTAATTTCGTTTAAAAACCTCAATTTATGTTATTACATTTGTTATTAACAACATAACATTAAAACATTTAAAAATCAAAGAATGATACATAAGTGAAATGTGCGATAGACATAACACTTTAACATTTTCGCCAATTGGGTACACTGTCAATCAAACATCAAAAGTGTTTACATGTCATGAAGTGTATTATGAAAGAATATTGGTGGTGATTGATAGGAATTTCACTACTGCCATCTTTATGAGCGGCGGTGTTTAATTTGTAAGCTCAGAGCACAAACTATTATATTTTGCAATTCCTGCGCAACTGACTGGTTCTAAATATGATGCTTCAATAGCAACGGAAGTAGTGGCATGTAGCGTGTTGTGCTTATGATTGCATCACATTTAGGTGCCTAAATTTTAGTGAAGTTGAAACTTAAAGTCGAAAACGAGAGCGACGGAAGAAAATTACTCCTCGCCTGTGATCAGAAGGCGCATTCATCAACGCTCTCTCTACCACCTGCGCATTCTCAGTTGAGCACACTCTTACTAATTCCTGGGGCGCTTCATTCTGGAGAATCCCCGACTGAGAAAACACGCAAATAATTAGCAGGCGTTTCTATCCCGACCTTGCGCAAACAAACAGGCCTTTGTCTGCGCTGGGCCATGCACTATTGTGCACAAACAATTCACTGGCGCATACACCCGCGCAGCCGAGCAGCCATTGTGCTGGCAGGTGGTGTGGCCGCGTGTTTGCCTGTTTCCAACAAAGAACTCGGCGACGATGTACTGTGGGTCACGGGCACGCGGCCTCACAGCCCGTGGGCAACGAGAGGACGGCGTCGGAAGCGCCTGTTCTCCATCCCGCTGACGTTATTTTTGATGTACTGACCTCCAACAAGGAGGTACCGATCATTATGCTTGTTGGGATACAAATCTACCCTACGCTGGTGAAAGTATACTTACTGTGGAATTCCGAAAGGGTTCATACATTATGAACACTTTCCCTCTTGTCGACTGACGACTTGGAGGAAAAGAATATTTTTTTAAAAGAATTACCGTTGTCATGCCCCCCCCCCCCCTTGAAATTCTAACTTTCTGTTGCCAAAAAAGCTCTACAATTATGCTAGATTTTCACTACATTCTGGTACGAACTTAAAATCACACACAGAGCCGGGATAGAAAGAACATATCAGGTGATTGCAAACAAATGTTTGCACTATCAGATTACGGAAGTTATTTCTTTATTCTAGTAATATTGGCGCAATTTGTAATGGATAGGCATTAAATATGCTATTTTGCAACTTACTCCCCTTCGTTCAGAAACTTGGTTCCTCATTCCGAGTCATAATCATTTTGGACATTTTCCACCAACTGGCTACAGTATCTCCTGTTCTTCCTCCATTCCTCCTCTTTCACTATTGTCTAGTTTAATCATCTGCACTGTACGCCTCTTTCTACTCCCTTGCTACACCTTTATCTTCGTCATGCAAGAGATTATTTTACATTTAATTTAAAACTGTGTATATTCCCTCGCCACTCTTTCATCACTAAAAATCTTTATGTTGCCATATCATTAGAACCTATCTATTATATACTTAACAGGTTCGTGATGTAATAGTTTCCCCACATGCATAGTTCTAATCTTGCTCCTACCTAACTTGTCTCTATGACCTCGATTCTATCAATATACGCTTTTTCATTCAATCCCAGCCAAGTTTTAAATTTTTTTCGGTGTAAATAAGATAATATTTATGCTTCTAAACAGATAGTGCTGGTTTTCTTTCTTTCAGACAAAATGCTTTGTTTATACTCTCTGAAATTGTTTTAAAATAAAATAAAAAAACTTGTTGATTCATTTTCAGGAATGTCTATAAATCAATTTCAGTGTTTCTAAATGAAACAGTCTGTGTGATGAATAATTTCGATTTGAGATAATGGAAGAATCATTATCCGTATTTATAAAAAGTGCTATACATTTTTCTTAATCGGTCTTTTTTTTTTTTTTCCTGTGGCAGGCATCTTTCCTGTAAACGAAATAAGTTTCAGACTTGAAATTTACAAGTGATATTTGTTTCTTTGACACAAAACCGGATGTAGTATTTTAATTTTTGTAATACTGTGGTCTACTGTAGAACGTCTCATATACAAGTGGGATGAAAGTGTTTTGTATCAATGATTAGAGCTCAATAAGCAGAGGACAAGGATGTTTTGCCGATTTTTTTTTTTTTTTTTTTTTTTTTTAATAGAAAGTAAAGATAGCAATGAACATGAAAATTTTCCATAAAGTTGTATATATTGTATCTTAATCGAAAAATTCTAGAAAAACGTACACCTAGTATATATTTGTAAACGACATGGCGTTAAAATTATATTTGAGTGGTGGTCCTTGAAGTGTTATTAGGTTTTAAGCTATCTTCCGAGTGAGTAATAACAGATTAAACATACGTGGACTCCAAGATTTTAATTGTTAAGATAATATAATTGTTACCATGGCGACTAGTTAATAGGCAGAGGTCCCTAGCTGTACTAAATAGTGATATTACTTTAGATCTTTAATTTAATTTAATTTAATTGCAATGGAGCAAAGGCTCCGGTGGCAATTTCCCTACACACCCATCTTCCCCCTATCCTGCACCCACCTACATTTGCCCTCTACAAATTTTATCTTTAAATTCTTTAAAAGTTTTCGGTAAATTATTCATCATTTCTCTTGGTAACTTATTCCAATCCCTGACACCCTTACCTAAAAAAGAGAATCTTCCCACACCCTTGTACCTGAAATCGAGTGCCAGCTTGTGGTCATGGTCATCTTTTCCCTTCCATGAACTACTTTTCATACCTATTGCAATATCTTTCTATGCCTCATCGCCATTATATGCCCTAGCGATTAACGGATTAAATAACAATAACTACAAGAGACAATCTGCATGTAAGCATGGCTTGCCACGCCACCCAAAGGCAACAGACACACCGCTCTTACCTTCTACATTGTTGCTGGCAGAATAGCATGAATCCACGTCATGACAAGGTGCTTATGCACTCACACATGAAGCGGTCACGTATTAGCAGTGTGCATGCTTCGCACTGCAGAAACCTCGAGAGTCAGCGGTTCTACTCATGCAGGTACCGCGACGTGCTCGCTACATGTGACTTACTACTAGTGTTGCCAGGTCCAAGTAGTTAAAAATCGGGGGAACAAAATCTGGATCCAGTATTACAAATCAGGTCAACCCCAGAAAATAGTTTAAAAAAAATATAACTCGCGTTTATTTAATAATTTATGGAGGGCAGGGATATCTTTATATATATAAAAATCTCGTGTCACGATGTTCGTCCGGGATGAAATCCGAAACTACATAACCGATTTAGATGAAATTTGGCTTAATATGTGTGAATTAGTCCAACTTAAAAGATAGGATAGTTTTTATCTGGATTATAGACCTCAATATTTATTATTTGCGAAATAAATGTTCATTAAATGTTTGTCATAGGACAATGGTTTGTAATTATTTGTAAGCCACCAAGGCTAAGCGGTCTGCTGGCTAAGTGGTTAGGGCGTCTGACTGGAGATAGAAAAGGTCCCCGGTTCGAGTCCCTGTCTCGGCGAGGATTTTTATAGACACTTAACCCGGCATTAACCCCCGGCGCAGCATGCTGTATGAGGTGAAATACGCCAGGACGGTACTGTGGTTCGGATTCGACGTTAAAATGTAGGTCCCCTGTACCAAGCAGGATGGGCGGGCTAGGTAAAGGTGGCTACGACAGGGGCAGAATGCCCAGCCAGTAGAAACAATGTCACCAGGTCATTACGACCACACGTAATTATTATTATAGTTCCATACGTTTCTAACAGATGGCGATGTGTTAACTTATCTATATAACACTTGGTTAGCTAGGTTGGGTAATCATCCAGTAGATCACGTTCTGTTTCAATTTATTTATGCTACAGTTTATTCCTAACAGATGGCGGTGTGTTAATTTATCGAACCATTCAGTAGATGGCGTTGTATTTCGATTTATTTATGCTACGGTCTATTCCACGCCATATGTGTGAGTTTCTTCAATTTTAATTGTGCTGTGTATTGTGTTATAATTATACTGTATTGTTCTTCATCGTTTGTGTGTCTTTATACCTAACGACAAAGTAATTACACACATGATATAACATTGAAGAAAACGTTACGATAAATTCGAATCGTGTAAGCATTTCTCGCTAACTTATCATTTTTTTTCTTCTTTTTGTTATGGTCAGCTAGACTCCACGTGTCAATTTAAGTTCCTCTCCTGTTGTTTTTTCTTTCTTCCTCCCCAGTACTCCTTCATTATTGCACTCCTCTCTACCTTTGAATCCTGCCATATTCAAAGTCTGCTATCGAAAAAATTTTCTTTCCATACGGTTCACTGGTATTATTTCGTTTCAAACCTTTCTAAACCTCTTGAAAGCCTGGTGTCATCCATGCTATAAATGTATCAAAAAAATATCATTCTTCTTTTTCTGTTATTTTTTTCAATGTTATCTTATATTTCCTCATTAGTTCTTAACATCCATTTTAATGTATTTTTCAATGGACCCAAAAATTCCGGTTTCACCACTGTATTATAGTGTCTTATTTTAAGGCTTTCAAAAAGGCACTTTTTGTTTTAATTCAAATATTTTTCAGAGAAATTTTGCCAAAGAATCTAACCTCGACAATGCGTGTAGCAGAGAGGCAAGATGCACCCCGAGAGAGCTCATCAATCAGCAACACAAATCGCGGCAAGCAAGGAAGTTCAAAGAATCTGGACAGCTGAGGTCGTATGCAAGAATCTCAAGAAAAGCGTGATGAACGTCTGTGAAAGAATATATCGAGAACAAGAGCGGCACGAGAACAGCACATAGCTACATTTAGAGAAAGAGAACGCGAGAGACAGTAAATCAGCCGTGCTTTAACACGTGTAACATTTGTTCGTCTTGCGTTCCAATATGCACCAGCCATTGATTACTCTGCACATTCTAAAACTGCAATCGGTGCAGTGAGCAAAATATGCCAGTATTATCAGTCGTTGAAATTCCGCAATGAAGCAGCCGGCATGTGTTGTGCATCAGGAAAAGATGTATTATTACCACTACCCAATCCACCCGAACATTTACAATCCTTCTTGCTGGCGAATCAAACGATTCGAAATTGTTTCTGCGCAAGACACGCAAATTTAATTCTTGCTTCCAGATGACGTCTTTTGGGGCAACAAAAATTTGCGATCTTACATCTGATGGAGGTCATTTTGAAACTAAATTCAAAATACAATGCCAGGTGTACAATAAGATTGGGTCGTAGATACCGATGCCAAACGATGACCCGAAGTTTATCCAAATCTATTGGAAATTGTGAGGAACGCTTGAAAACTAGGTGCCAGTATAATTTCATCGAACAAGCAGAAGAGAGAGCAATTGTGGTATTGATATAAATTCTTCGCGTGTTTGCCGCGAAGAATTTATATCAAAGATACGCCGGGAAAGACTTATCTCTCAAATTGTGGTATTGTTGGAAAATTGTTTGGAAAATAATAATCAACTTATTCAATTGTGCCGCCACAATTAAAAAATGACAACTATCAAATTGTCATCAAAGCTGACAAATTACCATCAGGAGAACACGCTGGCAGATTCAACGCGCCAACCGTAGATGAAGTTGCAGTTTTTATGGTTGGTGACTCAGTTGATTAAAGTCACACGTCAAGATAGAACTGTTAGTATAATTTCGGATCTACACCGTTCGTATGACGCACTCCAGTATCCACTGATATTATGGCAAGGGCAGAATGAGTATCACATCAAAATCAAACAGCGTGATCCAGTTGCTGGTAAATTTAATATTCAACTATTTAATTCGTTATTTTATTAGTACAGTAGACCCGCAGTATTCCGACCAGGGGCCGGATTATAGCGGGCCCACTATATTGATTTCTTATTCTTTTTTTTTTACTATTTAATTTATTATTTTTTCAGGTAATAAAACAAATAAAAAAGTTACTTCAATGATGTACTACGCCCCCCCTATTGATGATTAGACGTAATTAGGATAAATATATCCTTCGATATCGTCAACTGTGCCTTCAATACGTCGTGGATATGTACGCCAAGGTTGAAAACAAGCATTTGCGATTTATTCGATACAACCAGGTTGAATTACGATCGGAGGAACACATCCTCTTATGAGATACTGTTATCGGCAATATTTATGAAAATTTAAACGCCAATAAAATCGGTAATGCATTTATTTTACCTTCAAGCTACATAGGCAGTTCACGGAACATGCAGTACTATATACAAGATGCGATGACTTACGTATGTCATTATGGTCGTCCAGATTTGTTTATTACATTTACATGTAATCCGAATTGGGAGGAAATACAAACTTTGCTATTACCAGGCCATCAATCAATGCATCGTCATGATGTCACGGCACGTGTGTTCAAACAAAAATTAAAATCATTGATTGATTTAATTGTAAAACATTCAGTTTTAGGTAACACACGTTGCTATCTGTATTTGATTGAGTGGCAAAAGCGAGGTTTGCCTCATTCTCACATTTTGATTTGGCTTGAAGTTAAAATCTGTCCAGAAGAAATTGATCAAATCATTTCAGCCGAAATTCCGGACCCATTAATTGATCAAGAATTGTTTGATATTGTTACCAATCACTCGATCCACGGACCGTGCGGTGCTTTTAACATGACATCGCCATGTATGGAAGGTGGAAAATGTAAGAAGCGTTTTCCAAAGGAATATACGAATGATACTATTACGGATATTGATGGTTATCCGTTGTATCGCCGCAGAAACACTCAGAATGGTGGCCAAACATTTACAATTCGAATGTCAAATTCTAGAAACAAAGTTGAAATTGACAATCAGTGGGTCGTACCATACTCACCATTGCTTTCAAAAACGTATAAGGCTCATATTAACGTCGAGTTTTGAAGTTCTGTAAAATCCATTAAGTACGTTTGCAAATATGTTAATAAAGTCAGTGATTTGGCCGTATTTGAAGTTCAAAATGTAAATAAAAATGACGAAATAACACGATACCAAATAGGTAAATACATCAGCAGCAACGAAGCTATCTGGCATATTTTTAGTTTTCGCATCCATGAAAGAGACCCTTCCATCCAGCATCTTGCAATACATCTTGAAAACTGTCAACGTGTATATTTCACCGAAGAAAATATTTTCCAAAGAATACTTGAGCCACCAAAAACGAAAAACCACAAACTGAATTTTTCACATTGTGTCAAAAATCTGATGTGTTCCGCCAATTCGCAAAAACATTATTATACGTATTCCGATGTTCCAAGCTATTTTTCATGGAACAAATTAGGTAAAAAATGGTAGCGACATAAACAAGGAGAACCACATCCTTCGATCGCAGGCATATTCAAAGCAAAGACTTTACACAGTGCATCCAAAACACGTGAATGTTTCTTTCAGCGTTTGTTATTGGTGAATGTTCCCAGACCAGCTTCTTTCGAATGTTTACGAACAGTTAATGGTCGAGTGTTCAATACATGTCGAGTGTTCAATACATGTCAAGATGCATGTCGCGAGTTGCAGCTGCTGGTAGACGACAATTATTGGGACCTGACACTTGCTGATGCAGCGTTGATAGCCACGCCGAATAGTATTCGTCAAACTGTTTGCAATTATTTTGACAACATGTTATCCAACACAATCTTCGAGTTTGTGGGAAAAATATAAAAACAGTATGACAGAAGATATAACTGAAATTTCAGTTTATATAAATAAATAAAAAATAATTTATTTATTTATTTTATATAATTTCAGTTAAGTAATTTGTAATGAAATGTAAATTAAATTTTTTTATGATCATTTGTCCTTAATTTAAACACTTCGTAACTCTTTACCAATTACATTTGAATTTCCAAATCGACTACAATGTTTTTGTCTTTATTAGTGAATATTAATTTGACTACTTGAGGAATTTTAGAATAACATTAATCCACCGTACTATAATTAGTAAGTCACAGCAACGCGTGACCGGGTCAGCTAGTTTTCCATAGGTATCTGTCTATCATATGATAGGAGCTTATGAATCTTATCACCAAACGTTAAAATAGTCAGAGTTGCTCACTAGAATAAGTAAGAAAATATTATTTTCAAGCTGAATTTTAAGTATTTATTTATCCTGCTAATAAGTATTTTTTTAATTAAAATTGTATTTAAGTGTTAGATTTCATTGCTTTTTTATTTTTATTTATATATTACGTTTTTTGTAACGTAATTATAAAATGTTCATATTCATGCGTCTCATAAAGGTCTTAAAAGCTTGAGCTCGTTTGGCATAGTATGAGAAATGATTATGCAATTTCAGGATGAAATTCTCCAATTCAAATTTACTCATACCCAGAGCATATTTTACACTGTTATGCAAAATGTGTGTAGAACATCCCACTGATATAATTTGATCATTATCATGGTGCAGTAACTGGAAAAACTGAATTGCGGCACCTAAAGTTCACATCTGCGTTGTCTGCACGACAATTAGTAAGATGTTTATTTTCAATAGTGGGCTCCTTCAGTCCAGTTACTAAATTTTTGTGCGTCTAGATTCAGCTTCACGCGCGTCTTCATCAAACTCAAGTTTTTGAATTTGTGGTTGGGCTGTAAAATCTTACCATCAGCGGAATTTTTTTTTGAACCGCCATGATTGGAGGCGTCTGTAACAACACTATAAAATGTATCTCTTTGAAGAGTTTCGATCCCTACTTAAGTCGATGCCGAACCTAAACCATTATGTGCAATCCCACTGGTCTTTGTTCTTCCAAGTAACAATTCTCAGCAATTTTTGAATCGTTATACAAAGTACGATCGAGTTTTTATTCACAATTGAATGAACTGAAAGACAAGGTGTGCTTGACCGAGTGGTATGTCTTTACTAATTAAGCAGCTATCACTTCTTGATTCTTGGGTGCTCATTTGATCAGTGTTAAAAATATTTTCAGCGATTTTGTTAAACTGACACACCCTTCTTTTTCTTGTGTTCATTACATTTCTGGTGGTTTTCTATGTCATTTTTGCTACCATGAGATTTGCTAAACTGTTTTTAGCACAATGTGCAGATTGGTGGGATCAGTTGTACCATAAACCGTGAGTAGTGCTGCTGGTTGGCCGTGATGCATCTGACGTCTCACACGCGATTTCTTTTTTGCGAAGAGTGATGGGTTTTTATCACTTAACTAAAAAAAAAATAGGAACATTTGGCATCCCGATGAAGGCTAAAGCGAGACGTGTCCCCAGACCCTCGAAAATCTGGAAGTCCCGCGCAAATTTGGACACCTGGTAACGCTACTTAAAACACTCTTCACTGAATCTATATCTATAAAACGAAAACCGGACATATTGGTCGTATAAAAACTCGGAAACTACGGGGCAGATTTCGATGGAGTTTTCACCTTTTTAAAGCTTAGAATCTTAATTCACTTGTCTGGCATGTCTTATATTTCAACGTAAAATAATGTAGGAGCATTAAATGAAATTCTGAACGTATGTTGAGAAATTCCACAGGAGGAATCACTAGATGCCGCATACTCCGCACTAAACACACAACACAATGTCTCTTACCATAGCCTTTAATTAAAACAATAAGATAACTTATACTAATAACTATTTTGCACACTAAACAAAACTTTAAGTATTCTTTCTTTTAATTCGATATATTCAATTATTTAAAAGGCATAGCTTGAAGTATTCTTTCCTTTAATTCGGGATATCAATTTTTAAACGACATAGATAGCCGTAAAAAAAACAGAGATTTTCTTTAAGCACGATCTCTGGACAATATCTCTGGCCTTCAGCATTAGTCTTCTGTTTACGAAAATATTATTCCTGATTCACTTTTGATATTTTATCTGCAGAGTATAAGGATCTGGCGCTTCGAGCCACAAGTATATCCATTCACTTCGCAATTGAATCAAACGTGAGTTTTTAACATAATTTAGGGTTGTTCAGTAATGTAGTAGTGAAATTTCTTAACCAGATTATCGAAGCTTGATATACATGAATCTTTTAGGACGAATGAAAATAGTATACGTGTAAATAAACTTCAGCCCACCAGTTTCTTGGTAGGGGGCGGTTTAATGTAAGTTTGCTTTAATTCCGAAAAAGTTGGCGCGTATTTTATGAAACTTTGTACAAATGTTTTGAGGGAATAAAAATATGGTACGGTTAAGTCTACGCAAACTATACCGGGCAACGCAGGGAACTCCGCTAGTAAACTACTAAAATTCAGATTTTAATTCCCAATTCACACACTGCCCATTACAACTTATATATTGTGAACAAACGTTTTATTTCGAGGTCACTTTAGCGTATATTAACACAAATTCATTTAAAATGCTCTACATTGAGATTGCGTTGCATTCTGAGGTTTTTGTAGTAAATTTGATAGTAACTGAAGGACCTCACCAGCAGCGTGAGCAGAAACGTGGCCCGCCGTTCCAGACGCGTGGAGCGCTACCGGAGCCAAGCGACCGCCATCTGACCAACCACATGCAAGGTGTGTGTTTGAGTCATTACAGAAGGGAACATTAAATGTGCGAGGCTCGATTCTTATTTTTTTATTTCTTTCCTATAGTTCCAGCCTCAGTTTTCGACATCTCCTCCATGATTCACCGCAGACATGTTGCGCTCAGCCTGTTCAAATGTTTTGACAGTGAAACTCTTCCAAGCTAGCAAACAGAGGTCGATTCAGTTCTCATATTCTGTCAACTTTCCCCATAAGCTCAAATTTTTATTATGATTTTAATTTGATATTCAAATAACAACCTCTCCTTACTGCAGCTATCAATATGGTTTAGACAGTTTCACAGTATTTAGAATAGTCTGTAGTACCTCGAACGTATTTGTAGCTTTGTGCAGCTTCCTCTAAATCTTAATAAAAGCTGAGAGCCAATACTGATTGAGTATAGATTAGCTGGAACCTCTAACATTCAACCTGGTACGCTGGTGATGTAAGAATCCTCATTAAATCCATTTAACGAATTGAAAATGTTCAAGAAACGAAGGTGTGAGGCAGCAACATATGATAAAGAAAATTAAAATTCGATTTAACTGGCACCATTTGCAAAAATATGTCTGGTAGTTCTATAGTCAGGCTATAATTTTGAAGGAGGATCGAAAGAAAGCCTCCATTATCTCACAAACATGAAATTATAGCTATTACTCATTACTCCATTACACCTGATGTTGCTCCGAATATCTACTTGGAAATCTTTCCAATGATAATTAACAGTAGCGTTTTAATCATTTGACTGACACCGTTCGAAATACTACACATCCTACAATTTAACTAACACAATTTGGTTACATTAGGCTATTTGAAACACGACGTGCAGTCAAAAAATAGTTTACAAGCTTGAAAACTGTATGCAATAATCTGTTTTTCTACGCCTCGGCACAAGTTCTTATACTTTACTGATCCATGTAAAAGTTTAGAGACGCCTTCATCGATAGATATTCCGTCCAACTTGGGAGCACGTCCGATTTCACTTCGTCATCTGAGTGGTAACGCTGTTTCGCCAGTTCATATTTCACGGGTCGAAAGTTGAAACTCGCAAGGAGAGAAGTCAGGGATGAAGCAGGATGTTTGCACACTTCGCACTTGAATTTCTTGTGGAGATTCTGATACTAACTTCCCGGTACTCAACACTTTGATTTATTGAGCACTACCAAAAATAATGCCCACTTTTTCGGTTACTTCTTTAACTGAGCAAAGAGTTTTAGTGTGCAGAGTGTCATTGTGGCTCGTTCTTAAAATACTCCCTGTGCAGGCGCATGAGAAGAAACCGCAAACACTGCAAGAAGGGATTAGGAACCTTGATCCAATCGCGGATCTACACGTAAGTGATTTTGAACAGAACATTTTTATAATCACCAGTTAGGGCTAGCGAGATAGTTTGGCACACTGTCGGTATCGATAAAGCGATTTATTAGATGGACACCAGGTCGGCGAGTCGCAGCTATTTTGTTAACACGTATCGAGACAAGTTTTTTGTTCTATTATTGGCGGGAGAAAGGGGAGAGTCCGGCCTATCATATCATTTGATAAAGAATGTCATTAACATTTGCGAAAATTTGTTTCTGTTGAACCTATGAAAGGCCTTATGTTGTCACGAGGATTCTGATTGGCAGGTCAGCAGGGAGATACGATCTGACCTTCTAACACCGAGTTTTCGGAGGTAGGGGAGAGCATAGACAGTTGCTGCTGATTCCGCTGCTAATACGCTTCATCTTCGAGATTTCCTCTCGTTACCTTGTAGTTTGGTATCAGGGAGAAGGCGAGCTATCTGGACATTGCCAGCTGACATCCTGACATGAAGGTAGTCGAGAGCTGTTAGCCACAGATAACAACTCAACAGACCAGGATCAAGATGTGCATACGATGCATAGCGCAGGGCACCGCTTCCTCGATTGCACGTGCTGAAAGAACTCACCGATAGCCGGCCTCAATGACGCAGAGGCTAGAGTGCTAACTCCACGTACCGATGGTTACCGGCTAAAGTCCGACCGAGGGCATGGTTTTTTGGGTTAAGCGTTTTGTTGTGTTGTGTGTGTCCCGTGTTGTTCTACAATTGAACGTTTATATAAAATTCGGAAAGATTCATCAATATTGACGATGTATAAAAAACACGTTGAGTACTGGCGGAGTGGCTGTAATGTCGACTGCAAAATACAAAAGGGGGGGGGGGGAGGTCTATGCTAAACGCGATTTTATAACGAGAGACTTTTGCTACAAAGTTTGATCCGCTTACGAAACCTTGAGATGAACCACAAATCTAGGTTATTGCTCAATTTTAATAAAATTTGGTGATAGGAAAATCATTCTTGAGATGTTAAATAGACAAAGATTAACTCATAAGAAGTAAATTCAAATGCTTGAAAATCTCTTGTCATTGTACGTACCTCTGCAATCCAAATATATTGCATGCCATTTGCTTATAAAACATGAATAATATTAATTTTAAATGTCATTGACGTATGGAAAAGAAGTTATTATACTCAGTAGATGAAATCTTCAAACCTAGTGAGGTGGGTGAGCAGTGAGCGGTAACGTTCTGGCCTCGCATCCGGGAGGACGCGGGTTCGAATCGGAGTCCGTGAAAATGGTTTTGGATTTTCTATGGTTTGTCCAAATCATTTCAGACGAATCCCGGGATGCTTCCTTTCATAAAACCATAGCTAAATTCCTTCCTGTCCCTTGTCCTCAGTCCTTTCCCGCCTCTAACGACCTCGACGGGAAAGAGCCGTAAAGCTATAATGAAAAATAATTTCAATTATTGACGGATATAACATGAGTCAATAATCAGAAGCACATCTACTGTTAATCGGCAATTTTGATTGAATCAAGCTGTTAATGCGTTTAATATTGTCAGACGATGTTGATCTTCACGATAGTCATCTATAAAGTTTCCGAAAGCTTGTTTAGTAATGAAAACATGCATTTCCTTGACTGAACACCTTTTGATCAGTAATAATTTCTCCACAGCACTGATTTCTAGATTGATCCACTTAACGATAACGTTGGCCGCGTTTACGAGTAAAGTAATAACCTCAATCAGTTTCCGTATAGGCACTGTAAAGATTATTGTTATGTTGTGTATAAATGTATCCCTTACAGCCTTACCTTAACCACTGATTTTAGAAATCAAGCACACTAATATTCCTAATATTTCCAGTGTCAGATCAGCTCAAAAGGATTTTTATTTATTCCTCTAGTTTAACCGTCACTGGTTTTTTGATACCATTGCTGAAATCAAATTACTATGAAAATCATATCAAATATGCTTCAATTATCAATTCCATTTCTTTATTAGAATTTCAATAAGAAACAAAGATCATCCACTTATTTTTTCATCTTACAAACGACATTTAATTACCAAATACAACTTTTACAATTCACTAATTTTATTATCATACTCTTCTTCCGCCGGCGGGCTTATAGTTTCCATGTTAAATCCCGCCAGGATTTTGTAGCTAATTTCTTCATCAACCTTTTCCAACCAAGCCTCCTCTTATATCTTTTCTTCAACTTTTCTTCTCACCAGAGATCTTCTGTACCTCTGTCTTGAAGTTCTGTGACCTTAGAACTTAGAAACCCAAAGTTAATATCCAAAATCATAAATACTTAATAGAAAATAATTTTATAATAATTCACAAGTGGTGGGGTTGTGCACCTCACAATACATTAAGATTGATATTCAGGTGGTGTTTCCACCAATTATTAAAACGCCATACTTTTAAGAAAACTTGTAACTGTGTAACTTAATTTTAATTCCTCAGGTATATTGCTACAGTAGGAATCTATTCACGGAGTCCCCAGTAAGGGTGCGGCAAAAAGATCTGACGGTTTTAAAGTAAACACAACATGAAAAATAAAAGTGATACAAAATATTTTATTGCTTATTACAGAAGGGTGTTCATGTAAATTAATGAAAATAATATCAGAACAACCAATTTCATCCGTTTAAGATGTGAAGATAACGTCCTTTAAATGACGTCCGTCTTTGACCAAGTCATTCTTCCAGCCTTGCACTGAAGCTGTTGAACACCTGCTCTAACATCTCACGAGGCAGGTTGGCGATTTCTTGGCCTATGGCTTCTTTCAGTTCGTCCAGTGTGGGGGGTTTGTTTGTGTAAACTCTTGCTTTAAGGGACCCCACAAGAAAAAAATCACAAACGCTAAGGTCTGGAGAGCGAGCTGGCCATTCAATGTCCCCAAAACGCGAGAGATCGCTCGACCATGAAACTTGCTTCTCAATACGTCCATAACCTCATTGGCTGTATGGGCAGTTGCCCCATCCTGCTGGAACAATATCCTCCTGCGCACTAAACTATTTCTCTTAAGTTCAGGGATCAGGAAGTTTTTCAACATCAACAAATAATGTTGCGAATTAACCGTAACGGTTCGACCACCCTCTTCAAAGAAGTATGGCCCAATGACACACCTTTTCGTTACACCACCCCACACCACACGATAACCTTAGGACGTTCATGGAGTTGTTTCGGATTTGTAGCCGACCAATAGGCCTAACGAGAGTTCTGTTTGTTAACATAACCATCCAGATGGAAATGTGCCTCGTTGTTCATCATTAAAATTGTTTCATCAGTCAACATTGCAATCATTTCTTCTGCAAATGCTTTACGCTTTGCATAGTCATTAGGCTTTAATTGCGGGACAATAGCCACTTTTTACGGATGGAAGTGCAGATCGAGACGCAATATTCGTCTTACTGAGCGGTCAGACATGTGCAAAGCAGCAGCTTGTTTACGGGCCGACCGCCGAGGACTGGCTTCCACAGTTTCTCTTACTTGATTGATATTCTCTGGCGTCCAGGCTTATCTTGGATGGCCTGTCGACTTTTTTAATGCTGAACCGGTAGCTCTGAAGGTTCTCACCCATAGCATAATTCTATTACGAGTTGGGATTATTCCCCTTGGACCCACATTGAAACGTCTTTGGAACTGCCACTGAGCAGCAACGCAGGAATCGCAACTTTCAAAAAATGCCTCGACAACAAAATCACGGTACTCACCCGACCACTGCTCCATGGTTACTACAAATGTCCACGAGTGGGCTATGGAATGCGTCTATCCCCACCACCCTCCACCATCTACTCGCTCTACAATACGGCGGCGAAAACCATCAGATCATTTTGCCGCACCCTATAATGCTTGGAGTAAAAGTGAAGTGTAACCATGTTCATATCTACCTATCATGAGATACGCATCTTCTGCAGCGAGTCGAGTGCTAGTGAGGCGAAGTTAAATGGAGACCGCAGTTGAGTGTGCGATAGTGTCAGCTAGCCTGAAGGATGGCCGTTCTATCTGGTGCGCCTTGCAGAGCAGTGGTACCAACTTCTGCGGCTCTAAATGAAGTCGCGTGGGGCAGTGATTAATAATCACCCTGCCGCCCGGGGACGCACTTCCTGCAGGAGTGTCAGCCGCACGGTTTTGCTTTCGACGGAGTTGTTAATTATTCAAGCGCGAGGAAAATTGCTACTGACGATAGGAAGTGCTAAGTTTCTTATATGACGCAGTTGATTAATTACACTGCGAGGTATATAAATGTGGACGAGCTTCCGGGAGGTAATTTCTAGCTTTCCTGTTTATTTAGCTCAACTGTTTCATGTGTGAAAGAGCTTCCATTTAATTAATATTCCGTTTGTAACATATCGTTAGACCACCTCCATTAATTTTGATACAGTAAGATGTTTAAGGATTTATTTATTCTTTAGTTTGATGAATTGTTACGATAAGTGGTTGTAAATTAAACAACAGTGTATCTTCTCATTATTGACTAAGTGCCCTATCATATAACTGCCGCATATTCTATTTTCGTTGATTAGCATCACTCGCAATCAGTAATTACCGGTGACACAGGAAACACAACTAGCACAGGGTCGATATGCAACAACGTCCGTATGTGGCATTCCCATTTCCCATCCACAATGACCACTTTTCAATACATGCGCCAGTTTTATAACTATATATAACGGCGAACAGAGGCAGTGGAGAAACTAATGGTCTGATCTCGCGTTGCGAGAGTCACTGGTTCAAGTCCGGTCTCTGTCATTGGTCACTTGGTGTTATGTTCCTCTTGTTTGGAATTACCCATATTTTTCAATCTCAGAAAGAAGCTTTAGCAATATAGTTGTCAGTATAAAATGACACATAGTATTCACTGAATATATAAGATGGTAAAATTTCATTTAAATAATAATTAAATAAACTGAAAACCGAATCGTGTAAGTCACGTAGGAATTAAAATCAACCCCTACCCTTCTAATACTATATCAATAAAACTAATAAGTGAAACACAAGATGATATTAGTTCAAGATGAATTTTAAACCAAGTGAAGTTATTAATTTTCAATATGATGATTATAATCATAAGTAAACTCAATAAAATTTATTCAACGTGTCATGAATCAGACAAACTAACAATAACAACTGACATACAACACAATGTTGGTCAATTAATGGATTGTCATTAAGGATTGCAATCCCGCAGTGTTTTCAATCCCGCGGGATCCGCGCGGGATTTGCGCCAATCCCGCGGGATCCCGCGGGATCCGTGCGGGATTGGTACAAACAGTTTTTTAACGCATATATTTAAAACATAGTTACTTAAAACGTTAATAAATTAATTAACAATTAAATTAATAAATAATTTTTATTGTTAAATTATAAAAATTAACAGTTAACAATGTTTTGATTGGCAAAATGACATTAAAAATTTTTCGCGTGTCTTAAGTGTATTTCGAGGTTTTACATTTTTGTTTTTTAATCTAAACCAATTTTTAAAAAAATAATAAAAATGGAAAATATTGAGTCTTAGGTCATATTATGTGCCTTACAATACACCACATAAGTTTAAAAATATGGTTTGCTTAGTGGCCAAGTTACCAGAGTTTTTTTTTTTTAATCTAAATAAACGTTCCATAACACCGAGAAAAGCATTCCATTTCACAAAGTGAAGTGAATATACTCTGTAAAGTGTAGACTTGGCTCAGAACATGATCTCATAACTTTTTGTCACTGCACAAGCACGAGACTTGGCCTTTTTTGCGTTATTCATTATTATATCTCCTGATTCCTTGATTCATATTACAGTTGATTCAATGTTATTAAAAGAAACTACTCACCAACACGTAAGCTGTCAAGTATTTCAGATTTACTTATGTGGCGTAACGACGTTTTTAGAGTGGAAATTATTATTTTTTAGTAAGAAAGGAGACTTTCTCGGTGAATGATTGCAGTGAAGTCCTCATAGGTTGTATCTCCGGATTTCATTGCAAACACACGAAATTACACACGTGAGGAAGACGGCGGAGGCAGCCGTCGAAGTATGGTGTTCCTACAACACAATTCGTCGATACACCCGTGAAAATTTCATTAAAACTTTTTTTTACCTTTAGTCGAAATAATGACATGGAGAACAGGGATTAATCGAAAGCCTGAGTGGCACATGTAAACAGGTGGCTTTCGTCAAAGAAACGCATTGAGGCAGCGGCCAAAACAACAATAAGTCAAAGGACATACAATTTCCTTTTGATAGTTGTTAAATAAATAGGTACGCGATCGTTAAAATTACGATAACATTAGTTTCATATCAACGAAATAATCAAATTTTCAGCTGCAAATTATGAAATTGTCACAATTACTTTATCTGCAAATACAGAAAATGGGAATAATGAAACCGTGAATAAAAAGCTGTAACCGTGCAGTTCAGATAACGTGTGTGACACTTAAAAAATAATTATATAGTTAGAAAATCGTACTAAATACGCACCATAACTCAAATTACAGAAATGTGTACTCGAAACAAACGTAAGTTGTGATGAATAAGTAAAAGTGTATTTATTTACTTACGAATGAGGAAAGTTGACAAAAACAAACGCTTGTTCACATGAATCAAATGCCAACTGGAAGGGTACAGGCAAACACTGCAAAATATCCGACAAAGACCGAGTGGGGCAGTGAGTCGCGCAGACTGACACGCGTTTCCGCCGGATTTTGCGGATTGCGGATCCGCTTAATTTTGTGCGGGATCCGCCAGACTGTCTAATTATGCGGGATCCCGCGGGATTGCGGGATCCCGCTTTGCTGGATTGCAATCCCTAATTGTCATACAGTTTAATCTAATTTAATTGCAATGGAGCACAGGCTCCGGTGGCAATTTCCCTACACACCCATCTTCCCCCTATCCTGCACCTACCTACATTTGCCCTCTACAAATTTTATCTTTAAATTCTTTCAAAGTTTTCGGTAAATTATTCATCATTTCTCTTGGTAACTCATTCCAATTCCTGACACCCTTACCTAAAAAAAAGAATCTTCCCACACCCTTGTGCCTGAAATCGAGTGCCAGCTTGTGGTCATGGTCATCTTTTCCCTTACATGCACTACTTTTCATACCTATTACAATATCTTTCCATGCCTCATCGCCAGTATATGCCCTGTACACTCCCATGACCCTCCTCATCCTCCTCCTGTCTTGCAATTAATCCCATTCCAGCTCCTTGTTCATATCCGTCACTGATTGCATTCTGCGATAATTTCCAGAAACAAATCTAGCAGCCCTTTTTTGCACCCTCTCCAACTCCTGTATTTGATACGTAAAATGAGGGTCCCATACTACACTATCATATTCGAGCAATGGTCTGACCAAAGTTTTGTAACCCAATTCCTTGACTTCTCTCGTACATCCCCTCATCACTCTCTCCAACAAGTGCAGAACTTTGAAACCTTTTCCTACCACCTGTCCTATGTGTCCTGCCCAGTTAAGTTTGTTATCAAAAGTAATTCCAAGATTTCTTGGTATGAGGAGAACTACCTGGTGGTTCAGTGATTATGGCGTGTGACTGGAGATTGCAACGTCCGCGGTTAGAATCCTGGTCTCTGTTGGGACTTTCAAAGGCCCTAAACCCGACAGTCACCTCTGGCACAACTTGCAGTACAAATCAAAGTAACACATAACGCTTCCGTGGTTCGTATTTGACGTCAGGCTGTAGGTCTCCTATACCCGGTAGGATTACCGTGTAAAATTAGTTAGCCACGATAAGAGGCGTATTACACGGCGAATCGAAAACCTTGTCACTGGCTGCCTAACAGTACTTCGATATCTCTCAGCTAACAAAGGCATACGATAATTTTACTCTTCTTCTATGAAGTGAACATAAAACAAAAACAGTTACCAAATCATTTACAAATACCTTTAGCTCAATGAAAGTTAAGCAGAAAGAAGAAAATTCCTATCAAGTGATATTAATTAAAAGGACGCTATCGCGTGGTTACAAAGTTTTTATTTTCGTTTTGGGATAGGTGGATGGTTAAATCTTTGGTATTACCGAGCTGATGTCTCTGCAACGAACCTTGTCCATCACTGCTCCCTTCGACAGTTGCTCTGTAATGCTTGCACAAAGCAATCTAGTTTCGCTATTCGTCTAAATCGAGTTTAATGACATCTTACCGATGCCAACTTAACACTTACCTCCACCGCAAATCTCGTAACTTGACCGTAACTCGAACGT
The DNA here is from genome assembly GCA_031002005.1 of Vandiemenella viatica. Taxonomy (NCBI): domain Eukaryota; kingdom Metazoa; phylum Arthropoda; class Insecta; order Orthoptera; family Morabidae; genus Vandiemenella; species Vandiemenella viatica. Next base: position 83,096,326 of record CM061920.1, read on the forward strand.
GACAGCAGACTGTAATGTTTTGTGCCATCATAATGATGCTATTCACAGATTGAACAGACGAATCCAATTGCAGTGATAGCCAAACACCATTTTGGACGAAACCTAAGAATAATGCTATCAGTGGCGTGACTGTGAAGTTGAGGCCCGAAAAAAATTCATCGGATGGGGCTCTTCGTGTCAATGTCGGATCTAAGGAGGGGACAAACCGAGGCACCCAGTTTATGAGCGATGGACGACCTTTTTATTTCTTTTGTAGCTCCATTACTGCACCGGGCGTACAATCGGCGGAAGTGGTTTTAATTTCCCAGGTCTGCAGCGGGGGGGGGGGGGGCGCCCTCCGGCTGGGGTCCGTAGCATTTTGCCTCTTTTGCCACCCTATTGTCACGCCACATAATGTAATTCCTGTCGGCGTGTAGCGACGAGACACTTCTTACCAGACAAGCAGACAGGTCACTACTTGTAATTCGACAGCCATACTGCACGTTTGTGGGGCTTCCATTTCAGGTAGTGCTATGAGATCTGATGTTGAAACGTGAAACCATCTAGGAATGATAAATGCTACAAAATCACGTGGAAACGCTGCATCCCAGCAACTTGCAAAGATGTTCTTATGTTATACTAATGTAATTTCACTTTACAATGTTCGTTTAGTAAAGTACATATGTAAAATAAATAAATCTGTTTTTTTTTTTCTATTTTAATGAGCAATTTTACATTTTTATTTGATTTAGATTTTCCATTCAGGACTCAGATGACCTGTCTTGAGTTTATTAATCTTCTACGTAAGTATTGCAAGCTTTGCCATTTACATAAGTAAGTCATGTTTTTCATTGTTCTGAGCAACAATAGAATCTGCAAGTGTACATACCGTAGTCTCTTCTCGTTCTATTTTTGGTGATTAATCAGTAAATAACAAAAGCAAAGTAGAAGAATTAACCTAGGATACTACAGCTCTGATAGAGATGAGAAACTAGAGTTACGAATGTCCTGGGAATTACTGAGACACTCTTTAGGAAAACAAAACGAAATTTCAGTCATAAATCTTCGTCACTGATATTGGCTAAGAATATTTGAACTATAGCAATTTTTATATATATATAATGGGTACGTGTTACTTCAAATCTACTTCAACACTCTACCTAGCACCTACCTAGTGGTTCTAGTTATCCTTCAACCATAAGTTCAATCAGCTGAGATATTAACCTTTGGCTTTTACTAAATTGAATCACCCATCAAATAACTTATATATCCACACATTAATTACAGAACTTATCCACTCATGGATGGTTCCGTTCCTAAACACGAGTAATGCGAATCGCAGTAAGAAAAATACTGAAGTAACGCGAAAGATTTTGTGAGGCACGAGGACTACGTCATTATCGGCATTACTGACGAGAACGTGTAAATGTAGCGCATAGTCGATGTCTGTGATCCTGCCAACTCTGACTTTCTACGTTTACCGAGCGGGGCGGTGTAACGGTTAGCGTTCTCGCCTCGCATTCGGGAGGATGGCGGCGAATCGAATCCCCGTCCGGGCATCCAGATTTGGGTTTTCCATGGTTTCCCCAAATCACTCCAGGCAAATGCCGGGATGCTTCCTTCAAAAGGCCATGGCCGAATTCCTTCCCATTCCTAGCCCCCATCCTTGCCCCCCATCCTTGCCTCCCATCCTTTCCCGTCTCTAAAGACCTCGATGTTAAAAAGAGACGTAAAGCAGTTTAAAAAAAAAAAACCTTCAATATAATTTTGCCGTTACTTAGAACTTCCTGCACACTCTGGCCATCCCATTATAATTTTCCACAGCACTTTTTCTTCTCTCCAGACAACTGTAGACATCACCCCGTAACGATTAGAATTGTTCGGTATTTGTGTTTCATAACTGTAGTGAACAAATAAACAACATGTTCTTGCTATTACAAACATTTTGTTTTGTTGAAGAGATCAATCTGCAGCTACAGAACTCTGTTGCTAACAGCACAGTCCATAGATCTCCTTACTAAAAACAGTGGCGTAGCTAGGTTAACAAGGGCCCCGGTGCAAAAAATTTATTTTGTGCCCTCAGGCCAGATGGGCGACATTTGTTTTTTTGCTTTGTGTTGCTGGTAAGGGCCCCCTGAGGTGAGGGCGGGGGCCCTTGGATTGCGCTTGGGGGCCCCCTGAGCAGTGAGCCCTTAGTGAGGGGACTCCTGTGTCTGAGGGACCCCCTTAGTCGACGGTAGAGCTAAAAAAAAGGTTGGCAGTTTGCCGTGAAGGCCCGTGGGCCCTCTGAACTGCGATTGGGGGTCCCCAGAGGTGCGCTTGGGAGCCCCCTGAGGTGCGCTTGGGGTCCTCCTGAGGTAAGCTTTGGGGCCTCCTGAGGTATGCTTGGGGACCCCGGTGCACTGCACCGCCTAGCCACATAGTAGCTACGCCCCTGACTACAAAGTCTGTTGCCCACTCCGCTTCACTTTTATTCACAGACGGCTGCGCCGCATACGATGCTGAGGCTCTCGGCGTGTCCTACCTGAGCTGGAAGTGGGGCCGAATCGTCTGGTGTGAGATGTACCAGAGCGCTGGCCGGGGGCCAAAGTGTTCACACCCGCTCGATACCTGCACGTCTCCAGATCGACCTGACCGCGGCACAGGCCAGACATAAGTTGCACATAATGGTTCAAAAGGAAACTAACCATACATAGACGTCTTTGTTGTTGGTCTCTCAGTACCCATGAACCTAGCGCTTACCGATGTACGACTGGAAAGGTAAATTATATTTTCTTAGAATCTTGTGACAACGGATGGGACAACATGATTTCACCTTCTTGCTGATGAGAAATTTACTCTCCTTGCACAAGGTGTTCTTCGTCATATTGCCCTTCTTCCATCAAACCTTCATAAATATGTAGATAGCTTATAAAGTGTTTCGCAAGAAATCCCATTATTTACCAAAGGCTTTTCTATCTAACTGCTCTGAAGCAAATGACTAAATTGAATTGCCAGGTAAGAAAATTCCTAATAAATCATTGTCTCCTCCATAACTCTTAAACCACCTACTACTGTCATGATGCTGTGTCAATTTTGAGAGTAGAATAAAATGTTACAATCGCATTCACTTTTCATATGTGCCTCAGTTAATGATCAGAATCGTGTGGAGCAACGGTTGTGACAGTTTAGCATTCGGGAATACTAGCATACGCAGTTCTAATACGCAAGAAAAATTCTCTATTGAACTCAGAACTCACTAGCAAAAATTCACTGAAAATCAGAATTCTCAGAAATTCCAATCTTTAATTAATGATACCTATGCAAACTCGCAAAGAATAGTGTACTTTCTTGATGTTTGAGTGCCAGCATTTTTTTTTTTTAATTATTGCTTACCGCTGGTCAACGTCAAAGTCATTTGAGGCGGAATGGGACGGGGCACAAGGAATGGGAAGGAATTCCGCCATGGACTTTTGAAGGCAGCATTCCGGGATTCGTTTGGAGTGATTTGGTGAAGCCATGGAAAGCCCAAATCTGAATGCCTGGACGTAGATTCGAACAGGCGTCTTCCCGAATGCGAGGCCAGAGCGTGGACACTCACCCACCACGCTCGGTCCAGTATGGAGATAGATCAAGAATGAAATCCTTCCGTGTATGTCCCGGATGTAGTGGTCTGTTATATTACTTGCTGTTGAAGTTTCTAAAATATGAGAAATTTATTACAAACTTTCAAACTGCATATAAAATGCTTATTGAAATTGTAATCTTTTTAAAATTTCGTGTTTTTCTGTTTTCGGATGTATATATATATATATATATTGTATATATATATATATATTCAGTATAAATATATATATATACTAAAATCTATTGGACAATTCGAATCCATAGCACTACCAACATATGAGTTTTCAAAATCTTATAAATCTGTTGCTACAACTCTCAAGTATATGGACATTCGTGTGCAGACTTTACATATGACGTTATATGTCTAACAATTATGTGGAACTACCATTCCATTCACATCATATTAGGATTTTTGACCGTACTTTATTTCGCCAAAACTAATACGATTGCATGTCCAGATAGTTTATTCAAGTATTCTCTTGAAATTCCCCGCAAGAAAAGAATAAATGTGCTATCATATTTCGATACAAGCTCCAACGAAACCATGAGAACAAGAAATTCGAAGAAGGCGATGGAAATATACTGTAACTGTTAATTCTGTTTCAAATTAGTTTTGCAGTTGCATCTACGTAGAGTAGATTTCCTGCTTTTTGCAACATTTACAAGTGACTTACTGAGCAGCGGACATTTACATTTCAAGTGTGCTATTTTCTGACGTTACCTGAGAATATCTTCTTTCCAGAAGTTCTTCATCTGTTTTAGGTGTTGAATTCAGGTAAATTTCACACCACATCAATGACATTTTTTACTCAAAATGTAATATCGAGTTCCCAGTTTCGTTAAAAATGTTACAAATTTAACTCCTCTTAAAGGTATTTTTACTGCCTCATGTTATAAACATATTATATTTAATCGGAAGACTGAAAAATTTAAAAAAGAAAAAAAATAGTTGTATCAACGGTTTATGAGGCGCATATATTATGTAAACAGATGTTTCATGTTTGCGAAAAACAACAGATATATTTGAAAATGGTTTTCTTATAGGACATCGAGGTTATACACAAAATGGTGTATTTATGTTAATTTCCTTTACGGTGGTTCATTAGTACCACTACGGACTTCAGTTACTTGAAATTTTATAAATGTCGCATAGCTAAATAAATAAGTTACCTGAACGGAACTATTTCTATTCACCTTAATGCAGATTAGTAATACGTTGCCATTCAGTTGTATGAACCGAGAATTCCATTAAACTTAGTTGACCTTCGTTTTCACTAATATTTCATTAATATTCTGCTTACTAACAAATCTATTAAATACTAAAAACTTTTATTAGCATAATGCTTTAAAAATTTGTTTGTTGCTGGAATCAAAACTACATACAGGTATACGTGATAATAACATTTCATTTTTAAATATTCTTTTATATTTTGAGGTTATCCAACAACCGTGGTCAGGGTTAACGTATCAAACGCATCATTCTGAACATGTAGTAATAAATTTTAAGGGAAATTCGAGATTCGCTGGACATTTGTAAACACGCAGCACCACACCAGAAAGGACCCAACGTCACCAGGTTGTACATTTATTTCACACAACGGCCCGAGCGATAAGAAGTACAATAGAACCTACTAACAAGTTGTCAGTTGCTAAAGACAATTGAACCACCCTGTCTAGGAACACAGATTACAGTACAATGCTAAAACTACCTCCAGGGGAACTTTATGTTCTAGCCACTGCAGTTGATATTAATTCACTGTAAGTCTGAGAAATTAGGATTCTGACTCGTAAAAGAAACTTCGATGCTCATTTCTGCAACGGGTAAAATAAACCTACAGATGTGGAAATAAAATTTCGTTTTCCTTCCGTCTTACGATATTCAAATCTGTATTACAATAGCAAATTTCTCCTAATACAATGGCTTTTAACCGATATTCCCTATTCAACTGTGAAAACATGGAGCTTTAAACCTCACAAGGTCCGTTTTCATTTTCTGTTTCAAGAATTTGTATTTAAGGTCATTGATGTTAATTATCTTCTGTTAAAAATCACACATCTACTTAACATTATGTAGTAGCGTATAAATACCAGAGAAGATTTCAGAATAATTGGTCCAACAGAAGTTCTTTTCACGTCACTTAATGTCAAATAATATTAAAAACTTTTTTCACGGTAACTCATAGTTTAAGAATCAAATTTAGCGGTGTAGAATATTCACTAACCAGCTCAATTTGCTTTTTAGCGTAGCCAAACTAAAGCGTATTTCGAGTAACACAACTTTGAATGGTCTAAGATCGCCAACTCCAGTTCCTAGACCACCAGCAGCTCGTTCAAGAAAGGAATCAGAACAAACGACAGCAGTAATAATCTTACAGTGCAGTTTTACATCTGGGTGTCAACGCTTTGTCGAAATGAAAGTTTTTTTTTTCACTGAAGAAGTAAAATGTAAGCAATAACTTGGGACAGGGTACTCATGAATCCTAAGGCTTATAATCTTGTTTCCCTCAATGTACCAGTGAAAATAATGCTACTCGATTCTGTTAAAGAGAACAATCGTACTGAAAAAGATACTTGATCCAGGTATCTATATCTACATATATACTCTGCAATTCACAAAATTGTGGGTGGCAGAGGGTGCTCAGCAGCAAAGCTAATCTCTTTACTGTGCATTCCAATCCCTAATGGTACGAGGGAATAAAGAATTCAAATAAGAATCATTGCGGCACCTTATTTCTCTAACCTTGTCTTTCCTGTCATTCCGGCTCAAATAGGTTGGTGGACGAAGTATTTCACTACACTCGTAAGTGAAAGTGGGAGTACGGTATACGGTGAACCTGCGGTATGCTGGTGTGCCACCACTGTCTCCAATACACTTTACACTCTTCATGATCACTAGTTTTCCCGGTTATCTTTTCTAGTTTTTAATAGTTTTCGCTACACAAAATAATCTTAGCACAAGGGGGAGGGAATTATTCGAAACCAACGCATCTAAACTAATATAATGATTGTGAATACCTTGCAAAAAGCTTATGTTCTTAATAACTTGAGTATTAAGCTTTCAGTCTAGGTAAACGATGCTCATACAATTAAAGTTTAGCTGATGACGAACTTTACTTAATTATTATTACTGGATTTGACAAACAACTATAGTTTTATACGTATTTTCTAACAAAGAAACAATTGAAGTTCTCCAGTATTCTTACGATACTTTAAACTTTTTTCTGAAACATTTAAGAAGTTGATGGAAAATGAAACGTGGTTTTCATAGTTCAGAAATATTGCATCGTGAATTAAACTTTCTCTGGTTCTTCTGTCAGTACCAGATATTATTCCAGTCTGATGGAATCTCTCATTTAAGCCCTAGAGCGTGCCAGTTGGAGCATCAGAAGGAGATTGTGGTTTTAATTAGATTGTAAAAGTGAATTCTCTAAAATGTGTAGCGGCGTTTGTAGATACATGGAATGGAGTTGAAAATATTTTTAATGAGTTAATTTTACTTCCCTAGATATCTTTGTAATTATTAAATAATTAGTGTTTCGTTAATTTTACAGTTTATTCCGTTTTAACTAGTAAAGATTCCTATTATTACGTTTTTGTGTAGTAACAATTGTGACATAAAATTTGTCCGATATCCGCCCACTTTAGCCAAACTATGATAAAAATGGTCTTTTCAACCAGTTGAAGCATGTGGGTATATTATCATGATTATTATTTTATACGTAGTAACGACGGCACAAGAAAACACATAATTAAAATGACCCACTCCCAAGGGGGGAGGGGATTCGAACTGGTGACCAGTGATATGTGTGGCTTGTGTGCTAGCCCTTACGCTTACAGGGCAGGCTGAAGGGAAGGATTCTACCAAAGAGCTGCAATTACTTGCTGCTTTATTCGACCATATTTTCTGCACATAAACATACAATGGTCGTGCACAACAAATTAAGTAATTAGACTAAGAACGTCAACAAATACAAAAGCAAAACACCTTATCAGAAACGAATATGCGAAATTTGTCACAAACCATTAATAGACAGACATCAGAACTAAGATATCCTAGCGATTTAGTTGAAAGTTAGGACATGATTTACCGGGCATTTAGCCACGTGGTCTTGAGTTTAAATTGATATCTACTTGCATGAGTTGTGTACGTCATTAGGGAATGCTGAAGTGTTGTTTCTTCTCATCAAAGCCAGCATACGCAAATGCGTACTGCATGTTTAGAGTAAGCACCGAACGAGAAAACTGAATACTGCATGTAAATTCCAAAAGAGTAAAGTAAAATATGAGCAACGATAGTACTAAAAAATGGGTTATGAATGAATTCAACTTGAAGTTAGTATGAACCATGGGAGTCTCTTGAACAAACCAAAGACTTTAAACATCCCATCTGAAATTTATTGAAGTAGATTAAAATCGGTAAGTAAGATGAAATTATTTCTCGTTATCATGAAATTACAGATTTACAAAAAATTAAACTAGTAATTCAGCAATAAAATATGTATGTAACAAATACAAAAGTGAAAGATTTATTTCAGTTGCATTAGATGCAGTTAACCCTAAAAAATACGCACTATAATTAATAAAATAGAAAACAATCAATTCCTTGATGCCTAATGATTCCGTGTATGATGAACGAACCATTAATATATAGAACCATTACGTATTCATGTTTAATAAAGTGAAAGAACACCATCCGTTGCAGCAGTCCGTTATGCCGGTTACACTCATTGCTCCATCTTTCTACTAACGATCTATCATGTGAATGTTATTAAGATAAGGTGTCGCTAGATCTCGGTATGAGACTCAACTGGAAGATGTCTACGTTGATGATTATATACATTTGCAACAAGACAAATGAACATTAGTATAACAAACAAAGGGTTGCAAACGACAAACATAAACATTCCAGTTTCGTAATATAGAAATATGCAAAAGAAAATTAATAGTTACTCCATAAACACACTCACTCTTTATTAATTTACGTGCCTCTACGGTAGAACTGTTTAAGCATTATGAAACATCAGCACTATCACAATATTACTTTGTTCGTGTAATATACTGTCTTCCTAAACATTATGAGATGTTGGTTCGTAGTTAAACCATCACTTCTAATAGCGTAACACACTGAGCAATCTGCACTAATTTCTTAGCGATCTGACGATGATATTGAACGATAAGTGTTAACTATTATCAATAACTGCGAAATCAGTGATGAGTGGGAACTGAATGATTACCGTTACTTGTAACTATCAAATATTTCAGGCTTTACGGCTCGTCAAAATCAAGGTTATTAAGGGAGAAAGTTGGGGAAAGGAACAGGAAGGAATTCGACCGTGAACCATTCTGAGATTCACCTGGAGGGATTTTGGGGGACCCTGGAAAACTAAAAAATGGATGGCTGGAACGGGATTTGAACCCGTGTCCCTCCGAATGCCAGTCCCGAGCGTTACCATTCATCGACGAAGACCGGTCTATCGGAAGGTGAAAAACGTCGGAGACTGAATCCCAATTGAGATTCGAGATCAATCGAGAGGTACTACAATCTGTGATTGCCAACTGTTGCCCCAAGCTTTTTTGCAGACAACCAACTCAATAATTCCCGCGTTAGATAGCAGTACACAAGTGAATTTCGACTTACCCTCTGTGGTAAACCTAAGTAACGCCTTGCCATCTTCGTGCTGGTAACCAGTGTTTGTGGATCATTTCGTACAGAAATTCCCCCATAAAAGTAATGCGTTACTTATAGGGCTGGCAGAGATATCCTCCATCCCCTTTCCATTACTAAATTCAGGAGCACCGTATGAGAAGAAGGGAAAATGATCAATATTTCTCCCATCATTAAACAGTTTTAAGATACTCGATGCAATATGGCTAAAATCTTTTCTTAAATACCGTTTCTCCTTTCTTAATCTGACTAAAGCATAAAATGTTGAAAAATTATTACACAAAATATTAAAACATCAAAAAATATTACCATAACTATCAGATCCTTCAGGATATTGTTCTTAATGTTAAAACATTCGGTTATGAAATTGATATGTCGGAATTATGATATACGTATTTAACCAGCATATAAACTAGTTTCTATATACGACTGAAACTGCTGTTTATAACCATCGAGTTTTTAGACGTTTCAGCGTGTCTTGTTTGTAACTGAAGTATATAGATGCTAATAATACATTTTTTGATTAATTTTATTGAGGTTACTTACCATACATATCACGGAGAGCTGCAGAGAAAACTTCTCACTGTCAAGGTGACCAAATCAGGGCACTCACGACAAAAGCTTTAATCTGATAACAAGGTCTTTAAAGGGAATTCAGAGATACGTCTCAATTTCAATCCTACATTTCATCTTCCTGAAGAGGATTGAAATAAAGTCACATATTGCACTGTTATCCTGCGTATTTCTGAAGGATGTCGACCTCCAAGAGACAGGGTTTTGATTTTCCGGGATTGGTCGTGACATGCGTGTCAATAATTACCGTTTTCTCACTTATAAATATTAAAATTGATTTCGATAAATTTGCAAAAGTCGATCAATTTTATGTGATTAAAAGTACAAATGACAATAATTAATCAACAATATTTTAATGACTTATCTTAGGATTTTATACTTGGTTTCTGAACATATCAAGAACAATTTATTGAATTTTAAGCAATAATGTAACAACATAACGTAGCAGATCATTAACTGAATTAATTTGGTGGAAACATGAGGCTCACTCACGTTAGTAAAAGGGCGTGTTACCTCTCGTAATTTATTGTGTACATTCTTCGCTTGTTGGGATGAGATTACCGTGCTCAGCGTAGTTTTGAGACATTTGCGATGGGCAGGAAGACGTAGCTTACCAGGAAACACTCTGGATGAATGGCAGCCAGTGCTTGGGTCACTCTCCTGATCATCCACTGCTGATGCCAACAGATGAAGTTGTATGCATCTCAACGCAATGCTGACCCAAAGTACACACAGTCACAAATATATCGAATCTATTTGTTACTGTCTCCAGCAGTTTTTTCAGATGAGACACGACAAAACTATTTTTCTAGGAATCTTGAATCGAAACTGCATGGAATCGGAATAGGAGCAATCTGATCACTGTTACTCGTTGACCGAGTCAACTTGTAAGACCAATATGTAGTTGTGGTAACTTTTCTGACACCTTACGAAATATTGTCACTCTAAGACACAGTTCTCTAAGCAAACTAATTTAATTTTATATAGTTCGTTGTGCCGCCGGTCGACAGATGATGAAATCAAAGCCGTCCTAAGCAATATTTACAAGAACAATTAATAAAGTTCATTAATGAGAAGAACTACGTCCATGACAAGTTTATTAATAAAGCACGTTAACACTTGTGAACGGTTTGCCACCATCAAATTTCAAAGTAAAAGGATAATCGAAACTTCGTATCCGAAAGATTACAGAGTTCTTGAGACAAAAGGAAAAATTATAATTTATATCTCCGTCCGGCTAAATAATCCACTATCACAACTTGATGATCAATGTTCATTTAAATACTGTTCAAACTTCACTTTTACAATGACAGTTCCTATCGATGACATGGAGTTCTTCCTAAACACAGTTACACTTACGAAACTACATCATACAGTAAGGATAATTCACATACGACTGACAGAAAAAATGTATCTCTCCGCTCCAGAGACACTACTTCATAGCCGGCGGAAGGTAACTGTAATGTTACATACTCCTCTTTACTCTCCTCCAGTCATTTGCTTCGATGGTTGAAACTTGCTTCTCGATAAGCCCAGAGAACAGATAAATAAACATTTACTTCCTTTGTAGTGGAGTTACTTGTTTTGTAGGCTTATGACAATATACATATTCAGACGCGCAGAAAATCACATCAACAACAGGCGAAAATATTTTGCTTTTTTCCCCTCGTTTCTAAGCTTAAAATGGCCACATTAAATGCTCACACGTCCTTGCAGCCAGTTTTACTTAAAAGCTTCTCAATCCTTTCCTCTCGACAGTTGTGGTGGATTTGTCAACGTGCTAACTGCTTCTCGTCGGATCTCGACCTACCAGTATATCCGGAAAGATATTATTTTTGTATATACATTGGCAGATGTCATCTATCAATTATTTTTGAGTATTTAGTGTTACTTAACGCAAAGCTACATTAAAACCAAGTTTGAGGTGGAATCCAAACAACGAAACGATCTAGCATACCGATATTAACAAAGCTAAGTCGTGAAATTCCATGCGCCTTTGGGATTTCAGGCCTTGTCGTAAGTTTTAAATGCGAGTACCTTATAAACGGAGTTACCGCATCGTTCTTGAAACCAAATGAATTTTAAATTAATGAAATATTTTAATTTCAGTTGTTACAACAATGATTTTAATTACATGAATCGTAGATGGACATTTAACTTAGGATCAGTATGAACGCGACTTCGCTTTTATCTTCGTATTATACTTGTATATTGTTATGAGAATATCAGATTCCGCGGCCGCAAAAGGCTCTTCATACTATACAGAAACATCTATAACTGTAATTCAAACTGGGGATAATTGGGATATGAACTAGCAGCAGGCTATGCCAGTGATTTATTCCGGTAATCACGTATTTAATTTTTTCTAATGCGCAGCGTTTTTTTAGAACATTTTAGCTGTCACAATTGGTAAATAGCGCTTATCATTTTCGTTCCCGGTTATATCGAAACATTTTACGTCAGGAGTTCACTTGCGCAGAAAATTGACTGTGCCGCATTTAAAGCTTGCAAGGTGCAGTGAAGCACAGGACGTCTGTCGGATTTTCCAATAACATTTCCAGGAGACTCGGGATTAAAACATTTTCGCCGGAAGCTGTATTCATTAAATAAATATGATTAGAAAGAATAAATACAAGCTAACTACTATTTTATAATTACCTTTTAAATAAATCGTTACAGTTAATTAAATGATTAGAGAAAAACTCTAGACAAAATATTGAGGGAATTCGTTAATTAATTATTTCTGAAATGCGTTACAGCGTTTAATTATAATGTTTAGCTAGTATCAACAGATTAATGCAGAATTTTACATGATAATTAGAACATAAAACATTTTCAGAATTTATTGCTGGTGTTGTACTGTAAAGTTAGCAGTACACACAAAATTTAAAGTGAACAGCTTAATGATTACGTCATTATTTCTTAGATTTAGTGTTGTCGTTATCATATATATTTTTTCTAAAAGGAGTTTCCTATTTTTTTTTATTATTATTATTATTATTACGATCCATTCTCACTTCATACCTTAAAGCTTAAGAGCTCCTCTTTGGTAAGATCATATTTTTTGTAATTCGACCCATAAAGGGCAGAGGCAATAACTAACAAGGTCACGCGTATGAGACAGTTCAGAACCACGCCGCTAGGCTTAGCTGGCGTCTATAATGATTGATCGCTGTACTACAGCTACACAACAGCAGCACATATTGCGGAGATATGGATACTGTGTGTTTTATGTTCAGTTTAGTTATTTCCCTGTGAGGTTTCTGACACTTCCGGGAAGGGTTAGAAGGGTTAGCTTCAGGTACGTGTGATAGAGGGCTGCAAGATAGCATACATCAGGCTAAATCAGAAAGATATTGTTACAAATGAGCCGGTTCTTATTTCAACCTATTGCAACCCTGCAACCTCGCTATACATCGGGTTTTTTTTATTTTATTTTTGTTAATAGCTTTCGGTATCTGAGGCCATACAGCCAACTTGTTAGTATTTATGTCACTCAGTGCTTTCAGTATCTCCAGTATGAAATTTTTCCAGTTAATTGGACACACCACAGGACGGACACAGGCACCACACTTAAACATCCATGCCCGCGGCTGGACTCGAACCGGCGACCTTCGGCACGTGGAGCTAGTGCTCTTGCCCCTACGCTACTGAGGCCGGTTGCATCGTATCTTATTCATGAAATTTTCTCGCAGATCATCTAGTAACACCTTAGAGATAACTTATTACCGAGTCATTCAAACATTATCAGATTGTTAAACTAAAAAGATTAGCACGTACAAGCATAAATCAAAGCTTATTTAGTAAAAAACGTGTGGCAGTTGCGGATCTATGAATTTTCCGAGCCGGGGCAAAAACTGTGAGATTGTCGCCACTTCTAATATTATTTTGCCGTCTTCATTGTCTCTACCCCGGAACAATAATGACGCAAAAAAGAAACGAAGTTCACCGCGATATTAATTTGCCATTTGAAGCACTGCACTCACAAATTTGCCGCACCCCTCCCTGCAGTTTCCATCGGGGGCAAGTGGCCTGGTCTCCTCTCCCCCCCTCCCCCTCACCCTTGCTGCTGATCCGGCAGTGATGCGCCATATGATGAAATGATTCATGACAATTATACTGATACTATCATTCGGCTACCTGGATTATTGCGTTCAATCTTCTGGGAGTTGATCATTTCAAATTTTAGCATGATATTACAAACATGAAAACTACTATTAATGAATAAAGTATTTTAGGCATTGTTATTTTTATTTCTGATGTGACATCAGTTTAAAATACAAATGGAGGAGATTTGGCTGACGTGTTCTGTATGTAATACAATCAGAAACATCGTATGCAATTAAAAAAAAAAAAAAGCTTTAGCGATACAGCGCTTGCATAATGGAAAAGACACTGTGGTCATCATCGTTTTACCTACATTATATAAAAAAAATTGCGATTAAAATTCACCAGTGACCAAGACAGAAAACGTTAACAACAATAGCCATGTAAAAGTGTCGATAATTGAAGTTTATTTAACGGCCAAAAACGACATTTTGGATAATTGGAAAGGTGCAGAAGAATTTTCTGTGCAACCAACAAATTTATTATTATAATTATTATTTAAAAACTCGAATCTTAGGGATACCGACATGAATCCACTCTTTACCGGTGATATTTAGTCTAAATTACAATGTGGTTTTATGATTGTTTGTGGCCATACAGCCAATCTCCCTGATTTTACCTGTTTGGTCGGTTCCTTTTTTTGTTTAGATCGTTCATAATCTAGAATAGAAAGGGATGAAGATTATTTCTATTACCTGGTGACCTAGGCTTGGTGGCTACCCCTCAGGAAGTTGCTACTTCATTGCAGTTTTCTTGGGATACTAAACTGGAGCGATTTACCCTTCCTTCCTAACTGGTAGAAGTGTATGGAAGTGTTATTTTTCTGTGTGGATGAGTGTGTTGTATTTATGTTCAGTGAACCATGTTTTTCTGCGTTTAAAATGATCGAAAAACGAAGGAAGGGAAAATGTGAAACCTGGTGCTCAGCCATTTAGGCCTACTCTTCCTAAATCAACAACGGATCCACCGAAATTAATGTCCCAATTGGACCGACGAATAGCCACCGACTGTGTGTCTCATGACCACACCCCATACGCTCTGCAAAGAGATTTGATCTTTAAGCCAGTATTTTGGTGCTGGTGATTAGAAATTGTACTCCATCTGCATTACCCTGTCGACTACGTCTTGATGAAAATTCTTCCACCGAGGTAACACCATGCCGGTCCCCGGAAATCATCATGGTGCCGCAGTCATCTGACCAACTGGTGGGCATGGAAAGGGATACGTTACATCAATCACGTCAAAGGTTACACTGGATGAATGTCCTGTAGAGCGGAAATGTAACATGCTTTTAATGTTTTTCAATGTACTTTACTTTACTTTGGATCACAGTTCTTTAAGATAATGTTAATAACAACAACGTAAATTCACCACACAAAATCTGGGACAGGAGTATACAATCTCCGGTATGTTTTTGCACCTTTCCAGTTTTCCTAATGACTTGTCTTTTTGTGCCGGGCCTAGCGGACCGCGAGACACCGGCTTCCGGTGTGTAATTACGAGGGTGGGAGGAGAAGTACCCCACATGTGTTAGTACAGAATTCGTTTGATACGGAACATACACTCTATTGGAGGAATGTTGTGTGCGAAAAAACTACGTTCTGTGTGAAAAGTGCATTATTTTTGTTTCTGTATTTTAGCGGGCAGATATTGTGGACCGTTCCAGCATTCCATTGATCTCGTTCGTTGATGAGACATACTCCTCATAAAATTACCACTACCAATATAGGATAATATAGCCTTTCTCGACGATAAGTTCCTTGAGTATTCCTTTCCTGTGTCATCCATAAATATAACGGTGGGCGTTACTGAAACCGATGACCTCGTGGGATATTATTCATGCTACATGTTATAACCATTATTGAAATAAATAGTTCCAGCGTGCGTTTGATTTAATCTGTGAGGTTATTTGCAATTGTTATATTATTTTAACCTTTTTTAATAGGTATGCTAGTGTACATGGTTTTGTTTTAAAGGATACCAGTGTTTGGAATGTATATGTCTTTCGTCTTTCAATAAGTTCATAATGTTTTTTTTTTTTTTTTTTTTTTTTGTTATTATTAGTACTCCTGCCATCAATTAACATGTGGTATTGGTTAAGAACAATATTTGTATGCTTGTTTTAATACTCGTAATGTGTTAGGACATTATTTAGTTGGGATTGAACATATGCCTTGGCTGCAATTTCCCTGCCCACATGTGTTTTTTTTTTTTTTTTTTTTTTTTTTTTTGTTTTTTAATTTAACTTCTTATGTTGTCTGAATGCAATTTCACCACCAACACGCTTGTGACGAAAGGAGAAAATGTCCAGATAGTAAAATTACTAAAACGAATGTAGAAGATAATCATTGCAGTGCATGTTTTAGAATTACCACATGTTAATAAATGATTTAGGCAAAAGTGAATACTATACTTAACTGGAGGCACAATGTCAGGTTCCCCTTTCACCTCTCTTCCCCTCATCACCCCCTCCCTTCTTACCTCTCCCGGCAGACCGCTGTGTCCAACTAGACGACTGACAAATATCCCCTGCGCATGAAGGAGTAAGGGTGGTGGGGATAGATCCGCCTCTGCTAATTGAACGCGCTATAAGTAGAAACATTTAATACGGATTTGTCGCTACTAATATTTAGTTGATATGTAAAACGCGGACAGCAGTTCTATTTAGTATTTCTGTTGCCAATATCCCTTGTCAACTTATACATATAGCGAAGATTTTTTACCGAACTCTAAGATAACTTACTCAGTTTCAGTTTAAATAAGGTTGCTTGTACAAAATTCAAGTAATATAGGGAAGTTGGGACACTACTACATCTACATTCATACTCTGCAAATCACAAACATTGTGGGTGGCAGAGGGTGCTAAGCACCAATTCTAAACCCGCCCATTCCAATCCCGTATAGTGCGAGGAAAGAAGGAATACATATAAGTATCAGTACGGCATCTTATTTCTCTAATCTTATCCCTCCGGTCCTTGCGACCTAAATAGGTTGGCGGAAGAAGTATTTCATTGCACTCGAAATTTAAATTTTTTCGCATATTCTCCAATAAATTCCAACGTAAGTTACGTCGTCTGTCTTCCAAACTATCCCAGCCCAATCTATGTATCAATTCTGTGACGCTTTCATAAGGGCTGTAACAACAAGTCACGAATCTAGCGGCTCTCCTCTGCACTCACTCCACTGAGTCAATCAGAACCTTGCGATACGCATCCCAAACCCCACAACAGTGATCCAGATGCGGACGCACTAGTGTTTTATACGCTATCTCTTTTGTTTGAGCATTACAATTCCTCAAAATACGACCTATGAATCGTAATTTAGAATTAGCCTTGCCTACGACGGAAGTTATGTGCATGTCCCATTTCATGTTGCTTTGTACTATCACCCCCAGATACTTCACGGAATCAACCGTGTCAACAGCTGAATTGTTTATTTTGTACTCGTGAACAAACTAATTCTTCTTGTTACTTATCCGCATTGCCTTGCACTTTTTGCAATTAAGTGTAAGCTGCCATTTACGGCATTAATCGAAAATAGCATCCAAATCACGCTGAATTTCTAAGCAATCGTCGGAGCACCTTATTTCCCAATAGATAACCGCATCGTAGGTAAACAATCGCAACCAGCATTTGACGTTGTCACCTAGATCGTTATTAAATATTAAGAAAAGAAGTGGACCTACTACACTTCCTTGAGGAACGCCCAAAGTAACATTTATCTTAGAAGAGGCTTCTCCGTCAACAACGACATACTGTGATCGACCAGTTAGAAAATCACGTATCCACTCGCAAATCTGAGCCGAAATACCGTAAGCTCGAATCTTCGCTAAAAGTCGGTTGTGTGGCACAGAATCAAAAGCTTTCTGAAAATCCAAAAAAACTGCATCAGTTTGCGAACCTGCATCGATAACTTTCATTATGTCGTGGGAAAATAGGGCCAATTGTGTTTCAGACGATCTCTTCTTCCGAAATCCGTGTTGACATGGTGTAAGTAACTCGTTCTCATCTAGAAACTTCATTATGTTCGAGCATATGACATGTTCCAGAATTCTGCTGCAGACCGATGTTAGAGATATGGGTCGATAATTCCTAGGATCACTCAGATCTCCTTTCTTAAAAACGGGAATTACCTGGGCTATTTTCCAGCTAGAAGGTACTTTTCTCTCTTCTAGTGATTTACGGAATATATCTGACAGAAATGATTCAATATCCTCCGCGTATTCAGAAAATACTCTTACCGGTATACCATCGGGACCCGGCACTTTACCCCACTTCAGGAGCTTTAATTGCTTTACAATTAATACGCTATCAATTTCTATCGGATCCATCTCTAATTCCACACGATGTGGTAAAGTGGGGATGTTTTCCATGTTTTCTCGCGTGAATGAATTTTTGAATTCGGTGTTAAATACGGTAGCCTTGTCACGGCTGTCTTCAACTTCCCGTCCGTCTTTTATTAGAACTGGTTTATTGTTCTCACTACAATTAACTTTTTTTACATAGGACCAAAATTTCTTAGGGTTTTCAGTGAGGCTCTTAGAGAGAGAATTTTACGAAAGTTATTAAAGGCCTCACGCATCGCGTTCTTAACACGTCCCCTTATCTCCTCTAACTTATCTAAATCAGTCCGATGCATCGTCCTTTTTGATCGTGAATGTATCTTCCTTTGCTTCTTGAGTAACCTTTTAACCTCCCGTGTGTACCATGGGAGATCGTTCTCTTCCATGATTGTCCGTTTCGGTATATGCAAGTTCATACCTTCCCCTAGTATATGTAGGAATTGATGCCACCTCTCTTCAACGGTGCCTCCTGCTACTAAGAAGGTGTGGTAATTATGCCTCAAATACGCTCGAAAACACTCTTTTGTAGCGTTTTCGAATCTGTAAACGATCCTCTATTTTCTCTTTCTGCGCGTGGTTGTTAATTTTACTGTAGCAACTACAGCTTTGTGATCACTTATTCCTGCGGTGGTAGAAATATTCGTGAATAGTTCAAGCCTATTTGTAACAACTATATCTAAAATATTTTCGTTACCGTTGAGGCATCGCGTTGGTTCAGTTACGAGCTGTTCAAGATTGTGATCTGAGAAGAGGACTAGAATGATTTCGCAAGCTGTTTTATCCCTGCCCGCAATAACGTGAACGTAATTAGTCCAGTCGATATCTGGCAAGTCACCTCCTAGCATTATTGTATGGTCCGGAAATTGCCGTGCTATATTATTTACATTATTTCTCACTGTTAACCTCACAGCAGTGGCTGAGCGGGAACGACGCAACCATCCGTGCACTGCAGTTTGTTAGGTAGGTAGCGGAACTTCCAGGGGTTACCACTGAAAGTGGTGTCTACAATTAGTGTTTATAACTCTTAGTTATAAACGCTTCAAAGTTTTAGATTATACAATACTCGTCTAATGCAATATTTTCTAATGGACTATTCTACGTATATTTTTTAAAAAAAATTCATAAACCAAGATTATTGTGTTTTGCTATCAAATTTTGATACAAAGAAGTATTATAAATTTGCTGATGTTAATAAAATATCTTTGCTGTTTTGAGTATACGCTTCACTAGGTATTTAATTCTAGCAAGGTAACGAAAGAGGGGGAGAAGGATATCAGGAGAATGTTGCACTTGTTTACTTATACGTAATTTAAAAAATTGCAGTGATATTACTTAATCAAAAACAGTGTTGAGATATACCCGTATTCAGCTGTTGGTAGTTGTTATGGAAAATGTCACCTTTCCACCGTTATAGAAACTATTTTTTGTAGTGGTGCCTTTTTAAAATGGATGGAAATATTTGTAATTGTTTTTGTTTTCAGGTGTGAATGTACTCTCTCTCTCTGTCTTCTGGGTGTGTGTGTGTGTGCGTGCGTGCGTGTGCTTGTGTTTCAGCGTGTGATAGGTTGTTTGTGTTATAATGTAAGTGGAAGGTTAAAGGTTGCCGATCTGTTTAGAACAACTATGACCCGATGCTCTTAGCACCACGCAAAACATCTTATACTACAAGGCTCAGAAAAACAAAAAATAATAAAAATCTTATGTTTTTGCTTGGTGTCTATATGTTTATTTTTAGACCTTTTTAGTGTCTTCTTTACGATTTTTGACTCTGCGGTCTCTCGTAATCCGTCTATTCAGTTTACACTCTTTTTCATCGATTCTGGTTCTTGCCTTTATGTAGACTGTTCCCTACTGCTTTTATGTTTTACAGTGTATGTTCTTCCTGTAGCTTTCTCTCTTTCTTACGCCTTTACTTCTCGACGACGTCATTGAGGAGGGTAAGGATTGTGGGCAAGGAACGAGAAGGAATTTGGGGACGGTCTTTTGCAGGAATCACCCTGGGGTTCTCCGGGAGTGATTTCACGAAATGATGAGATGCTGAAATCTGGATGCCGGACGGGAATTTGAGCCCTCGTCCTCTCGAATTCCAAGCAAGAACTCTACCGCTCACCCACCGAGTTCCGTTCTTGGTCTCCCCTTATTGTGCATGATTATTACTGTTCATTATTTTTTCAGTTGACTATTTTTCTGTTTTAAAAGAATATTTGTTTTCTCTGCATTTACAAGTGCCGATATTAGTTAGCACGATGCCTCACTTTATTCCTTTGCTAACTCGATTGACGGCCTTGCGATGTTTCTGCCACACCACTCCATATTGATGCAGTGCTTGAAATAACACTACTGAAGGTAAAACACTTTCCTTGAGGAATACTTATATGTCTTGAAAAAACTATATGATTCAAATTTTAGTACATGGGACCTAGTGGCACACATTGGATAATGACACGAAGTGAACTACAGTTTATGAAAATTTAAACACCCAAAATGAATCACTCCAAATGTGAAGAAAATTGGAGCCATATAAAGGTATTAAGAGTTCATAGAGATGGCGTGAACATAGGCCCAGCAGTGCTCTATTTTGTTCGACCGTAGAGGTCATTGTTACGCCAAACTCAATCTGTACAGAGCCGTCAAACAAAGTACAAAAGCGCAAGCATGTGCCGGTATGCCTCGTAGACGTCAAAGGTAGCAGTATCAACATGTGATTGAGTTCGAAAGTGGCAGACTGATTGGTCTCCTGGAAACGGTTTGTCGTACTGTGACAATGGGTCTCATAAATGGCACGCTGCTACGACAGTGATG